>CM044001.1:25834381-25931881 GCA_024085815.1 Flaveria linearis
CAAGTGCGGGGAAGCCATAGGCGGCATGATAAATCATAGATTACATTCGCTCTAACACATTTCCTAGCAAAAATGTACATCAAAACATAAAGTAACTCGAATTTATACCAACGAAATAAAATTATAATATTTGACCCAACTCGTTCCAAAGACAATCGCTATAGCCTACGACGTCAAAAATTTATTCGATTTTTAATAATACAACTCCGTTTTCAAAAAGTATTTATCTTGGAGCGTTGATCACAAAAACTAAAGACAACCACACATTCCATTTTTAAAAAAAGTTAACAATTAAAGTTTTCACAAAACAAAAATTATCAGAAAACTAAACGGATTAAAAGTATATTTACATAAGGTTTAAGTTATTGTTGTAGTATAAGCCATCACCAATAATCGTAAAGTAGGCTATATATAATAAATAAAAGTTTAATTGAAAAAATAAAAATTGTCCTTATTAATACGGATAAAAAACATAATATATAATAAAATAATAAAACATAAATGAAGAATTAATCAAGGATGGTAAGTAAACTTGCAGAAAAAAGACAGTTCAAAATAAAAAGGTAAACCACGGGAGTCGAACCCGCATCTCGGGTAGAAAAGAACATAGAGTTAACTATCACACCCGTGGAGCCATTTGCTCATATGTTGCAACATCTAATACTTATCTTAAAAAAAATCCCCTACCGACGTAGGGGATTAATAGTAATAGTAATAATAATAATTAAAGAACAATAATAGAGATATCAAATAATAATAATAATTAAACAATAATAACTAGTAAACATCTATTAATTACAATATTTAAACAACCATAACCGATAGACATCAATTAAACAATATTCCTTTTGAGCTTCAAGATGAACAAAAATTAAATCAACAAATTCTTCGTATAACAGTCTATGATGAATAATAATAGTTGAACTTCTCGTACAATCATCACACGTAATATTTTTATTTTCAAATGAAATATTACCACCCAAAAAAAATGTAATAAGTATTGTCAAGACATAATAATAAATGAGTTTAATGTAGTTTTAATGAAGTTATGAGAAGAAGGAAATAAAAGTATTTATAGTGTTCTTCGTATTGAATAATTGAGTATAGAACACAACAAAGCTTTTTGAGAACTCGCCCTCCCATGCGAGAGTTCTAAAAAAAAGACAAAACCCGTACTAATCTTGAACGGTTGCATTAACCAATGAGTCAGAACCCGCCATTATCAAGGGCGGGTATCCTACTTGTCATAACTCAAAACGAAATACCCCTTGTCACCACACATCTCTAGAAAGTACTATTTAAAAAAAAAATTCATGGTCTTTTGGCATTATTGCTATGCCAGTCAATGATCTTTTTAAAAAGGATAGTTTTGGTTTGAATTTGGTAGCTTTAGAAGCTCTTAAACAAGAATTATCCACACCATCTGTTTTTAGGTTTGCTCAAGTCAGGGGTTTTTTTGGAAGTGGTCTCTCTATCTCCCAAGATAGAGGAAAGACTCGCCACCACCTACCCCTCTCAGACCCTGCTCTTGAGTGGGATATACTGGGTTTGTTTGTTTGTTTGTTTGTTTGTTTATCTATTTTTAGGTTTGCCTAATTTTAATAAACATTTGTTATTCAAACTGATGGATCTAAATTTGGGTTGGGTGTTGTTTTGATGCTAGAGAAACATCATCCCCAAACACATGCCATTACTATTTAATAGTTGCCCACTTCATGATCATTCGCGCGCATAGACCAACAAAATCTCAAATACCTTTTGGTTCAGAAGATTACCACACCATTACAAACATGCATGGTTGGTTAAACTTATGAACTATATATGACTATGAAATAGTGTACAAGCAAGGAAAGGATCGAGATCAAGGTGGCTGATGCATTGTCACGTGTCGGGGTCATTAATTACCCTTTTTGATTTTAACTCTTTCTCATGTGGAACCATCGACGTTATACAAGGTTAAGCAAAAAAGTTGGCAATCAGATCCTTATTTACTGAGATCATCCGTACGTTCCAATGATGGTACCTATCCTCGTTATACATAGGATGGTTTTCTGTTAAAATTTAAACATAAGTTGGTTGTAGGTCCAGATGATTATGTATTCCATGAATTGGAAGTGTGGGGTGGCCTGGGGGATCATTTGTCAAATCCATTTTCTATTAGAAGGGCATGTACGTACGTCTAAATTGGGTAGGAAAATCTTACGTGAATATTAAAGTTTAAATATGCGTGATATTTTCTATTAGAAGGGCATGTTAAGTAGAAGGTCTGAACTTGTCACATGTAATAGTTGCTTTCTTAGTTGGTAAGAGGTCGTTTTAGTATGTTGATAAAATTGCAATGAAATGCTAGTTTTTACTCTTTCTTTCTTTCTCTCTTTAGAACTCACTCAGAAAAGAGAGTTTGTTTTCAAAAGACATCTGACTCTAAAATAGATAGTGAGCAGACAACTAGTATTAAACATATGAAAATAGAAGACCACCACTATACAAAAAAATGGTACAAAAAAAATAATAAGTGGCACCAAATGTAATATCATAAAACAACACACACATATATATAAAATATAGTAAGACAATAACATGCAAGGTCGACTAAAAATGGATCCTAAGTAGTCTCTATTAATATCATCTATGTTGAATTAAGAACATGAATAAACTATGTTAAAAATACGAAAGATATAGATTCTTTTAAATTACCAACTTCAAACGCTTGATCACTCTAAATTTAAATCCATAAAACCACTAAGGATTGTGAATTTACTCAAATCACATTCAATTAGGATCGACAATCAAATCACATAGCCGGAATCAATGTGATTCGATGCTAACACATGATCAACGGTGATAAAATCAAGTACATCAAAACGAACATGAACACTCATGTAAATAATGTTCTGCACAATTTCATTCAAATATGGATGTGTACAAGATTTAAAAAGGATAAGCATACTAAAAACCACATACAAAACACCTATTTATACAAAGAGAAACTAAGCAGGCAAAGTTCTCACAAAAGACCGAAGTTCTCACACAACTCCTTAGACTAGTTTTCGCATTTAGCAATTCAAACATAGCGCTTCCGCTTTACCAAAAGTTCTCACTTATGCTTTAGTTTTCACTTTTAGTATTTTGATTTACCAAGCCTATATTTTTGAACTCTACAATACCTAAGTTGGTAATCAAAATCTGTACCGCTTGTATTGCATTACTATTATATTTAAACTTAACACCGTTTATTGATTTGTCAATAAAAATAGTGTAATAGCATACTATTCAGATCATCATCTATAGTTCACTTATGGCACGTCATTAGAACCGAATTTGTGACACAAGAGTTGAGAACATCGAGGGTTTCGTTCAAGATTAACTCAAGTGTTGAATCGATTACCTAGACATCATCTAGAGGTGTACCTTGCTAAATCTCTCTTTTGGACAAGCCACATCCCGTGTAATGGAAAAGAAACTTTAACGAACGAAACACATCATTTGAAAAAAGTCAAATACTTTAAATCTTAACGGTTCTACAGAAGATAATGTGAAGTTTATACATTATGTTACAACATGGATCATATTTCTTACTTGTGATGTACAAAGGTTTGACTGCAAAATTTACCTTCTCTGAAAGTTGAGTTTTGCTATACATAATGCAAATAGAGAAGCCAGAATGATAGGAAATAATGCTAGAATAACAAAGGTGAGTGGCAATAGGTCATGATCAAAACCAAAGTAATCTTTTAAGAAAGCTTCCACAGATTTAGTTTCCCCAAAGACTAAGATCTCATCCTTCACATCACCATACTGAGAAGTAAGCATTGCATTAAGGGACCATGATGTGGGAGTCAGATAGTACAGCCATATCCACCAATTAGGAATTTTCTGCAGAAAAAACAAAGAAAATTATTAAGTTCCACATAACCCTTCTGTCCGTTAATTCCATCAGGCAGGACACACAACTGAAGTTTTATTTATTTATTCATTTTTCTTGTATAGATATAGGTCAAATAACATCAAGATATGTATATGTGGTGGCATTCTTTAGCCAACACTTCAAAATGCAGTAGGACCCACATTGCCTAATGTTCTGTAGTTTGCGGAACTTTCTCCCGAAACTGAGGAATCCATGTGTTATAAAGGTGTTGTCTTGGTGACCTCAGAAAAAATAGGCAAGTTAAGAGTTAAGTGGACTTACCGGTTTAGGCATTAAGAATCCAGCAAACAAGTTAAATATAGTGTAAAAGGCAGACTGTAGAATGGCAGCTACTGGAAAGCTTGGTGTGGCAGCAACAAGCAGCATTCCCAAATAGGTGAAATACATTAATGTGCACAAGAATGTATAAAAGTAGCAGAAAATTTTGTATGCTGACCAATAATATCCGATCATAGGATACGTGATGCACACAAATGCAAGTGACTGGCCAAAGAGATAAGGGAACTCGATTGTCACCTAGAAGATACAATTAAAACATTTTCAATACATAACAGAATCGTATATATCTCCAACAGAAAAAGGATAACTTCTTTGATTTTGCTCCTTTACTGACATATTAAAGTTGTCCTAGAAACCTTAGTTATGTATGCAAGTAGAAAAGGGCTTATTAATAACCTGTGCAAAAGCATAAGCCCATGATGCATACATCCCAGAAAATCTTTCTCGATACAGAACAGTTCGCTCCATGGAAACATACGGTATAGCTGAAGAAGAGTTGTTTATGCCACAGAAAAGCACAGCAGTGAACATTGAACCAAGAACATTGAATAAACTCTGCTGGTTATTTCTGCCACCACATGAGGATATCATATTAGATGATTTCAGGTTTAGTTTGATGAATATACAAAGGAGATGATACCTAGCAACTTAATGATGGAGATGCAACTTAGTTCTTGGGATTTCTTACAAACTAAATTATAAATGAGTAAATGACTATTATTAATGATGAACTATTGAACTCTTCAACTATACAACCAGACCTTCATATATCCTTGATGTACTATAATCCATTTTTTATATTATATCATTATAACTGTGAGTGTAAATGGAAATTTGAGCAAACATAGTTGCAATTTGTGCATTAGAAACATGTAAATAGTTCATTGGAAAATTTCTTGAGTGAATTGCAATCAAAATGATTGTGCCCAAAAATATCTTTGTAAAAACCAGTGGTGAGTACCTCAAGAAGTGGTTGTAGGACAAATATGACTGAGTTTTCATATTATTCTTCTTTGTTTCTGTGGAAGAGTATACAGGTTGTAAAATGCAAACTACATATCAACGGCTCTGTAGTTTGTCTTGCATGTTTAAACATTGAATCCCACTAACCATAGATGATTGGGGATAGAGTCTGAATGGAGTTAAGTTATCAGGTTTTATGACCATGTGCCTACAATACATCCATGCTCTGATTGCTTTCTATGAGCTTCTAAAATTTAGGATGCAATATTTGTGTAGTATACATGCTTATGTGCACATAAATATCCGTATAACCAAAAAGGATTCCATCTATAGCACCTACTTCAAAACACATTCAAAAGCATTAACTAAACAGCACCTACTTCATAACACATTCAGAAGCATTAACTAAACCTAGAACTAAGTTACCCAAAAAGAATCACATTAATTGCAGTACTTTCAACTTACATCTTCCTCCCTTCGTTCCAGAAGAGTAACCCAAAGATAAGAGAGGCAAAGAGCATATGCAAGGAACGCATTAGGTTGTATGAGGGACTTCTCCAATAAGACAAGTGTTGTTTCCATAGGCAGGCCTTGAACTGGCCCCAACCGTTTTGTGGGAAGCGTGTCGGAAAATACAAGTCTTTTGAACCAGGAGGTGGTTTACTTAATGAGCTTACAAGTTCTTTATTGTTCCTATTGTAATAAAAGAAAGATTAGTCAGATAAAAACTAAATGCTCAAATACGAAAAGCAGAAAAATGTAAGATGAGAATTGAGATGTTCTGGTAAAATACACACAAAATCCTGGAAAAATCATCTAGTTTTCTAACAACCGGATAATTAAAAATACATCTCTAGGGGCAGAGCGGAGGCTTGTCAGAGAAAATTAAATCTTAGAGCAAAAGAATATGCAACAACAGAACACTTTAACCTTTTACTTGAAAAGTACAAGTCAAAATATTAACTTATTATATTGATATGTAGAACACTTTCAGTTCTAATTTATGGGAATATGTTAGATACTAACATAAGTAGTTAAATCACAACTCCACACATGAGTTTGGGCCCCACATGTCTGTATATGTATGGGACCCTAGGTTTTCAAATGCGTATATCAGGAGCGCATATGTGATTATGTGGTGATGAGATCAAATCCTTGCCGTTGATGCAATCTTATTCCATAATGCGCATGCAATGCGTCTGATGCAATCTGACTCGTGATGTGGTCTCATGTGACCAGTGTTGTCAATAGCGAATAGCGGTAAATAGCGACAAGCCACCTATATGCTATGTAGCGAATAGCGGTAAATAGCGACCGCTATTTCGTGTTTAGCGATTAAGTTGAATAATTTGTAAGAATGTTTTACATTCAATAGATAAGCATGTTTAGTAATAAAGTAGTAGTAAATCTAAGCAAAGACCCTCAAAATAGCTAAAATACTTGATTACTAATCATCTAAATCTCATAATTACCAAAAACAAATTAAAAAAAATTAAAAAAAATAAAAAAATAAAAATAATAAAAAATTACGCTATATACCGCTATATACCATATAGCGGCCGCCTACCTATACGCGACATAGCGCGCGATAGCGACCGCTATGGTCGCTATTGGCAACTATGCATGTGACGCATCATGTAGTTGACCAATATTTGAACAAATTATAACATTAATTGCAATGGGTTCAAGTTTTTCAAATCTTATTCCAACAGATCTGACTATCAATTGAGCAAACTAACCATCAACTGAGCAATGGGTTTGAGGCTTTGAGCATTTGAACACATTAGACCATTAATTGAACAAATGTGACAAGACTCAAGAGATGATGATCTTATATAATTTAATGTATAAAACATTAACAATTAAAAAGACTATCAATAAATAACTTTGAAGTATTATGTTAATAACTAACACCTCCCATACCTGATGCACACTCATCAGTCATCAAGCATTGGCTTTTGGGATAAAAATGCATCGGAGCACCACACGCTTTTTAAAACCCATGTGGGACCCATACATGTGTGGAAAAATAGAGTTAGCTACTTGTTAATTGTTATAGCATCTAAGTTTCCCATATATGATCTCCTTACACCACCATTACAAAAGAAAACAAATTGATACATGCCTCAAGAACAAATATCTAAGACTAGAAATACATTTTCAGGCACAGACAAGATCTAACCCTAAGCCAAAAATTTGACATGGGAACAAAGGTAGTAAACCGAAAGAAAACATTGTACAAGTTCACTACAACCTTAACTTGTTCCAGTGAGATCTTAGCTTTAGACCTACCAATATGTTGGGATCATGTAATATCTAGGGAATTTATAAGATGGTTTTCAATTTTCAGTTTTATCAGAACAACACCTCCTGCCCCAACTCTCAGGAAAAGAAAAAACAGAATAATATTAAACTTCATAGTCACAAAGATGAGGATTGAAGGTGTAACTTACTCATACAAAGTTGAAGTAGAATAGATTTGTCCAAAATCAACTCCAGCTTCAGCTTCCACTGATGCTGAAGTAACCTCTAACATCCATGTTGCTGGATTATAGTTGTCTCTAATCTTTGGTACTCCGGAGATGCTCTGATTCAAAGACATTTCATGTAAATCAAAGATGATACTAATTATGACACATGAAATTTCGATACTAGAAGCAAAAAATGCAAATCATGCTTCACAAAAGAGGTTGATGTATTTCTAACATGTGAATCTATTATGAGATCAACTAACCTCAAAGTATTCAATGACCCTACTTGAATTGCGTCCTAAGGGCCCACAGTAGATCATACGTCCACCATTTTTCAATAGGATTAACTGCGAAACATGGATGAGGCAATATATGAGATCTTTTATGTCAAACTAAGCAAGAAAATTAGTATCCAAGAATATGCATCTCTTTTCTACCTCATCAAAGGCCTCAAAAATGTCAATGCTTGGTTGGTGAATGGTACAGACAATTGTTCTTCCTGTATCAACAATATTCTTCACAGCGCGCATGACAATGGCAGCTGATCTGGCATCCAGTCCGGTTGTAGGTTCATCCATGAATATGATGGAAGGATTAGCAACAACTTCAACAGCAATTGTGAGCCGCTTACGTTGCTCAGTTGATAGACCACTAACCCCAGGAATCCCAACCAAGGCATCTTTTATGGCATAAAGCTCAACTGTTTCCAAGATCTCTTTTACAAATTTCTGTAAATGGCAATAGAAAGTTAATGTCAAGTTACCAAAAGTCTTTAGTGAAAAATTTTCTATCCATAAAGATATCTCATACGTATTTCGTTTTTGAATCAATGTCAGGATGAAGACGGAGCCATGCAGAAAATATGACAGATTCTTCAACTGTAATTTGGGGAGAATGTACATCAGTTTGTTCACAGTAACCTGAAATCCTTGCAAAGGTATCTTGAACTTTTGGATACCCTCCGATCCTAATCTCTCCTTCAACAATGCCACTGGTTTTCCTTCCTGCAAGAACATCAAGAAGCGTTGTTTTTCCAGCGCCGCTTACACCCATTAATGCTGTAAGAACACCAGGTCTAAAGGCTCCAGTGATATCACAAAGTAATTGAAGTTTTTTCCCAGTGAAGCCATGCTCTCTCATTTCCTGAAAGAACAATCGCCTATAGCGTAATCTGAACGAAAATGTTTAACATTTAAGATCTAAATAAGATTATGATGACCAATTACCAGTGAGGGCTCGACATAGTATTGTAGATCTTGAAAGGTAATTGTTAGTGGTTCAAAAGGTAACACCATTTTTCCTGTAAGATAAGTGGATGGATGAATGATGCATAGCAGACATAAAAATAGATACAACTTAGTCAACAAAATGTTAATAACATATCCAATTTAGTGTAAATTACATAATTTTGGGTCTGGCACTAATTATGAATTAAGATGGCAGGTTTTAGAAACCGAGTCTAGCTGTGGAATACTGGGGTATTTAATAACTATAATTATAACATTGAAAATGAACCAAAATTGTGATTGAGAAAAGAAAATATCCTAACCTTCAAAAGGCTCTGAGACATTAGTATTGGAATTTTTAGTTATTTCATTGGTGTGAGTTTGGTGTTTAGATCCTTCACCACCATGTACTTGAGATACCTTTTCCTTTGAAATAATGGCACGAGTACCAGGAGCTGAAGTGTCAAATAACCAGATTAATTAATACTAACATGCACTGTAAGTTCAAAAATGACTTACTATTTAAAAGATAAAGTTACCCTTAAAGTAGCTTAAAGCCAAGATGAAGGCTATGTTTAATAGCAGAGCAAAACCAAACAAGGCACCAAGTGATATCCAGTAATAGTGTTCGTCAAAGTCTAAACCACGGCTCTTAAGTGTTTGCAGCCCTATGGTTGTGTTTGTAGAAGTCATCTGTTTATTAATTCAACCAGCATTATAATGCAAAGTCAGCTAACCAAGATAAAACTTGAACTTGAAATAAGTTCTGATCAGTTCAGAATTATATGAACAAACATACCTTCTCAAAAATGAAATAAGGATTCTAGTGATTTACCTTATTCCATCTGGGAGAAAGAAATTCATTCACTGCAAGACCTATTTCACCATATGACACTGGACAAAACCAAAATGCCCATTTTAACCAAGATGGCATGGAAGCTGCAATCAATTCACATCCTTTTGTTATATCAATAAATCTCTAAGCCTAGATATAACAAATACAAAATAAAATACAAGGAACCCACGGTGTGGTATAATGAAGCCACCAAACGTTAGCAGAAATAATATTGATATACTGCCTGCAGTTGTAGAAGCCACCACGGTTTGGAATACCGATGCAAGGCACCGGAACATGGATACTGAAGTGAAGTGTGCCCCAAAGAGTAGCATTAGCTGGCGGAAAAACCTATGTAAGAGTGGATGTAAACTCCCAGTTTTTAAGGAAAGTTTTGACATATGCTAATTGCGGAGGAATATAACTCACCTCCCTGGTTCAGGACTGTATCCAATAACATAATACGTGAGACACGTCCAAATAGTGGATTCTAACAATGAGAGGGGGATCTTAAGAATGGATGCAGGAATTGCATAAGCCCACGCAGGGTAGAAGTACATATCCCTTTGTTTATAGAAAATTGGAAGTCTTGAAACTGTCATGGCTGATTCTGGGAAGCCATCAACTAGAAGAATTACTAGTGCATAAAAGAGTGAACCAAGATAATAATTCGCATTAATGATATCAGGCTTCAATCTAGTTCGCAAAAAGACAGTCATTGTGATTACTGCAATTATGAAGAGCTGCACACAAGTAATAGAAAAGGAACTTTTCACATGAGCAAAGAGCTGATGCCAAACAATGGTAAAAGATTGTGATGGAGTGATTCGTACCTGGATTGTTTTGAAGATGTAAACAAAAGAATTTCTTTTCATGAGAAGAATCTCTCTAGACATGCAAGCTCTAAAAAGAGCCCATTTAGAAAGCGAAAACTTATGGAAAGAAATGGCTTTCTCATGGTTTTGCAATCTCATAAAGGGTTTAGATATATCATCATCAATTTCTTTACCCAAATAAGATTCCTTAAATCTCATGGATAAGGTGTGAACAGAGACATAACTATATGCTTCTTCAGTCCGGCACCAGTAAGCTGCTTGATCTTTCTTTGACACAACCTGTGAATAAATTATAATTGCATGACAATCAACTTAATTGTCATTTGGAGATTTTTTTTTCAATTGTTGGACGTGGTTGCAATATTACCTCTTGGAGGAAGTCAGCTACGCCTTTTCTCTCAGGACACTTAAAACCAAGACCCTCAAAATACTCTAAAACATTACTGCAGGGCCCATGATACACAATCATGCCTTCTGCCATTAACATAATGTCATCAAAGAGATCAAATGCTTCTGGTGATGGCTGGAGAAGTGAAATGAGTATAGAAGCATCGGTTATATGTGCCAACTGCTGAAGACAAGTGACTATCTGATACGTAGTGGAGCTGTCTAATCCATTTGATATTTCGTCCATATATAATACTTTTGTGGGACCAACAATCATCTCCCCTGCAAATAACCATGCAAGTTAAATTGTATTTGTATGACATAGCAGTTGAAATTGTACTCGTTGACATTGTAGACCAAATACAAGCAATAAAGGTCACCAAATAGGGCTAACATATTGACTGTTTCTAATAGGCAGCAAATACATAAGTTACCTGTAGTCAATCTTTTCTTTTGACCACCAGAGATTCCTCTCCTCATGGCATCTCCAAACATTGTATCAGCACAAATATCAAGGCCTAGAATCTGGAATAACATGATAATTGCAGGAAAATAAATTTGTGCATATCCATATAAAAACAATATATAATAAGCTGGCATCCGCTAAAAGAATTACCTTCAGTACGTAGTTTGTCTGAAGAGTTGTCTTCTGTCCTTCAATGGAAACTGCCTATAGAAATTAAACATAATTGAGCATGATAAACCAATATTAATATATACACGCACATACGCATACACATACGCATGCACACATATAACCAACTGTATATAATTATAAATGGGGAAAAATGCCTGTTTGTTCCGTATCACATTACCTTTCCTTCTCAAAAATGTAAACAACATGAGCTTTTGTTATTTCGAGAATTGAGGGTATACTCCAGATGAGTGTTAACATATTCTCATATAGAATCAGAATTCATCATTAGATATCTTGATAACATCTTCAAACAAATAATTTAATATGAATATTCAACAGAAAAGTTCAAATACCAAATTAATCATTTATCTTGTGTAAAATAATCATTACAATAAGTTCATTTACTTTAAAGTAGGTGAACTCTGTTGTAAAATTTTCACCACATTATAAGAAATATAATATACCATATAAGAATAATGAGATATCATGCAAAACAATTATTATAGCGGTTAGATCTTAAAAAATAAAGATGAGTTCTAACTTCTATATGCCCTAAAGGGAGGTATAACTTCAGAATTCATAAATAAGTCCAGAAAAGTTTCAAGAACTTCTAGTCAAAGATTAAATGAAAGGATATCTTGTGCAGTACTAAAAGTAATCTAATACATAAAGTCACAAATAATAGATATCAGCATGATACCTTCATAAAAGTGTCTATATCTGGATCTGGAATAAACCCTGCTTCTTTCTCCCTTCTACTAACCTCCATCATAACCTCTTCATGAGAATAAATGACTCTGAATTAGTTCTTCAACCATCATACTTTGAAATGGAATACAAAACTATGTAGTGTTTGCTGTTTGTGAATGAAGTAAGCAATCAGTCATACCTGCACGGCTTCCAGTACCCTGACAACGGGATGAGAAATCAAGTGTTTCCCTGACAGTCATCTCAGGAATATGCAAATCATCTTGGCTTATATAGGCAGAGGTTCTTTGGGGAACAAATTCTTCTAGTTTGTATCCATTGTAAGAAATTTCACCGGTAATCTGTTATTAGTGAATGAAGAAACATTAATGAGTGAAAGCAGATTAAAGGTATGCCTCTAACTACAAACTAAATAAGCTTCTTGTTAATCTTGACAACAGGTGCAAGATGATTATATCTCTCATGCATTTCATTAAGAATTGAAAACCCCATTAGTGGATCTGATGGGATAGGGAATTTAGGATTGATTGGAAGAAGAACAAGATGATGTAAAGATGAAGGAAAAGTAGGTCAAATGTAATATTACTGAATTGTAAGTGACAATTACAAAAGGATATCCAGAGCACTGCTCTCTCTCAATGCAAAGTGCATGAGCCTCTCTCTCTAACTATTTTCTCTCCTCCTCTGACATTCTTTATTCTAACTATATATAATAATTAGCAATCGTAACAAACTCTCAGCCACATAGTTTCTTTTCATTCTTAGTCCTCCTAGAATAGACTAATAGCTCCTTAGGTCCATCTTGTATACTAGCATTCGTATCATTGACAACAGTCTTTGACAACAGTCTTGTCCCCAAGACTGAATTCCGGAAATTGAGTGGTGAACCATTCTTTATCTTCCCAAGTAGCATCATCCAAAGACTGATCTGCCCAATGTATCAACCACTGTTCCGCAGACCCATTCCCCGTTGGAAGAACACGGGTAGCTAAAATAGATTTTGGTTGCAAGGGAGCAGTCACACCACTGTCCAATTCAGGAGGCAGAACGGGCTCGGTAGGAGGGACAGTAGCCTTCTTCAAAAGGGACAGTAGCCTTCTTCATAATGAATTTCACGTCGCGTTTTATCGGCTTGAGACTTCATGGAAGTTTGAGCTTTGGCTAAATGCTCTTTGAGTTGTTTCAAGGCTTCATCACGGTCCTGAAGAGATTGTGCAACGGATTCCACACGAACCTCCCCCGGAATAAACTGAAAAAACCGTAGGTGGTGGGCGTCCATACACGGTTTCAAAAGGAGTCGTACCCGTCGAGGCGTGAAAGGTGGAGTTATACCAAAACTCCGCCCAAGGAATCCAATGAGCCCAAGCTTTTGGCTGATCCACCGCAAAGCAGCGAAGGTACGTTTCCAAGCAACGATTTATAACTTCGGATTGACCATCCGATTCCGGATGGTATGCCGAACTCATGTGGAGCTTCGTGCCCATGGACTTGAAAATTTCCTGCCAAAACGTGCTTAAGAAGAGTGGATCACAATCACTTACAATCGTTTTTGGAATGCCATGATGGCGGATAATCTCACGAACAAATATCTCAGCAACAGATTTGGCGGTATAAGGGTGTTTTAGTAACAGAAAATGAGCATATTTAGACAGCCGATCCACGACTACCAAAATCACAGTGTAACCTTTGGAAGGAGGTAAGCCCATTATGAAATCCATAGACAAGTCTTCCCAAATCAATTGAGGAATTGGTAAGGGTTGCAATAAACCCGCCGGCAACATAGAGCTGGATTTGCAACGTTGACAAACGTCACACTCTCGAATAAATTGCTTAATGGTGTTGGTCATCCCTGGCCAATACACATTCAGACAAGACGACGATAAGTTCGATAAAAACCGGAATGGCCCCCCGTAACAGTCAAATGAAACTCATGAAGAAGGGCCGAAAGAAACTGCGACTTTCGCGAGATAACTAATTATAGAACAAGGTATCATGCTTAACCGTATAACCCGGATACTTTGTCGGTTCAGCCACACATTTCGTCATCAACGCCCGAATGTCAGGATCCTGTCTAGCCTCTGTGATTAAGTGAGCACCATGAAACCAAACGGGCGACGACGTGACTTGACACAAGTGGCCTGAGTCGGCACGTCTGGACAAAGCGTCCGCAGCCCGATTTTCCCTTCCCGGTTTATATTCAATCTCGAAATCAAAGCCCAAAAGCTTTACAATCCAGTTCTGCTGATCAGCTGTAGATACTCGCTGTTGCAGCAAGAACTTAAGACTCTTTTGGTCCGTGTAAACAGTGAATTTCGAGCCCAACAAGTAAGGCCGCCAATGCTGAACGGCTAAAACCAGAGCCATAAGCTCCCGTTCATAGGCTGATTTAACCAAATTTCTGTTACTGAGGGCCTTACTAAAATATGCAATAGGCTGCCGGTTCTGCATCAAAACCGCCCCAATCCCACAACCAGACGCATCACACTCCACAACAAAAGGTTTGGAAAAGTCCGGGAGCGCCAAAACAGGGGCTGTGACAAGAGCTTGTTTCAACGCATCGAAAGCTTGTTGTGCACTCGGTGTCCAGTTAAAAGCATCTTTCTTCGTCAATTCAGTCAATGGTCGCGCAATGCTACCATAATGGCGAACAAACTTTCGGTAATACCCTGTGAGCCCAAGGAAACCGCGAAGCGCGCGCACCAAATGAGGAATAGGCCATTCAACAACAGCAGACACTTTTGTAGGATCCATCGAAACACCGTGACCATCGAGAACATGTCCTAAATATTCAATGGATGGCCTCCCAAAACTACATTTACTCGGATTGGCGCAGAAATGGTGGGTCTCCAGAATTAGAAAAACTTCTTCTAAATCCCGCAAGTGAGTGTCCCAGGAAGGGCTATATACGAGGATGTCATCGAAAAATATAACGACCTTACGACGTAGCAAGGGCCGGAAGATGTCATTCATAGTCGCTTGAAAAGTGGTCGGGGCATTTATCAACCCAAATGGCATCACCAAATATTCGTAATGCCCGTCATGAGTGCGAAAAGCCGTTTTATCAACGCTGTCGGGATGCATCCGGATCTGATTATAGCCCGACTTTAGGTCGATTTTGGAAAAATAAACCGAACCGTGTAATTCATCAATTAGTTCCTCAACCACCGGAATAGGGTACTTGTCCGGCACCGTGGCGTCGTTTAAAGCACGGTAATCCACACACATCCGCCAAGAAGCATCCTTCTTACGAACCAAGTTAACGGGACTGGAATATGCGCTCTTACTAGGACGAATCAGTCCCATCTCCAATAGTTCACTAACTTGTCGTTCAATCTCAGTTTTCTGTATGTGTGGGTAACGATATGGCCAGACACAAACGGGGTTCGAGGAAGACAGGATAATACTATGATCATAGGGACGTGGTGGAGGTAATGCCGAAGGAGCTCGAAATATCAACAGAAACCGATACAAAAGGGAGCCCAGAGAAGATTGCTGACTAGAAGAAAGATCTCGGGACAGCAGGGAGAGAACGACCTCAGAATCATGAGACGAAGAAGGGGACCGAAGTAACGAATCATCCTCCAAAGATAACCACGGATGCAAAGCCGCAGCCGTTGATTGCCGCACCCGGTGACCCTGTAATTGAACCGGGGCACCCCTATAAACGAATCTCATCCAAGAATTTTGCCAATCATGAACCACTTCTCCTAAGGATTGTAACCAAACCAGTCCCAAAATGAAATCAAATGATCCTGTGTCAAAAACTAAGGCATCCACAGAGAAAGAACAAGGGCCCACTTTCACCTGAATTGCAACACAACGCTCAGTGACTAGCACACAGTGACCATCCCCCAATTTAATTGAGATACCGGAAAAAACTTCCACCGGTAAGCCTAGCGCAGTCACCAATCGCCGGGAAATAAAATTGTGTGATGCGCCGCTGTCCACCAACATGAAGATCGGAAGGTCGTGCAAAGTACCCCCAAGCTTCATGGTAGAGGAAATCCCATGCGCGGCCAAGTCTCCCGTAAATTCCAAGGAGTTGCAGGTGCCAGAACTAACGGGAGAAGGGCAATCGGAATCGGGAGTGTCCAACGATTCCAAGACCAGTTGTTCCCCCGTAGATGAGTCAGACTCGTCATCACCCAAAAGCAACACCCGTAACTTGCCTTCCGGACACTTATGGGCGGGGCCGAATTGTTGTCCACAACGGAAACATAATCCTTTCTTCCTCCTATCCTCCCATTCGGTCCGAGATAAAGTCCGAACCCCGCGATCCCGAGGTGAAACCTGCCCGCCATCCACCGACGCCGTCGGAGAACGCACAAAAGACCGAGGGCAAGAAGGATCACTAAGTGGACCAAACATGTGGTCCAACGGTTTGGGCCCAGAAAAGGGTTTGGGCTCAGAACGGCCCACTGGCAACAACCCATCCGTTAACCCTGTGGAAAGAGGCCCAACCGGATTGAGGTATCGGAAACGAGACTTACTTGCACCGCCGGAGTGAGGTCGCAGCATGGAATCAACGTCCTTAGCCAAATACATAGCATCTAGACGTGTTTGGGGACGATGAAGGCGTACCCATTGTTTGACATCGGCTTTCAATCCCGCGACAAAGTACCCTAGAGCCTGTGATTCGGGCAACTGAGGAACCAACGACAGAAGGTATCAAAGCATCAATGTAATCATAAATGGAATCCCCTTATTGAATCGTGGCTAGCTGCTCATAGGGGTTCTGAATTTCCAGACCACTAAAACGTTGCAATAATTCCGATTGGAAGTCGACCCATGTCAAGGAAGGGTTAACCTGCGTGATAATGGTAAACCAGTGTTGGGCGACTCCAACCATGCTCAATTGAGCGAGCTTGAGACGAACATCGTCGGACGTATTGTTGATGTCGAAGAAGAGGGTTGCCTTGCGAATCCATCCCTGAGGGTCGAAACCCGAAAATTCTGGAAGTTTCACCTTCTTAATCGCCCAAGGAAGATCGGTAGAAGTCGATCCCACCAGATGAGTATTCCCCCGACACACCGGAATCAGGAGGAGGGTCAAGAGAGCGCTACCTTGTATTTTCATCCAATCGAGCATAACCTTCCGGAATTCCGCCGATTCGGCCCTTTCCTTGTCAAGCGCCGAGAAGGAAAGCTTGATGTCGGCGATATCCGACTGAAGCTGATGAATATGCTGTTCCTGAGCATCCAACCGAGAAGATTGATTCACCATACTCACAGCAGGTCAGCGGCAGGTCGGACCAATGATCGGATAGGGAATTTAGGATTGATTGGAAGAAGAACAAGATGATGTAAAGATGAAGGAAAAGTAGGTCAAATGTAATATTACTGAATTGTAAGTGACAATTACAAAAGGATATCCAGAGCACTGCTCTCTCTCAATGCAAAGTGCATGAGCCTCTCTCTCTCTAACTATTTTCTCTCCTCCTCTGACATTCTTTATTCTAACTATATATAATAATTAGCAATCGTAACAAACTCTCAGCCACATAGTTTCTTTTCATTCTTAGTCCTCCTAGAATAGACTAATAGCTCCTTAGGTCCATCTTGTATACTAGCATTCGTATCAGGATCCAATTTCCTTTAATCATAAAGAACAAGAAATTACATGTGTGTGCTATGGGATATAGAATGGTATTGACATAGCTCAACCTTCAGACAGTAAAATAGCCGACTTTAATTGTGCATGAACACATTTCACGTCATATAGATCGTATGAGAGGTAACATTTGAACCTAACATGATTCATTGAAATATTATCCCTTCCCATGATTGTTTTTAAATAACAGATAACTTCAAAGAAAGTATTTATACCATCAAATGTGGTCTGTTTAACCCATTTCAGTCCTAGGCAACTTATCATCCAAACTTTATGTTGTGTTAGGTCAATGAGTCAATCACATGCCTTTCTCTATCTACCTATCCATACATATACAGTTGAACTATTCTTTTACATGGATACACCATGCTTATAATATTATGAAATTAAGTTTAAAACCTTTAGAGATTTGTCAAGGTTCCCTGAGAGTGCTTTCAACAATGTGGTTTTCCCACATCCCGGAGGACCAAGAAGCAATGTCATCCTGAATTAAAAAAAACAAGCAATTATTAAATAAAGGCTTGCTCATGACTTGTACCCTTGTGCAGATTCTTTGCAAGCCACAGTTATTAAATAACTGCAACATTTCAGGTAAGCCAGCCTTCATCTCAATGATATGAGAAGGGCCACCAAACCAACATTTCATATAATCTCTGACTAATAACAGTCAATCCTATCTTTATTGCCAGATACTATTCTGTATTAATTCTCCCCATCAATGATTCATGCAACAAATTAATGTATCCAGGGATCTTAATACAGTATAGTAGCCAAAAAGAGCATATTTCATCATCTGAATTCTATATTACAGGAGACAATAGAGACTGTGAAGTTGTATCCTTACCTTCCTGGCTTAATAACACCACTGACATCATTTAAGATGGTTATTTTCGCCCTGTTAGACTTCAAACCAGGTATCATGACAATGTCCTGTAAAGAAAAAGAAAGCATTCATTTGGAACTTATATAACAAATGAAGAAAGATAACACCAAAAGGCCAGACATGAGAATCAAGTCACTAAATGCTTTTACTTTATTCAGTACTTTAAAAATCCATAGCAAGTGACACAAGAAACCGACCTAATTGCATACTGGTTTTGGTTGGTTCCTTGTAACCCTTACATTTTAATTACTTGAAGGCTCTGCCTCTAACACACCATTCTGGCTCATGAGCTACATAATAGTGACTGCAGTGCCATAATTCTTTTATAACAATAACCTTGGCAACACATTTGGAGCGAAATTATAAAACGTAAAAAGGTAACATCAAAAAAATAGGTAGCAAGCTTTTAATCAAGATAACAAGTAATAAGTTTGTACTACAGCCTTCAACTAAGCCTGTTCTCTGGTTGATTGTGAAGAGTAATTCAGTGAACTGGATATTAACTTTGAACCAGCAACATGTTACAGTTTGTTAATTTATATCAGTTTACGCTTACAAAGTAGAATAATGGCCACAGTTAGATACTTACAGAAAGCGAGCTTCGCAAAGAATTCCAGAGTGTTGGGAGGGGCTTGCCATGAACTACTTCACACTCGGCTTCTACACGAAGATTCTTGTATCTCACCTCTACTGAGGGCAATTGGACACCAACTCTAAAATAACAGATTTAACTGTAAGCTGATGACTTGTGGGTAAAAAATAGTGTCACTTGACCCTAATTGAATAAAAAATTGTGAAAAGATGAAATTGAAATATTGGTATAAGTTAAGTACCAAGTAATAAAACAGAAAGGAATGCCTTACTTGTCTGTTCGTTTTCTAATTTTCTGCAACAACCGCAGGTTGTCGTATTCAATGTGTTTAATGAGCTTCTCAATAAACATGTGTCTCTCAGGAGCAAGAAGTTTAGTGACATCAACCACCTTTTTTCCATTTTCTTCATCAAACAAAGATGATCTCAACCGTTCAAATGTTGACAATCTATCGATTGCAGCCCATTGTTGAAGATTCTCTTCTGTCTCATCATTGTTGTTCACAGAACTTACATCTGAATTAGCACGCAAACTAGATGAACGACGACGAAAAGAGGATCTCAAGCTTCTTCCCATTTCTGAAAGCTCGAATCTCAGTGACTCTATTTCCTCAGAACCAACTAACTGAGCCATCTTAAATGGCTTTCTAAAGCTTTCTAATTTCAGTGAGACTAATATATAGAGAGAGTGCAATTATACAGATTTATTATTGTATATACACACGCACATACAAACAAATGGTTATGCATATAAAACGGGACTTTGTTCCTTCATATGATGATAAGGTAATGCATCATGCATTACGCATTCATAGCTCTTAAAAAAGAGTTTTTAAAGTGGAGAAAACATAATATATTTCAAAACTGCATGTGTGTGAGAGGGAGAGAGAGTTTGACTAACTATATAGTCAATTACCTTGAAGGTGAAGAAACAGATTACACATACTTATATTAAAACACATTGAATAAAGATAGTTGACTTTCTCCTATAAATAATACGTATATTTCCACTTGCCACCACCATCATTGCCGGTATCCAGTTAACCCTCAACTTCTATGCCTGGAATCTAAATAATTGCATATTTAAATATTCATTTAGCTCCCAATTACCATAGTAGCAAACACGTTATTAACATCACGAAGAAACAATACAATTAGTTATGATATAATTTTAGGTAAAGACAGTGACCACATATACAATAATTACAAATGAGGTCCATAAGTCTCAACAAAAATATGATCTTATTTAAGGAGTAGTAAAGGTCAAATCTGCCATCTTTGACCATTTTAAAACCCGAGTAGTGATGTGGTCGATTGGTTATTGTTGCTACACGAATCGATCGGTGGGATCGCACCAAGGATGGGAATAATATCTTCCACACCTGAGAAAACAGACAAACCGTTGGTCTCATTGCAAGAAGCTTTTCATGAGACCCGACGCCTCGATACATAAGTCTAGGCACATAATGCAGGAACACAAGGCTCAACACATAAGGCTCGGTCAATTGTGTTTGTAATAAGTTTAGAATGCTCTTCTGAGAATATTAAGGTGTTACTGGAGGGGTCATAAAAGAATCAAAATGTCCCACCAGAAAAATAATAAGAAACAACAAATAAACAAAACAGTCATCATGGCTTATGATTTGCATGTGCATTCTGCTGGTTCACCTTTTTTATTAGGTACCTTCTAAGCAAAATCTTATACTCAAATATAAATCTTATTTTATTAAAATAGTTTAATTAAATTATAGATATCCTGGCCTTAAATTAGGGTAGTTTTGTTTTATAATCCGAAGTTGATACCTTCCAGGCCTAGGGCAGGTACTCATTGTAATTCCCAATAAAAATAATCAAATCCAAAGTGTTAAATTTATTGACTTTGCGACAGATTGAGATTCTGATCCATTTCACAAATCTAAAACAGCACAATTTTAGCTTCAAAAGCAGATTGTCATGAATTAGCATGTTGTAATAAATGGGTTTAACCGCATGGTGAACGGGTTGTCCAGTTATAATCACAAAACATATTTTTATTCTAACTTTAGACGACCTATCCAAACACGATGTTTAAATTCACACTCAGATTCTTTATTCTTGTCCCTACAATTTGGCTAAAAGTTACTCTTATCTCTAAGTTTTATTTACCTTCTCCAAAACCTTTTACATCTCATTGAGCGTCCTATCCTGTTCAAGTAAGTAATATCTTCTTTAATCTTTTGAGTGAAAGATTTTTTTTTCTTTTTTTTTCCTTCAGGCTCCCTAAGTTTTTAAAAGATTGTCATTAAGGGCGTACCTGGTGCTGCAAAGAGCTCCCGCGTTTTCGCAGGGTCCAAGGAGGGTCCGTCCCATTTAAGGGAAGATGTACGCGGTCTTTCCCCACATTTTGTGGGGAGGCCGTTTCCACGGATCGAACTTGAGACCTTCGGTCCCTTAGGAACAGCTTTTACCGCTGCGCCAAGGCCCGTCATCTAAAAACATGTTTAAAGAGTTAAACATGTAAATTGACTACGTTAACCTTTAAAATACATAACAAAAACCCCTAATTACATAACCCAAATCGAGTGAAATTGATTAACGACTAAAGGCAATGCGTTATACAACCCCTTCGCTAACGGTTTCCGACTGCCACTAGAAACCGGAAATAGACAGAAATCCTAATTTTCCCCCTAAGTTTTAAGATGGAACACGTGAGAGTGTGAGACTGAGACTATCATCTAAGTGCTCTAAACGAAGATAATAGCCAAAACCTTTTTAATTTAGAGTTTCAGATGCTAAAATTGCCTGATCCTTGTATATTTCAGATTATTTCGAAAATCACTATACATTTCTATCAAACAAGTCATTGTTCTAGAGGCATTCAATGGTCTCGAAAGTAACCACTACTTGACACCCATCATAAGAAGATAATCACTTCATGAGTGTCGTTTAGAAAGTTCGAAATTTGAAAACGAAACACTTTTATGATGATCCACATACCAATAGATTTGAATCGATATCAAACGCAAAGCGTCAGCTCTTCTTAAGAAATATGGATTCTCATGGCTCTTCATTCACCCAGCTACCACAGATTGTACGTTTCAGCAGGTTTTTGCGTCTCCTACTCCTCATGATGATCCACAGAGCGTACGTTCGCCGATTGTTGCCATAAATGTTTGCTATGATATTGTGCATTGATCCCTAAATTTCAAGTCACATTCAAGTATTCATGTCCCATTTAGGGGTGTTTGTGTTAACTTATTTATCTTCTTGAAATGCTATCAAAATAACATATTAGTACTTTGTGTCTCATTACAACAAATATAATATTAAATAGTTTGTAAAAAAATTAAAGGTAAAACAATGATCTTTTCTAGATAAGTTTGATTGATCCGTATAACTACTTCAAGTAAAACAAAATAATATCATTTTAAACTTTTGTTTTATAAATCTGTTTTAATTAAAATTTTTTAAACATTTTGTTTTTGTTAATATTTTCATTTTTGTAAATTTGTAAAAATTTAAAAAAATGGTTTTAAAATAATTCATATTTTTTTAAAAAAAAATTTGTATAAGAACAATTTTGCATCTTTTTATTTTTAGAGTGTTTCTAATAAAAAATTTTGGTTTTTAATTTTTACAATATTTATTTCTTTAATATGAAAATGTTTTAAATAATAAAATTACTATTAGAATAGAGAGGCTCAAAAATTAAAATGAGAATGTCTAATATCATGACGAGTGGCACTATAAAAACTTCTTTTATTATATACACTTAATATTATATACCATATTTGTTTATTTGTTTATTAGGCTGAGTTATGAGATTTAGTTAGTGATTTAATTGAAAAAAAACAGTTGTCATGTAGCTGATACATAAATACATTTTTATTCATCCATAAATGCTTGAAATAGGTATAATGAGAATTGCTTGGTTGGTTATTAAATAATCATTAATTTAACCAAAATACAACAAATTAACTACTCCTAACTCTCCCAGTGTCTTGACCCACCCCAAGGGCCCAACCCAGCGCCCTCAATCGAGCATAGGTGTAATGGTGGTGGTGGAGTGGTTTGTGTGACATGGCACCAGAAAACATCTTTGGGCGTTTTGATAACATGTTATGTTAACATAAAATGTAACTGAAATTAGAACTACTTAAATTTGTGTATTTCAATTGCTATCATTGAAGTTGGCGGGGGTGAAGGTTAAAGGTCTCGCATTTATGCCGGGCCAAGCAGGTGTGTTTGTTACGGACTACATTCTTTTTTTTTCTTTTAACTTTATTTTTTCTTTTTTTTCATTATTATTAACAAACAATGTATGAGACATGATATTGAGGTTTTGATCTTCAAAAACGAGTTGCCGCAACTTTCGTTTCTTTTATGTACTTAAATAGGTTAATGTGCCCGTTCACAATGTTTGTGACATAATTCGTAAACACGACACATCATACAGCCTTTAATTTAGAGTTAAATATAGTTAGTTTTCAAAAGTACATCAACTTAATAACATCTATAAGTTTTGTCTACGGTTGTTGTATAACTTGTTTAAGTTTTAAAGTACAAGTCCTTCAAGCATAATCTTACATGGCAAAATTAATCCTCTGCGTTATGCCATACAACCGTTCGCCTTTGCCAGACCTCATGTTTTCTTTGTCTTTGCAGGTTTCCAAAGCTCATTTTTTCCCTTCCTTCCGCCTCTCGATTAGGCGTCCACCATGCCAACAAGGGTCCTGGTTTCTTCATCTTTATGTAGGAGCTATGGTTTTTCCATTTAACATTTTCACTTTATAAAGTAGGGCTTAATTTCTTCTTTAAAACCAAGATAAATGATTTGTTTTGATTATTTTGAGTGGTTTCATAACGATGATTACACAACCAGAAGCTTTCAGCCTTAAGCATAAGCGATTACTAAATTTTAATTGGCTACAGATTCACTTTCGCTTGATCAGTTGTTCAAGATAGTTTTACATGTATGCATGTGAATCAAATAATTTTGTGTTGCTATGTTATTTTTAAGTCAAAATTTAAAGGAGAGATCATTAAAGAATTGTGTTTGTGGGTCTATTCACATGAATACCCCATTAAATTTGATTTATGTAATTGATTTATACTTGAACAGTAAAACTTTAATTAAATACCGTGTTTTGAAATGGTTAACTTGGAGAAATAAAATCAACTTTCCATTTAATTTGATTATAAGCATCACCGTTAACGTAGATTCGTGGATAATATGTTCATCTTTCATATTTGGAAATTGACTTACTATTAGCACAGTATTTTGGATTTAAAAGTTTGTTTAAAAGAACTATAAGTGTTTTCTACTAATTTACATATATGTTAATCAAGGAAGTCGATGAACAATGGCACGTATAACTATTTTTGTTATATGTACGGCTTGCGATTGTATGCTTACTAAAATGGAAGGAAATGGAAGAAAAAAAAAGGCTAAAAACAATCCTTCCAAAATGAAAGGAAATGGAGAGAAAGGAAAAGAAAAAAAAGAAGAGAAAAAAAAAAGAGAAATGAAAAGAAAAGAAAGTGTTTTCTTTTTTTTCTTTCGTTAAGTAGACTCGGGAACACAGCGTAAAGTTAAAGACTTCTAAGTCATTTCAAGTAATCTCTAACTCTTTAAACATTTTATGGATTATAAGAGATCATTAGATTAACTAAGAAGTGTCATGCTCTTGTAATGTTATTTTCAACACTTATATTGATACTTATGAATCTTCCCATCAAAATTGTGAGACCTGTAAATGTGATCTCTATCTTAACATGATGAGAGAAGCTATAATGACAATTTTCTTACTATAAATTAGCTTGAAGCGTATTTTGCGATTAGGTTGTAAATCAAGCCAAGCAGTTAGCCAAAGTAATCAAACATGCGGTAGGCTTGAACTCAACTTAAGATGCCTCCAAGTGGTACAACTCAATCTAGGATTAATAATGTGATTATATGTCTTAATTTTCTATCAAGCCCATTTTTTATATTTTTTATTGTGAAAACAAAATTTGATCGGATGTTAGAAACTGTTTTGAAAATGATTGCTTAAAAACATGATAAATTCAATGACTATTTATTGGATTGTCTTTAACTAATGGTTACAAATGGTAGCGCAAATGGTTATATTAGGTTCATCATTTTCAACCTAAATTATATTATTATATTATACTCTATTAATAATCAAATAAACATGAACAGGGTTTTACAACCTTTTATTGCACTATCTACAAGTTTACACTACATTTCCTAAATTATTTTATGGGGTGCTGAGAGCCTAATGAGACTGCTACACTATGTTTTTTTTAGTTGGTTTCAACACACATATCATTCTTTTTCTCCTTTCTACCACTCCGGTTTTGATTTTTTAATATATGGAGAGAGAGAGACTGACGGATAGAGGTTTGGAGACGATGACTATCACTGTAGTTTAGCGGGTGTTCAAAAAAATTAAAATATGAAAAAAAAACTATAATCTAATTCGTATCTGAAACTGAAAAACTGATTTGAAACCTTATTCTGATATTTGTATAAGATCCCATCCGAATCTGAATTACTTATTCGAATTTCGGACCTGATTTCGAGTATATCAAAAAATATTATTTGAAATATTTGGATATTCGATTAAACCGAATAAGAAGCCCATCGTGCTTTTAGCCTGCTACTCATTACCCAACTACCTATTATGTTTTCAGCTAGATACTCAAAGTGTTGACACTTTCCGGTCCTCTGGTCCTAAACAACTACACAAGAATCTATTGTTGTTTTAAATTACGGATTCTAATCTTATGGTCCTAAACAACTACCCATTATGTTTGAATTTTGAATTTATGTTCAAGACTAATTTGTACGTATTTTCTGGTTTTGTATGTTTTATTGTTATTTTAAACTAGTAAATTGTTAGGAATATAAATAGCAAAAATAATTAGGAACAAAAATTAGGAAAAATGTTATTCGGTTTATCTGGATTATTCGGATAAATTCAGATTTATCTGAATTCTATCTTAATTGAATTCAGATAGATTTAGATCAGATATAGATATTCTCATTTAAATTGGATCAGATTTTGAATAGGGTCATAAAATTTTAAATCCAAACAATTCGATTCGAATAAACCAAATAATCTGTTATCCGATCCGATAAACACCCCTACCACCGTTTGATGGTCATCATCGCCGCCAGGTTCATCATTAGGGTTGGTGTTATGGTGTTTGTCCCTTGGGAACCTAGGTGGCGATGGTCTCATGGTGGTGGCAATATGGTAGTTGCTGTAATGTTTGTCATAGTCATCAGCTTTGTGGTTGTCACGATGGTCTGATGGTGGCGATGATATGGTGGTGTGGCTGTGTTTTTTAAGGTGGAAGTGATGTTGGTTGTCATTTTTTAATAATACAAATCAACTATTTTCATTTTTCGTTTCAGATGGAGAAGATGAAACGGTGGTGTTAAAGCTCATGAAGGTCCTTTTGTTAGACTATGGTTGCTGTTTTCTCTATCCGCGCCTCATTTCTTGTTTTGCATTCCTTTCATTGCCTCTATCATAATGGTATTAGAGGTTTGATTTCAAGGTTTTGGATTTTTTAATAGTGGACAAAGTGTTAGGTAAGGTGGAGGCGTTGAAAATTGAATATGTTCTTCACAAATTAGGGGTTTTAATTCATTGTTTTGAAATGAATTTATTTTGGATGCAGTGTCCAAATTCAAACTGATTGCAAAATAGGAAGATAGATATAATTCAAGCTATGGCTTAAATCTCATTGAATAGGTTTCATTGACATAGGTTTCATTGACATAGGTTTCATTTGATAGTTGATTTCGATTTAAGTTTGCTATAGAGTCGTCGATGGTGCGAATGAATGATTAGTGGTGAAGGATCAAACTTTAAAATTTAGGTCTTTTGTCGATTCAATTAGCAAACAAATTCTTTTCATCATAGTATTGTTTTTCCCTTTCTTCTGTCATAGTGTCTTCTCGATTTCGTTGTTCTCAAAGCCTAATGTTGTATTGGATTAAACTAAAAACATAATAGAAGTTGCAGATGCAATAGATAGATATTAATTCAATCAACAACAATTACAAGGAGATAAGAATACAAGAAGAAAGAAGTGAGAATTTAGACTACATTGCTTAACAAACTTTTCCACAACAAACTAAGGGGTTGTTTGATTGCGCTGACTGAGTAAGATCTGACTGAGTCAGAAGCTGACCCGGTAAGAAGTTCTGACTGAGTCTGCATCTGACTGAAACTTGGTTGTTTGATTCTGTATTTGACTGACTATGCTGAATGATAAAATGAACATATTGCCATGTAGTTCTGACGAGTTTGATGCATCAGGATTAATAGGTAATCTTAAAATTAAAAGTTTACTTATCACGCTATTATTTTTCCGCATACATCTTTAGTAATTTACCTAACATCATGAAATATACAAGTTTGCATATACATACAAATCTATTATTACAAAAATTAAAAATCGAATTTAGTGAGTCGGTTATAATAAAACTATAGGATCTCCTCACCACCTTCATAAAGGAAAAAAAGTCAACAAATTCTTTTGAAAACTCACTGAGCAGAGCCATGGTTTGCAGTCACCGGAGTAAACACAATTTGGACATTCGTGTTCATCCTTGCATTCATGTGGTGACTCGCTAAACATAATCACATGAACCTTCCATGGCTCCAACCCAAGTGCCACTGAAACCTCCATTGGCGTCCCCCACATGCTACCAGAAACACCACACACTGATTGGCGAAGGGGGTTGCGAAGGGGTGGGAAGAGCGGCGGAGGCACGACAGTGCGTGAAGGAAGGCCGATTGCGTTGGGGGCACGACGGTTGGCGGAGGGGGTCACGTATAAGGCCCCGTTCCCGGAAGCCTCACAGTTGGCAATTCATAGCATAAAATCAGTTTAATAACAAAACATTGCAGCAGAATTAATTATACATTCATTTAAAATGTAGAAAACATGTCATGCCCATACATTTGTCTCTTAATTGTAAATAAAACACAATACTTGTTCTTAAAATTTCAAATAAAGTTTCATAAACTGACATGCCATCCGTAAATTTCCAAGTAGCTCCACGGTGCCATTCGTAAATTTCCAAGTAGCTCCACGGTGTCATCCTCAGCATCAGCACTTACCTGCCAACTATTATGCATAAAAGTCAGCTTTGCTCAGTGAGTTCTAGTTTAAAGTAAATAGTAAATATAACTTTGTCTTTCATATAATGAGCACGCATACGTAATACATACATTTCATCATAATAGGCATGTTCATTCTTTCATTCATTAATATCTTCCACTTTAACATAAACGAGATTGCACAAAGCAAGAGCTCCATGTTGATTGACAACAAATGCCAATCCCTGTCGGTACACATGAAAACGGTAGCTAACCCCCGACAGTTGATCCACACTGCAAGGCACACAGCCTGCTCATGAATACAGATCCATCATCATACATCAGACTCACATAAGTGAAGTCTATCATAGTGCTTGCAAGACTTTTCATCATCATACGGACCCGGTGGTAACATTCGTTAAGTTCCACTTCTCATTAACATTATCTTTCACTTAATATATAATACGTAACTTATTAAGTACACAACATACCAAGTACTAGTCATCATAACACGTAACCGACCCTCCGCGGGACAGCGGGGGTTCGGGGGCGGCAGCCCCTGACAGCGGGGTCCTAGGGGCAGCAGCCCCTAGTGGGGTCCAAGGGGTAATGCCCCTGGCTGGGGCCGGGCTGCCAGGCCAGCGCGCCCGAAAATTATTTTGAGCTATTTAAATGTCACATTTTACTTTAGAAAAATGTATTTTTCTTGTTAAAACACCTTGAAATCCTTATCTTGAAAACCTTAGGTTTACTATGCATAATAGCCTCAAAAACATGGAAAAACGTTTAAATAATGGGATCTAGAACTCACCTGAACTTATCCAAATAGCTTAAATTCTATCACTTAAGCTATAGTCTGAACACTCTAGCTGCACGAAAGTTAATACACAAAAACGTCATTTTCTTCATAAATTCGCTGACGGCTTCGCTGGTAGTTTCGCTGCCAGTTTCGCTACCAGTTTCGCTGGGCAGCACTTCTGCCAGTTTCGCTGGACAGTTTCGCTGCCATGAGCGCCCAACTTTCGTTGGAATTTCCTAGTTTCGCAATGTCTATAGGTCCATAGTTTCACCTGAACGAAACTGTAGTTTCGCCCAAGCGAAACTGTGATTTCGCTGGAACTGCTCTTAATTTCGCTGGATGATTATGCAAGTTCGTTGGATGCATATACAGTTTCGCAGATCGCATAAAAATCATGAACCAGTCCTTTTTTAACCCAAAATCATAACTTTTTATGTCCAACCTCTTAGTTTATCATCCATGAGGCTAAATCTAAGCTTTATACATGTTTTCATACGTAAAAATGTGACCTTTATGCGATTCTTTGCAACTTTTCAAAACCCAAACCCTAGAATCCAGGTTTGATCTACAGAAGGGTTTAGAGGTCGATTCTTACCTGGATTTGTGGCTCTTTTCTTAAGATTTGATGCCTAAACGCCCAGATCTCCAATTCCTTGACCTTAGAAGCTCCAAATCTTGAGTTTCTTGCACTTTCTCTCTCTACTTTCTCTCTCTACGAATTTTTGTTGTTAGGGTTGGAATGGAGAAGATGGTGGTGTCTTGGGCAGGTTAAGGGCTGGTTATGGGCCTTAATCTTGCCCATGAATCCCACTTAGCCCATAATCCTTTTCCTTCTTTTATTAAATCTCCATTAGTTAGGCCCACTTATCCTTAATGACTCGTTTTGACTTTTCGGGGTGTTACAAGTCTCCCCCTCTTATTTAGGTTTCGTCCTCGAAACCTGCCAGTCGTCAAACAGTTGAGGATAAAATTTCCTCATCTCCTCCTCGGCCTCCCACGTAGATTCTGATCCCTTTCTGTGCCTCCACTGTACTCGTACAAGCAGAACCACTTTATTCCGCTGTGACAACCCGAAAAATTCGTGATTTATTTTATAAAATATTTATGTGATTTTTTTTAACAATATTGATAATAATAATAATAATGATAATAATAATAATAATAATAATAATAATAATAATAATAATAATATTGTTGACAACAATAATAGTAATAATCAATAATAATATTAATAATGAAGTCCAGGGGGTTAAATTGACAAATTTGGAACTTTAAAACAAGGTTTTTAGCATAAAATAATAACAAATGAAACAACAGGGACCATTTGTGTAAATTATAAATTTACAACCCAAACCCCCCGCCCACCCTCGATTTCCCGGCGACAATTCCGGCCGCCGCCGGCGACCTTCCGGCGAGACAAAAATCCGGCTTTAAGCCGCGGAATTGTCTCCAAAAGTATACCAACTCGATCGTGACCATATTCCCACCATAATGCGCGATATTATTGAGCATGATCATCTGATTTTACAGATCAAAAGCTCCACTAATCGAACCACTAACATATACCTAACAAATTCCACTCGAGCGATAATAATAATCCAATTAATCGAGTATAAATACTCATTGATCTGTTCCTAATCGAATGCACCTCTCAATACAACCTGAAACACACAAAAATCTAGGATTCGATTACCTTCCTTCTTTCGAACCTGCATCTTACCCAAAAGCTATCTTCCAAGCGATTTTAACATCAATTGATTGAGGGCTTTGAATAAAGATCATCATTGGAAGCTTCACACGAGTTTAATTCGATTATCATCGAGAATTTCCACTGGAACAGATTCTGCCAAAGCCGCGGCTTGTTCATCGATCGTTCATCATCAATCTAACATCAATTCGGGTAATTACACACACCCACACACTCGTCCTAACATGGGGAGTAAAAGCCCTATGAATTGAATCGTTAACAGAAACGAATTAAGGATCAATTTAGTTGATCATAAATCTAGGGTTTTTGATTTGGGGGAAAGGATCTCGGGTTTGTTTAAAACTAATTGGAACCATTGTTAACCGCTGCTGCGGCCTTGGTTCACTGGTTCCCTGCTTCCATGCTACCCTTGAGGTCCCGGGTTCGAACCCGGGCAACCTCTTTTATTTTTTTAAAGGCTTTTTGGACTCTTAAAAATTACAGAAAAATTCTAAAAAAATTCAGAAATCATTTTTATAAATTTTGCCTATTTTTAAATCATCAAAAATTATTTTCTGTAATTTTTCTTTAAATTTAAATATATATAAAATAATATAACAAGGATTATTCTTAGTTATTTATTATAAAATGGATTTTAAATTATGATTTAAACTAGTAAGCTATGGTTAATCTATACGTTACCTTTAATTAATGTTTAAATCATGATTATTCAAAATACTTATAAGGTTTATTTATACTTTATACGTTTTAAATTTATTTCTTTATATTAAAGTACTTAAGTGTTATAATCTTTTTCATCGAGTTAAAACTTATTCCATCATTTGATTATAATTATCAAAACCCAAAATTCCAACTGAAATCCTAGTTCACATTTAATCACTAAGTCACTATTAAACTTAAATATTGGAATATATATATATATATATATATATATATATATCTATTTGTGTACGTCAAACCGAACCGACCCGAATCCGACCAAATGTATTTATTCGCGTTGAACACATTTTAAAAACTTAATTACAATTAAAAATAGGTGTTGATCGTGTTTGATCGTGCATTACCTTATTCTTTGAAGCTCTTGTTCATTTCATTTCATCAGTTCAAGGTGAGTTTACAGCCCCACTTTTACTTTATACTCTTTTTGGGGGAGAGAAACATGTTGTTTTCATAAACGTTACATTACATTGGGTTTTTGTAATACTGCATATACTTGATACTATGGTGTTATACTTTGCCCTTCGGACCGTTAATATGCAAATAGCGAGGTGATTGTTAGTAGATCTACTGGGAGTGACATACCCCACCCGGGCTAGGTCGCGCTAGCACAACGTACGCAAACGGGTGAACAGTTAGCCTGTTAAAGGTTGTGGTGTGTGATCCACAATCGGGCCTACTTTATTATTTGATTACATGTCAGCTCGGTCGCGACTTCATACACATAGTGATCATTATGGATTAGCTACCCATTATATGCTTTAATTACATAATCCGGGATTTTCATACTTGACGGATTACATAATCCGGGAATTACATACTTGACGGATTACATAATCCGGGATTTTCATACTTGACGGATTTCATAATCCGGGAATTACATACTTGACGGATTACATAATCCGGGATTTTCATACTTGACGGATTACATAATCCGGGAATTACATACTTGACGGATTACATAATCCGGGATTTTCATACTTGACGGATTACATAATCCGGGAATTACATACTTGACGGATTACATAATCCGGGATTTTCATACTTGACGGATTTCATAATCCGGGAATTACATACTTGATGGATTACATAATCCGGGAATTTCATACTTGACGGATTACATAATCCGGGAATTACATATTTATCGGATTACACAATCCGGGGATTTCATTACTGATAATTACTATTTTCTGATAAAACCTGTGAACTCACCAGTCTTGTACTGAGATTTTTGCATGTTTTCTCTCAGGACATTGATGTGGCACGTCTAGGAGCACAGCATCCACTGCATGTCATTCCGCGTTCATCTCAAACTGTTTTCAAGATTTAATTTGCATTTACTTTACATAAATTGGATTGGACGCGTGTTTGCGTGTTCCAAAAGTATTGTTAAATGTTTCACTGTTTTCACTTCCACACAACTTAAATATATTTGGTTTGTTTCATTAAAATTAAACAACTTATATGATTTGTAATTATCGAGTCGTTTAGTGTAACTGATGCTTATCTGAGATCCTGGTTGTGTCACACGCCTGACTGTAAAACCCCGTTAGCGGATTTTGAGGGTGTGACAGATTGGTATCAGAGCATTAGTTATAGCGAACTAAAATGAACTTTGCATCTCATCTGCATTGCATTTTAGACTATAGCTGGAATTGCATTAGTTACACACACATAGATTACTAAGCTATGCTTACTAAATTGGTTGCCTAAGAATTTTTGCTTTAACATATCCCTATGAGCATATGGCTACCGGGATGGTGACTCCGAGTTGCTGTGAGTCACGGGAGAGTTTGTGTGCATTTGACATCGCCTAAATGTTCTTCGTGATTTGTGTGACACATAGACACCTGTATTCTGGATTTCCTGGCAAAAGGCCCTCGGGCTAAGGCAAGCATATCGCATAAATCTCATTGCGAGACCTGGTATGCTTACCTGGGGATTTCTGGGATGAGTGATAAACTATGGTCAATACATAGGTCTCTAAGACAAATGGGTCAAATTACCTTGGATGTCAATGATTCCCAAACTTTACTGATCTCTTCGTATACTTGATTGATCGACCCCGATATAATATATACATATTTGGTACTTCTATCATTGATGACCACTATACTTGACAAGATATGTTAGCCTGATAGGAGGAACCGGGGTGATCATGCAAAGCAAATTACCATTACGGGTGCACACGTAATTGTAATTTGTCGTGCATGCTAAGTCCGATGAATTTGGCGGGTGGTAACATTGTAGTCAGTATAAGTCATCATTCCTACACCTTGAGCAAGAAAGTCTTGGTCTTCATAGAACATAGCCACTAACTATCTATCAGTTCTACTTGTAGGAATGCTCACCTTTACCTTAAATTTGGACGAAATTCAAACCATGACATTTGTGTTAATCCCACGGATTCGGACTGATTCTGTAGCTTGTCTGTTTCTTTAAATCCTTGAATTTCTCTTCCTTTTCATTTCAAGACAAAAGGTCTATTTTCATACGACTAATAGCTTTTGATATTTGGTAATTTAAAGAATGTCTGGAAGAGGACGTGGACGTGGGAGAAGTAACGATCATGAGTATTACAAGTTTTCTATTCTATACCCAAGGGTGCTAGGATCATAATTCTAGTAAGACCTTGTTAAGGGTAATAAAACATTACTGACACTTGCTATTACTTAAGTCCTGTCCTACTTAGAGCCTTCATGGTATTTCTAATCATTTTAAGAGACATTCCTCCAATTAGTATTTCAGTAACTGAGGAAATGATTGAATGCTTAGAATGAAAGTGAACTACAGGAAATATAGAAGAGGGATAATACTCTCTATACATACATTACGTTATTCTTTGGGATGATGCTAAGGAAAATTAGGATGTCATGTAACCGGTTTAAGCACATTCTTAGTATATCGGTGATGCTTATATATAGGGTTATTGAGGTGAGTTCAAAGCCTTGGTGATTGAGTACTACTACTTAAGGAATGAAATGCAAAAGTTAAAATTGTAATTCTAAAATCGTGCAATGGTAGGGTTAGGTTGTGCTTTTTATACTGACAAACTCCATGAATTGACAAAGCTGATGTCATACCTTATGACATTAGACCAAATAGAATTAAGAAGGACACTGGGAAAATCTAGTGAGTAGTAGAAAGAAGTTGGAGGGTTGAACAAGCAATCTAGCGGTAAGGTAGACAAGAATGCTAATGTTGTAAACCTAGATATGTTGGTTAATACGATTAAGCTAACATGCGTTAAACATGGACATTAAGGAGGTTGACCATTACCATAAGTGTGCCCTAGGTCGATTAGGACCCAAGGACAAGTTAGAAACAATCAGAATTAGGAAATGGCTATAGCTAGAAAGTAAGAACAGTTCAATTATGGAAATAAAGGTCATATAAGTCAAAGTAATACATCACGCGGTCATACATTTACGACTGAAGCAAACCACATTCGACAGGACTAAATGTTGTTACACGTACGTACCTTATCATCAATAGTTACACATCTATTTGATACCAGGGTTGATAATAGCTTTGATTCTTCTGGGATTATTCTTTAACTTAGCATTAACCCTAGTTGCTTAGAAATCATTTTACTTAGTAGAAATAACCAATTGTAGTAATTAGTACAAGAAGGTCATGTCTTTGACGTAGACTTAATACTGTATGAATTGGTTATTGAAGCATGAGACCAAGATAGTCCGTCAGGAGAAGGTGGTTCAACCTATCAAACCAAAGCATGATCCCTGAACCTGAAAGGAGACCCAATCGTTTTAGGTTGATTTTTATTCTAAGCTTGGAGCACTTAACTTCGTAAATTGATTTATCTCCCTATTTGACCTAGCTATATGGAATCATTTATTCCTTATCTACCACTCTCATTTTGAGCTATCATCAAAACGTGATTGTGTGATGGTAGCCTACCTAAACAAATGCTATCAACCATGTCACATGAGATAAGATCTCCATTATCAGGGGTCGTTAGCATAGTAGAAATTCTATCAACAACAAAACTTGATAAAGATCAGAAACAACTTACCACGAGATTATATTCCAGAAATTATGGATCGATAGGTTAAACAACTTAAGCATAAAAAAAAATTTTCGATTGGCAGAGTTCGGTGGAACTCCCGGCGTGGTCCTGAGTTCACTTGGGAACGAGAGGACGAAATGATGCGCAAGTATCCTAGCCGGTTCAAGGATGTTGTCAGTACATCTTAATTTTCGGGACGAAAATTCCTCTAACAGGGGGATGATGTGACAACCCGAAAAATTCGTGATTTATTTTATAAAATATTTATGTGATTTTTTTAACAATATTTATAATAATAATAATAATGATAACAATAATAATAATAATAATAATAATAATAATAATAATAATAATAATAATAATAATAATAATAATAATATTGTTGACAACAATAATAGTAATAATCAATAATATTATTAATAATGAAGTCCAGGGGGTTAAATTGACAAATTTGAAACTTTAAAACAAGGTTTTTAGCATAAAATAATAACAAATGAAACAACAGGGACCATTTGTGTAAATTATAAATTTACAACCCAAACCCCCCGCCCACCCTCGATTTCCCGGCGACAATTCCGGCCGCCGCCGGCGACCTTCCGGCGAGACAAAAATCCGGCTTTAAGCCGCGGAATTGTCTCCAAAAGTATACCAACTCGATCGTGACCATATTCCCACCATAATGCGCGATATTATTGAGCATTATCATCTGATTTTGCAGATCAAAAGCTCCACTAATCGAACCACTAACATATACCTAACAAATTCCACTCGAACGATAATAATAATCCAATTAATCGAGTATAAATACTCATTGATCTGTTCCTAATCGAATGCACCTCTCAATACAACCTGAAACACACAAAAATCTAGGATTCGATTACCTTCCTTCTTTCGAACCTGCAACTTACCCAAAAGCTATCTTCCAAGCGATTTTAACATCAATTGATTGAGGGCTTTGAATAAAGATCATCATTGGAAGCTTCACACGAGTTTAATTCGATTATCATCGAGAATTTCCACTGGAACAGATTCTGCCAAAGCCGCGGCTTGTTCATCGATCGTTCATCATCAATCTAACATCAATTCGGGTAATTACACACACCCACACACTCGTCCTAACATGGGGAGTAAAAGCCCTATGAATTGAATCGTTAACAGAAACGAATTAAGGATCAATTTGGTTGATCATAAATCTAGGGTTCTTGATTTGGGGGAAAGGATCTCGGGTTTGTTTAAAACTAATTGGAACCATTGTTAACTGCGGCCTTGGTTCACTGGTTCCCTGCTTCCATGCTACCCTTGAGGTCCCGGGTTCGAATCCGGGCAACCTCTTTTATTTTTTTAAAGGCTTTTCGGACTCTTAAAAATTATAGAAAAATTCTAAAAAAATTCAGAAATCATTTTTATAAATTTTGCCTATTTTTAAATCATTAAAAATTATTTTCTGTAATTTTTCTTTAAATTTAAATATATATAAAATAATATAACAAGGATTATTCTTAGTTATTTATTATAAAATGGATTTTAAATTATGATTTAAACTAGTAAGCTATGGTTAATCTATACGTTACCTTTAATTAATGTTTAAATCATGATTATTCAAAATACTTATAAGGTTTATTTATACTTTATACGTTTTAAATTTATTTCTTTATATTAAAGTACTTAAGTGTTATAATCTTTTTCATCGAGTTAAAACTTATTCCATCATTTGATTATAATTATCAAAACCCAAAATTCCAACTGAAATCCTAGTTCACATTTAATCACTAAGTCACTATTAAACTTAAATATTGGAATATATATATATATATATATCTATTTGTGCACGTCAAACCGAACCGACCCGAATCCGACCAAATGTATTTATTCGCGTTGAACACATTTTAAAAACTTAATTACAATTAAAAATAGGTGTTGATCGTGTTTGATCGTGCATTACCTTATTCTTTGAAGCTCTTGTTCATTTCATTTCATCAGTTCAAGGTGAGTTTACAGCCCCACTTTTACTTTATACTCTTTTTGGGGGAGAGAAACATGTTGTTTTCATAAACGTTACATTACATTGGGTTTTTGTAATACTGCATATACTTGATACTATGGTGTTATACTTTGCCCTTCGGACCGTTAATATGCAAATAGCGAGGTGATTGTTAGTAGATCTACTGGGAGTGACATACCCCACCCGGGCTAGGTCGCGCTAGCACAACGTACGCAAACGGGTGAACAGTTAGCCTGTTAAAGGTTGTGGTGTGTGATCCACAATCGGGCCTACTTTATTATTTGATTACATGTCAGCTCGGTCGCGACTTCATACACATAGTGATCATTATGGATTAGCTACCCATTATATGCTTTAATTACATAATCCGGGATTTTCATACTTGACGGATTACATAATCCGGGAATTACATACTTGACGGATTACATAATCCAGGATTTTCATACTTGACGGATTTCATAATCCGGGAATTACATACTTGACAGATTACATAATCCGGGATTTTCATACTTGACGGATTTCATAATCCGGGAATTACATACTTGACAGATTACATAATCCGGGATTTTCATACTTGACGGATTACATAATCCGGGAATTACATACTTGACGGATTACATAATCCGGGATTTTCATACTTGACGGATTACATAATCCGGGAATTACATACTTGACGGATTACATAATCCGGGATTTTCATACTTGACGGATTTCATAATCCGGGAATTACATACTTGACGGATTACATAATCCGGGATTTTCATACTTGACGGATTACATAATCCGGGAATTACATACTTGACGGATTACATAATCCGGGATTTTCATACTTGACGGATTACATAATCCGGGAATTACATACTTGACGGATTACATAATCCGGGATTTTCATACTTGACGGATTTCATAATCCGGGAATTACATACTTGATGGATTACATAATCCGGGAATTTCATACTTGACGGATTACATAATCCGGGAATTACATATTTATCGGATTACACAATCCGGGGATTTCATTACTGATAATTACTGTTTTCTGATAAAACCTGTGAACTCACCAGTCTTGTACTGAGATTTTTGCATGTTTTCTCTCAGGACATTGATGTGGCACGTCTAGGAGCACAACATCCACTGCATGTCATTCCGCGTTCATCTCAAACTGTTTTCAAGATTTAATTTGCATTTACTTTACATAAATTGGATTGGACGCGTGTTTGCGTGTTCCAAAACTATTGTTAAATGTTTCACTGTTTTCGCTTCCGCACAACTTAAATATATTTGGTTTGTTTCATTAAAATTAAACAACTTATATGATTTGTAATTATCGAGTCGTTTGGTGTAACTGATGCTTATCTGAGATCCTGGTTGTGTCACACGCCTGACGGTAAAACCCCGTTAGCGGATTTTGAGGGTGTGACATCCGCAAGTGTTTCTCCTTCCAGTCAAGGATGGCCACTGACTGCTCTACGTAGTTCAGTCGTTCGTCGACTTCAATGTCTTCTAATGGTACAAATGCCTCGTCGTCTGCTAGACATTTCCTATGATGTGATACATGGAACGTAGGGTGTATTCCACTCAACTCCTCAGGTAATTCTAGCCTGTAGGCCACTTCCCCTACTCTTGCGATAATACGGAATGGCCCTATGAACCTTGGGCTTAACTTTCCCCTTCTTCGAAACCTGATAATCCCTTTCTAGGGGATACCTTGAGCATAACCCTGTCACCGACCCGTAACTCTATCGGTCTGCGCCTCTTATCAGCATAAGACTTCTGGCGATCTTTTGCGGCTTTCATGAACGCCTTAATCTTAGCTAACTTCTCGGTCGTGACCTCAATCACTTCAAGACTCCCCAACTAATTTTGCCCGATGTCACCCCAACACACGGGCGTTCTGCACTTTCTACTGTACAACATTTCGTAGGGTGGCATACCTATGCTGGCGTGGTAGCTATTATTATATGAGAATTCCGCCAACGGTAAATGCTCATCCCAACTTCCTCCGAAGTCGATTACACACGCTCGTAGCATGTCTTCTAACGTTTGAATCGTTCTTTCCGACTGACCATCCGTCTAGGGGTGGTAAGCCGTACTAATATGTAGTTTAGTCCCCATTGATTCGTGAAACCTCTTCCAGAACTTAGACGTAAACCGCGTATCCCTATCCGAAACGATAGACACTAGCATGCCGTGACATGCCACGATCTCCTTGATAAATAGCTCTGCCAACCTCTCAGAGGAATACGTCTCACGAATTGGTAGGAAATGGGCGCTCTTTGTTAGACGGTCAACAATCACCCAGATCGCGTCGCTTCCTCTCGTCGTGCGAGGTAGCTTCGTGATGAAGTCCATTATGATGTGTTCCTATTTCCATTCAGGGATATCCAAAGGCTGGATCCTCCCATATGGCTTTTGGTGCCCTGCCTTCACTTGCAGACACTTCAGGCACTTTCTCACGTACTTAACCACGTCTCGCTTCATTCCCGGCCACCAGTAATCTTTCTTCAGATCCTGGTACATTTTCATGTCGCCGGGGTGAATGAAATATCGTGTTTTATGGGCCTCGTCCATGATCTTTTCCCTCAGATTCCCGTAGAGAGGGATCCACATTCTCCCAGATCGAGTTCTAACACCCAGGGTGTTTTCCCCCAAATCTGAAACTTGTCCTTTCATCCTTTCAGAGTTGACTCTGTCCTCTCTTAATGCCTCATCCTGAAACTCCCTCACTTGCTTCATAACATCAGGCGTCATGATTATTTGGTAAGCCCTCACCCGAATTGGTTCGGGTCGTCCCTTTCGGCTAAGGGCGTCAGCAACCACATTAGCTTTGCCTGGATGATAATGAATTTCGCAGTCATAATCCCTGATTAGTTCTAGCCACCTCCTCTGCCTCATATTGAGTTCTTTTTGTTCAAAGAAATACTTCAGACTTTTATGATCGGTGAAGATGGTGCACTTCACCCCATACAGGTAGTGCCTCCAAATCTTTAATGCAAACACCACCGCAGCCAATTCCAAATCATGGGTAGGATAATTGGCCTCGTGAATTTTTAATTGTCTGGAAGCATAGGCTATTACCTTTCCCCGTTGCATCAACACGCAACCCAATCCTGCGTACGAGGCATCCGAGTAGACTACCAGATCCTCGTTCCCCTCAGGTAACGTCAAGACAGGGGCTTGAGTTAACCTCATCTTTAGTTCTAGGAAGGCGTTCTCCTGATCAGTACCCCATTCATACTTCACGTCCTTCCGGGTTAGCTTAGTCAAAGGAGAAGCTATCCTGGAGAAATCCTGGATAAACCTCCTATAGTAGCCTGCCAGGCCTAAGAAGCTGCGAACCTCAGACGGCGTCTTTGGAGGTTCCCATTGCATCACCGCTTCGACCTTCGCAGGATCCACCCTGATCCCCTCGGAATTAACCACATGTCCCAGAAATTGGACTTCTCGAAGCCAGAATGCACATTTAGAGAACTTGGTGTATAACTTCTCGCTTCTGAGCATCTCCAATACTTCCCGAATATGTTCGGCATGTTCTTCTTCACTTCTCGAGTAAATCAAGATGTCATCGATGAACACTATTACCGATTTATCCAACATCGGCCAACATACCCGATTCATAAGGTCCATAAAAGCAGCTGGCGCGTTGGTTAGACCAAAGGACATGACGAGAAATTCGTAGTGTCCATAACGCGTACGAAACGCTGTCTTAGGAATGTCTTGTTCTTTCACCTTCAGTTGGTGGTAACCAGACCGCAGATCTATCCTTGAAAACCAGCTGGCACCCTGAAGTTGATCAAACAGATCGTCGATCCTTGGTAATGGGTACCGACTCTTTACGGTCAGCTTATTGAGCTCGCGGTAGTCAATGCACATCCGCATGCTACCGTCCTTCTTCTTGACGAATAAAACCGGAGCACCCTATGGAGAGATGCTCGGTCGGATGAAACCCTTATCCAATAAATCTTGCAACTGGTCCCTCAGTTCTACCATCTCTGATGGAGCTAACCGATATGGTGCTTTAGCGACGGGCTGTGCTCCCGGTAACAAATCAATCTGGAATTCGATTTCGCGGTCCGGCGGCACACCAGTTAGGTCTTCAGGAAAGACGTCAGGAAACTCACGCACTACCGGCACGTCTGATAATTGTGGCTCTAGCACGTCCACATCTTTTACGTAGGCCAAGTAAGCGCTACACCCACGTCTCATGTACTTTTCAGCTGTGATCATCGACACGACCTTCGGCACACAACACACCTTATCCCCACGAACCGTAACGGAACTACCATCGGGCGCGGTTAGACGAACTATTTTCTTGCTACATACTCTATTGGCTTCATATCTAGCTAACCAATCCATGCCTAACACCATATTGAAACCTCCTAAGGCCATAACATGCAACCTAGCAGGGAACATACAACCATATAACTCAATCAGGCAATCCTCAATCACTTCAGTTACCTTAGTGGATTTACCAATGGCTGTTTCCACGTAGAAAGGCGCGTCTAACTTTCTACTCTTATCATGCAACGAACGACAAAAGGCAGCAGACACAAAACTCCTACTAGCACCAGAATCAAAGAGCACAGAAGCATATTTATGGTCCACCAGAAACATACCTGAAACTACTTCTGGGTCTGCCCTGGCCTCCTTGCGAGTTTTGTTGAATGCCCTCGCCTTCGCCTTTGAATCGTCACCCTTTCCTTTATCTCCGGCTTTAACCGTTCTTGATCCTGCTGATTTTCCTTTCCTGCAGTCCCTACCCACATGTCCCATCTCGCCACACTGGTAACATTTCCCCACCTTGCAATCCCTAGCATAGTGGCCCTCACCCCCACACTTAAAACATTTTCCAGTTCCAACTCTACACTCCCCCGAATGACCCTTTCCACACTTTCTACAAACACCTCCTCCACCAACATTTCCCTGTCTTCCGAACTGATCTTCAACCCTCATCCTCTTCTCCCCACTCCTGAAGTTATCACCTCCGAACCTCTTCCCATTTCCATTCTTATTCCCACACCATCTCTCCACCTTCTTTTGTGTAGGCACCGGATCTCTTTCGTCATACAGTCTCCCAGCTAAATCCACCACCGACCTGAACGTGCCTGGTCTGGCTGCAACCATGTGCCTCCTGATATCCACAGGCAAACCCTGTATGTACCTCTTGATCTTCCTGGATACAGGAGTCACCATGTCCGGGACAAGTCTTGCAAGTTCATTGAACTTGGAGGTATACTCTTGATGAGTCATGTTCCCAGCCTCCAAATACAAGAATTCCTTTTCAATCTTGTCTAATTCCTGAGGGCAATACTCCTCCAGCACTAACTCTTTCAGCTCAGACCACCTTATCCTGGCTATCGATCGCTTTCCTTCAGCCTGACAATATTGTCCCACCAGCACAACACTGAGTCGACGAAAGAATGAGTGGCAAACTTAACTTTCTGATCTTCCTGGCACTCACTAATTTCCAGTACCGCTTCCATCTCTCTGACCCAACGATGAGCGGCATTAGCATTGCCGTTACCATCAAAGGTCGGGGGCTTGCACCTTTGAAATGCCTCATAGTTGCACCCCCTAGTCGTCTCTCTCTCAGACTCCTCATCATTATCGTCATCATGGATTACCACCTTAGGGTTTGATGGCTCCTCTTTAGATTCCTCCATCCTCCCAGTGGACCTTCCAGAATTCTTCTCATTTTCTTTCTCCTTCTTATCAGCTTTCTCTCCCTTCTTGACTGCTTTGATCACCTCAGTCACTACCGAGGGTAAGACATCTTGCATGACATTGTAGACTTCATCGGCAATAGCCTCCTTCACAGTAGATTTGAGGGTGGCTGATCCCTCACCCTCCGGGTGACTATGGAGGTCTGAATCCTCGTGAACCGTCTCGGGAGCCTTAGCTTTGCTCAGGGTGACACGTGGTGTAGTAATACGACCACCTCGAGGACGTCCACGTGTAGCCTTCCCAGATTTCCTACCCGCCATATCTAATTCCTATAAGATTTAAACACCAAAATGATCATTCAAGTTAATTACACAGATCATTACAAGTATGGTAAGTCCTTAATTACAGTGGCCAAGTGTGATTAACTACTTACCTTACCCTCCTGTCCCAAGCAATCACTATCCTAACACATGTTAGTGTTCAAATCTACATGCATATAAAACAAGTAGCACACGCACGTATTGCCAGTTTACATGAAATATTTTACCTGATGGCATGTAGCTACTTGGGTTGGCATCCTTTATTTGGTCCCATTCTCAGTTTAAGTTTAGGTTTGAAAAAATGTTTTACCCATTTCTCTTAAACTTTGGCTCTGATACCAACTTGTGAATCCAAGGATCTCAATTCAGAGATTATCAGTATTAAAATAAATCAATTCAATGATCGTGGAATTATCATTAATTGACGTTTAATTGTATTTATGATTATCGATGAGCACAACCACAGAAACACAGTAAACGCAGACTCAATAATTATTCAAACGTATTTCATTAATTATCATGTAATGATTACAAAAGAATAATTAAGAATGACTATGAACAATGATTTCTGTGAATCGAATAATGTTTGATGTTGATGTGACAGCTGCTAGGGTTGTACGATGATGTAACTCTTGACAGCCGTGATATTGCTTGATTGTGTTCCCCCCAAGATGTGAAACCTAGGACTCGTATTTATAGATGGTTGGAGTCAGTTAGGAAACACCGGATCTCTTGGGATTTGATATTGATTGGTTTGACTTGTTTGACTTGATGATATTTGAAATCACACAAGTATGCTGTTCTTCCGCAGGAGTCTGGTAGTCCGCAGAACTTTTGTTCTTCCGTAGATGACTTGGTCTTCCGTAGAAGTGTTCTTCCTTAGGAAATCTTTCTTCCGTAGGAGTCTTCACTTCATGGTCCTTGATCATCCGCAGGAATATTCACTTGTATGATTTGTTATAAGAAACATATCTACGGATTAACAATAGTGTTCATCCGTAGATGTTTCTTACACTTGGTCAATATCAGAAATCCTTCCAAGTATATTGTTTCTCCCTGTCAACAGTCATAGAGAAGAACATATATATGGGTTAACCTATAGATTCAATGCACACACATATATATATATATTGACTGTTACAAATATTAATTACAAGACTTGATCCAAGTACTAAGCCTATACAAAATGATCTAGTCCTATACAATCTAGATCCAACAATACTCCCCCTTAGGCTTAGCTCCTTGTAATCAGTCTTTCAAAACTGCAAGCTCTATTACTCTTGTTATCATCTTGTTGTAGAAGTAAGATACATCAGTCTTCTGATCATCGTACTTGTACTTGATCTTCATCTTGCTGATCTTCTTCAGTGTATCATAGCTTATCCCCAAAATGTCTTCTTCAGTAGTGAGTGTTTCCACTACACTATCGTTATGCACAATTTCAAGCTCATCTTCCTCTGAAATTCTGAGCTCTGACACTTCTTCTATTGTTGATCCTTTCAGCAGCCCAGCTTCATGTTTTCTTCTCTTGTATACCTTTGCATGCAATTTATCTACAACTTGAATCATATGTACATAAAGGTAGAGATCATTCTGAGCTTTTTCATCTGATAGCTTTGGGAAGAATTTGTCATGGAGATATGATGTATAGCTTGGATGTAGCATTTTTATCTCTACTGGGTCGAAAATCCTTATCTTTTCAGCCTTCTTTCCATCATCATTTCTCAACAATACCATCTCTTTATTTCTTTCAACATATCCCCATTCGGTGATGGGATAAGTGAATTGATTTCCTTTGAAGCTTTTGATGGTATCTGAGTTTTTGTTACAGCCAACCCTCTTTAACATATCATCATCTACAAGAGATGAGACTTCAGCTGTTCTTCTTTTACTTTGTTTGATCCTTTTGTGCTCTTTATCATCTTTCTTTGCTTGTTTGAGCACATCATCAGTAAATCTGGTTTTCATACCATTCACAGCTTCAGAGAAGTCTCTTCCCCTAAGATGGATTGGATAGTTGCATATGGGGATGCTTTGTAGATCCTTGATGTCTTGCTCCGGAAGACTCAATAGAGCTTCCACGTCATGGAAGTAATGAATTCTTCCAGATGTCCTCTTGATTACTGCACAATCCCAGTCTGGATCATATTTCCAGGCCATAATCCTGTGTTCTTCCGTAGAACTGGGAGTTGTGATATGGTCATACAGTTCAATAAGAGTAGATTTCTTCTCAGTAATTTCCTGAACTGTTGTTCCCAGAGGCCATACCTTTCCAGGGATAACTGCCCTTGGCTCTCTGATCAGTTTTCCTTTTTCCTTGTGCTGATCTTTTGGTTCAACAGTTATTGGATCAGCAGCAAGTTTGCATTGTTGTTCATAAGATGGATGTGGAGATGTGGTTTTGAACTTAACACCAGTTTCTAGTTCCACTTTCATCACATGCTCCATCATCCTCCGCAGTTCTCCAGTAGATCTACCTTTGAGCTCATGCGGTTTGTAATTGTGACCTTGTAACCAGCATGTCATATTGCACTTTGTTAGTTTAGCTGTGTCACAATGGCCCAAGTCTTTCTTGATTTTTTCTAATGACTGAAAGACTGTAAAGGCTTCATAATCACAGTTTGGGATTATGAATCTTGCAAATTCAAATTCTTTCAGTACATTCTTCATTTCGGTTGAATTCATCCTCTCAACCATGTCATAAGGAAAACCATGGTTGATGAGGGTCATGAACATGCTTGAATCAGGCCTCTCTTCCATAATGTCTGCTGTGGTTAGAAGATCATCAGCCTTTCCTCCCTTTTGGACAGTGGGGGACTCCATTTTGGTTAGCTCCTCCCATTCTTTATCACTTTCATCATCATATTCGGATGATATCTTCACAGTAGACACATCTACTGAAGGTGAAGGTTCAGGGGATGGGAGCTTTTGCCTTTTTGGAGAGGCTTCTTCTTCTGATTTCTTCTTGATTGCACCCAAGTATTGTCTTTTCCGTGTATATAGGATCAATTTCTTTGGAGTTTCAGCAGTTGGTTTTGATGGTTCAACACTTGGGGCATCTCCTTTTTCCAGATCAGAAATCTTCTTTTTCAGCTTCTCTATCTCTTCATCTTTCTGTTTGATCAGCTGAACTTTATCATTTTGCTCATGTTTCAAGGATGCCTGCAACTCTTTTTCTTTTTGCAAGAGTGCATCAATTACTTCATTGTTGCATGTTGCATCCTCTCTCAGCCTTTTCAGACTTTCTTCTTTTGTCATCAGCTCTTTATCTTTCTCTTGAATGATGCCTTTCAGCTCTTGTATTCTTTGCTTTCGCTTATTTGATTTGAGTACTAGCTTATTGTACTCAGCAACCAAAAAGCTTTTGCTGACTGGAATGTCACTATCACTTAGGTCATCTTCATGATATGCAATGACATCCTTAGCAATCTCTTGTATTTCCCTTTGCTCATCAGCAGTTTGATTATCAATCATTGGAGATGTGGGCTCAGTATCGGCTGATGGCACTTGTTCTTCAGAGTGTGTGGGTGAGATGGGAACAGTGCTAGCTTGAGATAGTAACTCAGTCTCTCCTGAGTGCACAGAGTTTAAAGACTCAGTTATCTCAAATGGTTCAGTGCTAGCACTTTCCGATGATGCTTGTTTTAGAGAATCTGGTGGTTGTTGAATAAGGGATTGGATTTGGAGTGGAGAGAGAGGTTGAGTGTGATGAGAAGGTGATAGTGTTTGTTATTGAACTGGAGATATTGGCTGAGTGTTTTTGGTAGATGATGATGATATCAGTTGTGGTGATTCATGGTGATGAATTGGTGATATTGGTTGGGTGTTGATGCTGGCTGGAGATTGTGATTGGTGAGGGGGTGTAAGGTTAGGTGATTGATGTTGAAGTGGTGGTGTTTGGCTTGGTGAGTGAGAGGCTTGTGCAGAATCAGGAGATGACTCTACATCTTCATCTACCCAAACCAATTCTTGTGGCAAGTCTGCTTGGGCATCCACCACATGTACAAACATGGGCATGTCTCCCCCTGATACTTCCCACTAATCTTGTTGAGCACTGATTTTCCCATGTGGGCTTGTACAAACACTTCTCCAACTCTGTCCAACCTTGGAAGTTCTGAGTTGATCACCAGTTGTAGAAATCTTGGGAACATGTACATTTTGTCATTCCTCTGAAGTTTGACTTGTTCACTTAGACAGTTAAAGATGTATTTGGAGTAGTTTTATGTTCTACCCTCGAAGATCACAATGATTCCTGAAGATATGTGTCGGTAAAATCTGTCAAGTCCTGACTTCCTGTTGGATATGCACTTCAGGTAGGTATGGCATAAGAATCGATACGGTTTGCACAGCCTACCCTTTTTATCTCCCCTTTCTCAAAATATCCATCGTACCCCATCAGGTTGAACACCTTCTCAATGTATTCATTCTCGAATACATCAGGGTGCCCTATCTCTCTATCACCCAGTTCCAGACATTGTCTGATTGTGCTTTCACTAATCCGAATACGCTCATTTAGTATTTCAGCAGCAATCACTTCCTCATCTCCTTGTTGTTCAACACATGCAGAGTTCCAAAAGTCGATTATGTGTGCCTGATGGATCACAGGCTCTGCCGTTAAGGCATAGAAGAGCCTGGACCGTCGAAGATATCTTATGATATCTCGACATCCTTCAGCCGCAGGACCATCAGCATTTCACACACATTGTGTTCCTTTGCGAATCTGTTTGCCATCTGTAAACAACAACGAAAATCGAGTTAGCATTCATGAAGTCGAATCGTTTTAATGGCAATAACCGATTAACCAGTTCCGTACTGAAGATTAGAACATGATTTACCTTGGCAATAATACTAATCGATTACTGGATAATGTTGATTATGTTTTCTTGGAACGGATTTTTGAAAGTTTGAATGAGGGGGAAAGTGGACGATTTTTTAGGTTAAAGCTGAAAAAGTGTTCTGAAAAAGATTAATGAATTCTGAGTCAGACACCTTATTTATAACCGAACATATTAATTTCTTTTTATTAATTATGTTGGGCCCACTTCCATTTATTCCTTTCCGTATACCAAGTTTATTTCCAATGCATTACTTCTTCCGCAGAACACCTGCGGAATCTTAACATCTGCGGATGACTTAACATCTGCGGATGCCTTAGCTCAAACAATGCATCTGTTTCTGCTGAAACAGAAATTTCACTAGTACTTCTACGGATGAGAAGAATTGCTGAAACTTCTGCGGATGCAGAAATTTCACTGTTACTTTTACGGATGAGAAGTATTACTAAACTTCTGCGGAACTTAAAGTTCTATTAAAAACTTTAAATGTATGATGTCTACTGAGTAGAATCAATTGTTGATGTTGGACATTGTTGACTTTATTTGCATGGCAATGAAGTACAAGAAAGCAAGTGTCCTGTATCCTGCATTAGTACTCAAGTTCCAATTCCTTCAGAGTAAATTAAATCAATTAACAGCTTTTTATTGTTTTTCATGCATGAACTACTCCCCGTAAATTTTGATTAATGTTAAACTGTTGCATTCATCATAAATTTAAGTTGTAAACAGGTATGACAGGCATATGACAGTCTAAGTGAGAGAAAATCAGTTAATAGGACAAAGTAAACATCTTTCTTACACAATTACATGCATGCATATATATATATAGAGGGATCATACTATGACTTGGCTTCTGCTGATGTTGATTAGTTGATTCATTACACACTTGATTGTAAGTATATAGATCCACTTAAATTCATACATGAGTAATGTATCAACTAGGCATGTTATTTATCATGTTTTGAAGTTTGTTAATCAGTAACTATCATGAGTTCCACATTCAATTTTCATTAGAGAATGTCCTCCGTAGGTGAGGCAAATCACTACTTTTCACACTTAATGACTATGTACATTAAGTCATAAGTTCTATCTTGAGACATATTACAGTCTCGAGAATGCTTTGATGTTGAAGCTCTTTGAATTGATGTACAATTGATCATAAGTGATTCTTGTTAGAGCTGAGATATGATCTTCATAGTCACCAGGTCTTTACTTTCGTAAAACAGAGGTGACTTAACCCAGGTCTTTGTTGACACAAAACAGAGGAAGAATGAAGATCACACTCTTTTATTAAATTCCCAGGTCTTTGTTCACACAAAACAGAGGGAAAATGACTTTGCAAATATAGAAGATTATAAAGTATTTTATATAGTGTGCTTGTGTAAGTGATTTGATCACATCAGGAGATAACATACCTTCCTAATTCTCAAATGGAATTCCCACAGACAGTTACCTGTATCTTTTAGTTTGGCATGCTCTTAGCTTAGTTTCCACTCAAGATGAACCTACTCACATATCAGAATGATACAAGTCAGTTTGAGTTTTTGTTTAAAAACCAAGCATAGTCTACTATCATTTCCCAAACATAATGCATGCACAGATGTTCTATCAGACACTTAAATCATCCCTAACTGTTGCTCTACACAAAGTCAGTCATATGCTTTTGATGTTTTACTCTAAGTTAATCGTCCCTAAAGATTCAATCAGAAAATTAAATCTAATAGAATCAAATGCTTTAGTGAACAAATCAGCAAGCTGATTTGTTGTGTCTACTTTGACTAACTTGATTAGACCCTTTTTGAGCAGTCTCTCAGAAAATGGTATCTGATTTCAATATGTTTTGTTTTACTATGTTGAACTGGGTTAGCAGTTATAAACATAGCAGCTGAATTATCAATATGAATTGGTGTTTGAAGGAAATTATAACCATAATCAAGTAATTGGTTTTGCAACCAAAGTACTTGTGAGCAACCAGCTGAAGCAGCTATGTACTCAGCTTCAGCTGTGGATACAGATACATTTGTTTGCTTCTTGCACTGCCAAGAAACAAGTCTTGGTCCCAAAAACTGACATCCACCAGTTGTGGATTTTCTGTTGTTATTACACCATCCATAGTCACTATCTGAATATGAGAACAGACTGAAATATCCATCTTTTGGATACCACAGTCCTAGTGCTGGTTTGCCTTTCAGATATCTGAATATTCTCTTCACAACATTCAGATGAGACTCTTTTGGGTCTGATTGGTACCTGGCACAAACACAAACAACAAACATTATGTCAGGTCTACTGGCAGTTAAGTACATTAAAGAACCGATCATTGATCTAAACAATCTTTGATCTACTGATTTTCCAGCAGGGTTAGGCACAATCTTGTCTATTGTAGAGGCAGGTGTCTTGCATGAAGTTTAATCAGCAAGATTGTACTTCTTCAGAATTTGATGAATGTACTTTTCTTGATTGATAAAAATTCCATCTGTTTTCTGATGAACTTGTAAGCCAAGTAAGAATGTCAATTCTCCCATGGAGCTCATCTGAAATTCAGATTTCATTAATTCTTTAAAGCTTTGACACAGTTTCTTGTTGGTTGATCCAAATATTATGTCATCAACATATATTTGAACCACCAAAAGATCTTGATGTTCATGTTTGAGGAAGAGTGTTTGATCAATTGTTCCTCTTTTGTATCCATTCTTCAGCAGGAAAGATGACAATGTGTCATACCACTTTCTGGGTGCTTGATGAAGACCATACAAAGCTTTGTCAAACTTGTATACTCTATGTGGATAATCAGGATCTTCAAATCCAGGGGGTTGAGCCACATAGACTTCTTCATCAATTTTCCCATAGAGGAAGGCACACTTCACATCCATTTGATAGACTGTGAACTTCTTGAATGAGGCATAAGCTAGGAAGACTCTTATAGCTTCAATTCTTGCAACTGGTGCAAAAACTTCATCATAGTCTATCCCTTCTTCTTGAGTATATCCTTGAGCAATAAGCCTTGCTTTGTTTCTCACGATTATACCCCGGTCATCCAACTTGTTTTTGAATAGCCACCTTGTTCCAATTGGATGTTGACCTTGAGGCAGGTCTACAAGATTCCACACCTTCTGTTTTCTGAATTGTTGTAGTTCTTCTTACATGGCCTCAATCCAGCTATTGTCCTTTAGAGCAGCTGTAATGTTGGCAGGAACTGTTTGAGACAAAAAGCAGGTGAACAAGCAAATGTTTGCCACTCCTCTTTTGCTCCTTGTAGTTCTTGCATTCAGGTCTCCAATGATATTATCTGTTGGATGAGACTTATGAATTCTGCTTGATGAGACACCATCAACCGGAATTATGGATTCTAAGTTTGAGAAACCCATTGAAGCAGATGGATTCAGCTGAGAAGTGGAGTCTATGAAATAATCAAATGGCTCATGTTCATTAGGATCAGCTTGAGCATCAGTTGCTGCTGGGTTGTCTTCTTTCGCAGGAAGTTCTACGGAAGCATTTTGTTCTTCCGCAGGAGTAACTGCAACATCTACGGAGGCATTTTGTACTTCCGTAGGAGTTACATCACCATCCACGGATGAACATTGTTGATTTGCTGGCATGGTTTGTTGATTCAGCACATCCTCCCCATTCCTTTGATCAGTGGCTGAAGTAGGACTTACATCTGCGGATACTGGTGCATCTGCGGATGTATTTACATGTGCTGCGGATGAAGGATTTGCTTCTCCGGATGTAACTTCATGCTGCTGACTTGATTCTTGCTGAAGTGCAGTTGAAGGTTGTGCTCTTGGTGGGTCAGCTATCAGGGGCACTTCATTCAAACTTGGAGGCACAAATGGATAGCATGTATCCGCAGAACCTGCATTACTCAAATAACCAGTGTTAAATGATTCAGTTAATGCATCTATATCGAATAACCAAGATGATCCTTTTACATTTGTAGTAAACATGGATTCATCAAAAGAAACATTGGGAGTCTCTTCAACTATATTATATTCTGGAATATAGACTCTATATGATTTAGAAGTGGATGAATATCCAATAAAGAAACCATCATAGGCTTTTTTAGAAAATTTTCCCAATTGTTCTTTAGTATTTAATACAGACACATGACACCCAAAAGCTCTAAGATATCCTATAAAAGGTTTTCTTTTAAATAAGAGCTTATAAGGAGTTTTATTATGGTCTTTGACAATTAATGTCCTATTTTGAACATTGCAAGCTGTATTCACAGCTTCTGCCCAGAAAGTTATGGGCAACTGAGAATCAGCTAGCATTGTTCTGGCTGCTTCTATGAGAGTTCTATTTCTTCTTTCAGCCACTCCATTTTGTTGTGGAGTTCTTGGTGCACTGAATTGTCTTGCTATCCCTTTGTTCCTGCAAAAAGAATCCAGATCAGCATTAACAAATTCAGTTCCATTATCACTCCTAAAAATTTTAACTTTTAAATCAAGTTGATTCTCAATCTTGATCACAAAGTCCATTAATGTTTCAGATGTTTCACTCTTATGTTTTAAGAAAAAGACCCATGTGAATCTAGTGAAATCATCTACTATCACCAAACAATATTGCCTTTTTCCAATGCTCATCACATTGGTTGGACCAAATAGATCCATGTGAAGCAATTTGAGTGGTGTAGTGTTAGTGTTGATTATCTTGGATTTATGTGTCACTCTATGTTGTTTTCCTTTGTAACATGAAGAACAATGATTAGAACAATGAAATTCTTTCTTTGGTAAACCAATGACCAAGTCATTTTTCACCAATTTATTCATGTTCTTCATATTGGAATGAACAAGCCTTCTATGCCACAATTGTGATTCATCTTCTGAAGACTTAGACAGCAGGCATGTCTCATGGCTTGTGAGTGATGTGTTGTTCATATCCAAAATGTATGTGTTTCCTTTTCTTGATGCTTTAAGAAGGATCCAGTCTTCTGGAACTGCAAAACTTGGCTTAAGAATGTAACAATTAGAGTTATCAAATAGTGTTGTATAATTTTGATCACAAATTTGAGAAACACTAAGTAAGTTATACTGCAAATTTTCATAGTAATTTACTTTTTCAAATGTTAAAACTCCATTTGTTACTATTCCCTCACCAACTATTTTACCTCCCTTCTTATCCCCACCAAATGCCACATAAGAGGCATGTTTATGTTTGAAGTCATGAAGAAGTGCACAGTTTCCTGTCATATGTCTTGAACAACCACTGTCAACATACCACTTGTTGTCAGCTCTCCATGATTGTTCCTGCACACAAAAAGAAATTAGTTAGAATTGACAACCCAAGCCTTAATTGTCTTGGGTTTGCCAGAAGTGTCAACAATAGTTACTCCTTCATGAATTAATCTTGAAGTTTCATTATTAGTTGTTTCTTTTTGATTTGATGGTGGTGAGGATGATTCTATTGAAGATGATTCAGGTTTTTGGATGTCTTCATGCTTATCTGAGTCTTTCTTCAACTTATCTTGTTTTGGTTGATATTTTAACTTTGAGGAAGATCCTGTAGTTTTGAAAGTTTCTTCATCTTTCAGCTTTGATTGAGGCACAGGAGTTCCTTTTGCAAAGTTATCAAAGAAACCATCAGCTGCTTCAGTTTGTTGATCTGACAAATCCACCTTTTTGTGAGGTGTCTTAGACTGTGTTGGTGCTTTCTTCTTCAAAGTCTTGTCCGCAGCAGAGGATCTTTTCTTTGACTTTTGTTGTTCTTTCTGAATCTTTGTCTCTTTATCACTTTCTGAGGATTGAGAATCTGATTCAGATGATGCATCTTGTGACTTCTTTTTGCTCTTTTTCTTGTTCTTCTTATTAAAATAACATTCCTGAGTTGAATGGTTATTTTGTCACATATGATACAGTGTTTGTTGAAGTAACAATCAGCAGTCATGTGATTGTTCATATTGCAAATGGAACAATAGCTGCTGAAATAGCATTCATCAGTATTGTGATTCTTCATATCACACCATTTGCAATATTTTTCTGAATTTTCTTCAGATTCAGCCTTCTTTTTATTGTTCTTTTTCTCACTTGCTGAAACATCAGTTGATTTCTTCTTGTTTTTGTTGGGAGCATCATCAGCTGTTTCTTGTTTACCTTTGTCTGCCTTTTGTTGTTTGATTTTCAGTTTTTTCTGTGCATGTTTGTTGGCATCCCTTTTAACCTCGTTTGTAGATTCGGTTTCTCTCTTCCGTTGCTTTTCTGCGGACTCAGTAGTTTTTGCCTTCCGCAGATGATATACGGACTTGGCAATTTTTGCTTTCCGCAGATGTTCTACGGATTCTTCAGATTTCTCTTTCCGCGGATCTTCAAAACTTGAATTTTTCTTTTTCTTTGTTGAAGTTTGTTGTTTCTTACCTTTATCTGAAGAAGACAAAGGTACCTCAGCACTTGGTCCGCAGCTATCAACCTTGTGAAGGTTTAGTTCTTGAAGTCCTCCATTCAATTCAATAATCCTCTTGCAGATAGTCTTCAGCATGTTTTGTTGCTTTGGAGGATACTGCAGCTTTGATTCTTCAGGAACTTGTGGAAGACCAGTTTCAACTTGAACATTCTTACCAATGTTCAGTTGATCAGTATCATGTTCATCAGAATCATCCAAGTCATCATATTTATCAAGATCTAATTCATTATGTTTAAGTGATTCTGATTCAGTAGATTCAGTTTCACTTATCTCAGCTTTATTGTTGTTGTTTGTTTTTATATCAATTTTGGTGCTTGGCACAAAATGATTTGACAAAGTGTTTGTTATTGTTTTAGGTAAGGTTGTATAGTTATCATTAATAGGTGATACAACAGCATTATAACCCAACCCGTACCTATTTTTTGATTCAATATGAGAGTTTAGCAACTTCTCATATTGCTGAGATGATAGTTGAAACTTCTGAAGTTTCACTTCAGTAGATGCATGATCAGCTATGGATTTTGTTAAGGAAGTGGTCAGATACTCAACTTGTGCTTTAAGGCTGTAATTTTCAGAAACATATTTTTCTAAATCTTTTTGTAAAGAACTAATTTTGATTTGATATAATTTATGTTCTCTTACGTGAGATTCATTCAAAATCATTGTTTCCTTTACTTTATCAGCCAATTGTTGAGCATGGACTCTATATCGTTCAACTTCCTCAACACATGATGATGAACATAACCTGTCTTTTACCTCTCTGGCCATAGGAGGAACTTTGTTTTCCATATGTGCCATCAGTGCTTGATTCTCTTCCAAAACTTCCTTCTCATACATACTCCAGTCACATGTTCCATCTTGAAGTATGATCAGCCCTGACTCCTTGGAATTGCTCGGTCCTGCTGATGCATTTGTGGCTGGTGGGGATGTTAGCTGAGGTTGTCTATGCAGAGATCTTTGAGAGGTTGATTGCTGATTATGATATTGCTGTTGCTGCTGATGTTGATGCTGCTGATGCTGCTGAGATGATTGTTGGTTGCATTCTCTAGAGAAGTGTCCATAAAGATTGCACTTGAAACATCTGACTTTTGACTTGTCAACACCAATCTTTGATGTTTTACTAGCTGCAGCCAGATTCTTATTTCTCCTCAGGTATTGCTTAGCTCTGTAAGCAATCATAGCCATCTGCCATTGTAGATCCATCTCTTCTACTACATCAGGAGGCATTTCCTCCAAATCTTGCTGGCAGATGTTTGCTGATGTAAGTGAACTTCCATGATATGCTTGAAAGCTAGAACTAAAAGCTGCAAAGGCTGCTTTTTGTTCTTCAGAATCCAATATCACAGTTATTGGTTCTGACTGTTTGTTTTGTTGAGAAGGGTTTGCAGTTGCTGTAGTATCTCTTTTCTCAGCAGATCTACCCTTTTCCTTTTGGTTCTTACTTTGAGATGATTTCTTAGTTGGTTTAGAGGCATAGAAACTAACTTCCTCTTTATCATCACTCAAAGTGCAAGAGTTATCACCTTCATTATTTGAGATAAATGCACTTCCTGCATTTTTGGGTTCTTTGAAGTGATAAGGTGAGACATGAGTTCTCACACTCTTGTTTCTTGATTGTTCATCCAGTTCAAGAGCTTCTACCTTTGCAACCAATGTATCTAGACCGGTTGTCTTAAGATCTATTTTGTTCTTGATCATGGACACAGTCTGCTTCCAACTTTCAGGAAAAGTGTGGAGCATTTTCTTGTTGAGTTCCTCAGTGGTATATTTCAACTCCAAGATGTTCATCTCAGTAACAAGTTGCATAAATCTATAGAGTTATTGAGGAATTGATTCACCCTCAATATGATGAAAGGTTTCATATTGTGATCTGAGGGTGTCTTTCCTTATGCTTCGGATCTCATCACTCCCTTCACAGAGAGTATGGAGAATCTTCCACAAGGAATTTGCTGTTTTATAGTTCTCGCACCTGACTAAGATCTCTTCTGGCAAAGCCATACTAAGCAAACTGTATGCTTTAATATCGACTTTGACCTTCTTGACATCATCAAGTGACAAGTCTTTAGTGCTGATAGGCTGATTCTTGTCATTATAATCCGGCCCAAGAGTGGGTGGAATATAAGGACCCTCAGTGATGGACTCCCACAAGTCAGAATCTATGTAGTTCACATGATTCCTGAACTTGATCTTCCAGGATTTGAAATCAGCTTTGGTTTCCAACTTCGGTGGTTGATAAGAACCTCCACCAAAAGTACTCATGATTAATTCAAAGTTATGAATCAAAACTTGAATGTTAAAATAGACAAATCTATCAAAGACTCAGATCTAGTATTTAATTGTTTTGAATATAGATCTAAATCAAACAAGCAATGAGAGAAAGCTTGCTGAAAGATAAGTCTCTGATTTAATTGTTTGAAAATCAATTAAACAATTTTAATACTGATAGATCAATTGATCTAAATGAACGAGCACCAAGCTCTGATACCACCTGTGAATCCAAGGATCTCAATTCAGGGATTATCACTATTAAAATAAATCAATTCAATGATCGTGGAATTATCATTAATTGACGTTTAATTGTATTTATGATTATCGATGAACATAACCACAGAAACACAGTAAACCCAGACTCAATAATTATTCAAACGTATTTCATTAATTATCATGTAATGATTACAAAAGAATAATTAAGAATGACTATGAACAATGATTTCTGTGAATCGAATAATGTTTGATGTTGATGTGACGACGGCTAGGGTTGCACGATGATGTAACTCTTGACAGCCGTGATATTGCTTGATTGTGTTCCCCCCAAGATGTGAAACCTAGGACTCGTATTTATAGATGGTTGGAGTCAGTTAGGAAACACCGGATCTCTTGGGATTTGATATTGATTGGTTTGACTTGTTTGACTTGATGATATTTGAAATCACACAAGTATGCTGTTCTTCCGCAGGAGTCTGGTAGTCCGCAGAACTTTTGTTCTTCCGTAGATGACTTGGTCTTCCGTAGAAGTGTTCTTCCTTAGGAAATCTTTCTTCCGTAGGAGTCTTCACTTCATGGTCCTTGATCATCCGCAGGAATATTCACTTGTATGATTTGTTGTAAGAAACATATCTACGGATTAACAATAGTGTTCATCCGTAGATGTTTCTTACACTTGGTCAATATCAGAAATCCTTCCAAGTATATTGTTTCTCCCTGTCAACAGTCATAGAGCAGAACATGTATATGGGTTAACCTATAGATTCAACGCACATATATATATATATATATATATATATAGTGATTGTTACATGTATTAATTACAAGACTTGATCCAAGTACTAAGCCTATACAAAATGATCTAGTCCTATACAATCTAGATCCAACACAACTTGTAAGGCCCCGTTCCCGGGAAGCCTCACAGTTGGCAATTCATAGCATAAAATCAGTTTAATAACAAAACATTGCAGCAGAATTAATTAGACATTCATTTAAAATGTAGAAAACATGTCATGCCCATACATTTGTCTCTTAATTGTAAACAAAACACAATACTTAATCTTAAAATTTCAAATAAAGTTTCATAAACAGACATGCCATCCGTAAATTTCCAAGTAGCTCCACGGTGCCATCCTCAGCATCAGCACTTACCTGCCAACTATTATGCATAAAAGTCAGCTTTGCTGAGTGAGTTCTAGTTTAAAGTAAATAGTAAATATAACTTTGTCTTTCATATAATGACCACGCATACGTAATACATACATTTCATCATAATAGGCATGTTCATTATCTTTCATTCATTAATATCTTCCACTTTAACATAAACAAGATTGCACAAAGCAAGAGCTCCATGTTGATTGACAACAAATGCCAATCCCTGTCGGTACACATGAAAACGGTAGCTAACCCCCGACAGTTGATCCACACTGCAAGGCACACAGCCTGCTCATGAATACAGATCCATCATCATACATCAGACTCACATAAGTGAAGTCTATCATAGTGCTTGCAAGACTTTTCATCATCATACGGGCCCAGGGGTAACATTCGTTAAGTTCCACTTCTCATTAACATTATCTTTCACTTAATATATAATACGTAACTTATTAAGTACACAACATACCAAGTACTAGTCATCATAACACGTAACCGACCCTCCGCGGGATAGCGGGGGTTCGGGGGCGGCAGCCCCTGACAGCAGGGTCCTAGGGGCAGCAGCCCCTAGTAGGGTCCAAGGGGCAACGCCCCTGGCTGGGGCCGGGCTGCCAGGCCAACGCGCTCGAAAATTATTTTGAGCTATTTAAATGTCACATTTTACTTTAGAAAAATGTATTTTTCTTGTTAAAACACCTTGAAATCCTTATCTTGATAACCTTAGGTTTACTATGCATAATAGCCCCAAAAACATGGAAAAACGTTTAAATAAGGGGATCTAGAACTCACCTGAACTTATCCAAATAGCTTAAATTCTATGTCACTTAAGCTATAGTCTAAACACTCTAGCTGCACGAAAGTTAATACACAAAAACATCATTTTCTTCATAAATTCGCTGACGGTTTCGCTGGTAGTTTCGCTGCCAGTTTCGCAGGCAGTTTCGCTGGGCAGCACTTCTGCCAGTTTCGCTGGACAGTTTCGCTACCATGAGCGCCCAACTTTCGTTGGAATTTTCTAGTTTTGCAATGTCTATAGGTCCACAGTTTCGCCTGAACGAAACTGTAGTTTCGACCAAGCGAAACTGTGATTTTGCTGGAAATGCTCTTAATTGGGCTGGATGATTATGCAAGTTCGCTGGATGCATATACAGTTTCGCAGATCGCATAAAAATCATGAACCAGTCTGTTTTTTTACCCAAAATCATAACTTTTTACTTCCAACCTCTTAATTTATCATCAATGAGGCTAAATCTAAGCTTTATACATGTTTTCATACGTAAAAATGTGACCTTTATGCGATTCTTTGTAACTTTTCAAAACCCAAAACCCTAGAATCCGGGTTTGATCTACAGAAGGGTTTAGAGGTCGATTCTTACCTGGATTTGTGGCTCTTTTCTTTAGATTTGATGCCTAAACGCCCAGATCTCCAATTCCTTGACCTTAGAAGCTCCAAATCTTGAGTTTCTTGCACTTTCTCTCTCTACTTTCTCTCTCTATGAATTTTTGTTGTTAGGGTTGGAATGGAGAAGATGGTGGTGTCTTGGGCAGGTTAAGGGATGGTTATGGGCCTTAATCTAGCCCATGAATCCCACTTAGCCCATAATCCTTTTCCTTCTTTTATTAAATCTCCATTAGTTAGGCCCACTTATCCTTAATGACTCGTTTTGACTTTTCGGGGTCTTACAGGTTGTAACATCCCACATTGGTTGGGAAGGAGAACGAATGCTTCTATATAAGGGGCTTGAGACCTTCCCCACTGTGACGCATTTTGCCTGAGCGATGGTTGTACATCCCGGTTCAGGTGAAAACAAAACCGTGAGGCGATGGTGGTTCGTCCCGGCCAAAGCGGACAATATCATGGTGTGGTTACGTTGGGCTGTTATAGATGGTATCAGAGCCAGGTTCGGGCCAGTGTGCCAGCGAGGACGCTGGGCTCCCTAAGGGGGGTGGATTGTAACATCCCACATTGGTTGGGAAAGAGAACGAATGCTTCTATATAAGGGACTTGAGACCTTCCCCACTGTGACGCGTTTTGCCTGAGCGATGGTGGTACGTCCCGGTTCAGGTGAAAACAAAACCGTGAGGCGATGGTGGTTCGTCCCGGCCAAAGCGGACAATATCATGGTGCGGTTATGTTGGGCTGTTACATCACGGAGGACAGGGGATGGGAGGAGCACCAACTGCCCTTTTCTTGGTTAGCAACCCGATTTTTAGGGTCTGGGTCAGACCTCCGGACTCAGTCAGTCGATAACTTCACGCAAATCAAACACACTGACCGGCGTCAGCCAGTCAGCCAGTCAGCGTTGACCCGTGCAAATCAAACGGGGCCTAAATGTATGCTTTCCTTTATCCTTTATATAGCTTTCAGTGTTCTCCCACGTGATAATGTTGTAGTAATGTTAAATATGTAATCATTCTATTTGCTTAATTATTTCTTTACCCTAATGTTGACTTTTCTTTCTGGGCTCCTATTTGTTTCCTTTGAGTCATTTGTTTTTGATATATCCATAACATTACCTATCCCTTTAAAACCCATCTTGTCCTCAAGGTATAAATCTCAAAATTTCTGGAAATATTAGAAGTGTCTTCCCAAGTTGCATCCGCTTATGGTAATCCATCCTAATGAGCTAAACTTTGAGCAAAATGCTAGATTGGATTTTTGTAATTGTACTATTGGTTAAGATGGGCTTGGGTTGTAAGACAAGACTAACATTAACATTAGAGTCAACTAGATTTAGTGGTGTGACTTGTTCCGGAACACCAACGCACTTACAAAGTAATGAAACATGAGATACTATATGTATCTTAGCTGAATAAGGAAGTGCTAGCTTATAAGCAACTAAACCAACTTTCGATAAAACTTGATACGAGCCAAAGTAGTGTCTTCCTAGTTGTTGATGGCATAGATAAAGGGAACCTAGGTGATATTATTGGATTTTGATGTAGACCCAATCACCAGAAAATTTACATATCTATGGTGTCTATCTGCAATTTGCTTCATGTGAGATTAAGTTTATAAAAGGTTAGTCTTGAGAATTTCCAACAAGGTGAGTTTATTATGCTTAAATGATACTTGTAGATTCCTCGAATGAGTATTGGGATATCTATGCATACTAAACAAGGTAATTTTATTATGTTTTTCAATCAAGTGAAAAAGAATGCTCAAACCTATTTTCATGTTTTGATATGTACTTAATGCTTCAGATTCTTTTAATACAATATGGTCTTGTGTTGTTTGTTAGCATGATGTAATTTTGTGTCCGATTCTAATTCGTTTAAGACCATTTAACTCTAGGTTGAATCTGACGAAGATATATTAGTAGTACTACTAGGTTGTCACTTCCAACCTCACGTGTTGGTTTATTAACTATAACTGACAATGGTCAGCATGCGAGCCCTTGAGTGAATATAATTTAAACAACTATGTAAGACTCGTCATTAGGTTTGGTTATGACTATACGATGTACAATGAACTCAAACCATATACAAGCATAAAGTCCTACTTATACAAGCATAACCAAAACCTTTTGTATTTAAACCTGCAAACTCACCAACCATGTATTGACATTTTGAGTATTTCTTTTTAGGTTGGACACTAAAGACAAGTGATTTAATATAGACAAACATGACTTGACTTTGCCTTAGAAAATTTTATGTTGTACGTCTATGCATATTTATTAGTATAGATTTAGAGTTAGTTGTACTTTATATAGACTTGTTTGAGACAATGTAATTAGACTTATAGATATTCTCTTATAAGCAATGTGTTCTTCATAGTTAACTCGTTGCATTCCCACATTCCATCTTGATGGGGTGTGGGAGTAGTTCATCAAATAACTCATCAATAGAAGGTATAAGAAAACGATCTCGCACCATAATGTTGTTTACGGCATGGTAATCGAAGAAAAACACCATGTATGATCTTTTTTTAGAACTAATAAAACCGAAGAGGAAAATGGATTAGTGTATGGTCGAATGAGAACCTTTTGTAACATCTCATTAACTAGGCATTCGATTTCTTGCTTATGGAAGTAAGGATAACAATAAGGTTTCACCAAAACCGATGAATAGTTGGTGTCACATGCTTAAAATCCACATGTATGGTTTTATCACGAGGCGTGTGATAAACTAGGATCCAAGTCATTAGTTACTAGAACAACACTATATGTAACATTTAAAAATAGCTCAGAGTTTAAAACTTTTGAACATTGCGGAAGCATTTAGTAAATATTTCAAACCCAAAGAATTAATATGTAAAACGCGCAAAACACGCGCCCAAACCGTTATTTGTAAGTATGGATTAAAAACCCAAATGTAAACCAATGAGTGTTCAAAAGCATGCTCGACTCGTGAGTGCTCCTAAAGGCAGTTGTTAATAACGACCTTAAAAAGCATACGAGAAGTGTCAAAATGATGGTTGGTGAGTTCAAGAGTCTGTATGTTATCATAAACAATAGTGTTTGCAAAACATAAGCAAGTGTATTGAAATATATAGCTAGTCTAATATCATAAGTAATAACCATAGTGATTCGCAATTGAAGCTTACTGTGTCCAATCGTTTGCCTTTCGCCTCGACATTCCAATTCGTGACAATGTTTGTTGTTTAGGACAATATTGCACCCGCTTAACCTCCAGTCGTACGGGTAGGACTTGTCTGACCGAGTAGTACTACCCAAGATTTCCCGCTAGTTTTCTTAATTAACGATCCGAAAGTGTAAGGTCTTTCAATTATATAACACACTATGTTATACTATATACAACTTATGATATTAAAGCATTTGTAAAAAGTATGATATCTCCCCCAAAAAGAGAGTGTATAAAAATAGGGTATTGAACTCACCTGGTACGCAAACAAACAAAATAAGCGAAACTAATGGTGAGTGGAAAGACAACCCGTCAAAGGTTAGCTAGAACACGTGAGTACATAAGTACGTGTAACCATAAAAACTTAACAAACCCTAAGTGCTCAATAAACACGTTGACCCAAGTGACTTGGAAAACAAGAACACATTTGACCTAGTTGACCCATTTGACCCGTTGGTTACATGTTAATTGAAATCTTGTTTGATCAAGTATAGTAACTCATTACTCATGATTATCGTACAAGCTATTCATGTATGCCACATTATGAATCTTAAGTTCTATCAAGATCATCATACTAACATAGATTATCATACAACACATTCAAACCTCAACCAATCATCATGCTCAATATAAATATAATTAAATCACAACTAACAAATCAGACATTTGGTTTAATCACGCACAACATGCATGTGAAGCCACTCAAGACTTCACATCCTAAACCTTACCAATCGTACTAAGTAGGGGCCTCAGATTTGCATGTGTGTATCATGTTCATTATCACATTTCTCAACATGATTTATACCAACAAAATACATTAACATACATAAAAGTGGCCTACTATAATCCCAAACATGATTTCATAACCTTCTAATATAAACTCATCACTTTGCATAATATTTCATGAAACTTGATTTCCCAAACAACCCATCAAGCATCCAAAGACCCAACCAACGCATTATAACACATTAGACATTATCAACAAGCATTCTATCATGATCCTAACACCATATGCTGGCCCAATTTACAAGATCAAATTATTCATAACAACAAAGTTTGCCTTCCAGGAAAGTAACACCCAAAAGCCAATATTTCATCAAATTCCAATCATGGATCATCAACATTATGCCTAATCTAGTTCATAGGAACTATCTAAGCACACTAAACATTCACAATTTATCGAATTCCAAATTCTCATGAACAAAAGTTTTACTTATATTAATGTATGAACAATATGTTAATTCTTTGAATTTCACGCATAATCCATATAAACTATCAATAATACAATCCATCTAACATCATATCATTAACAAACATCAACAATTTTGAGTTATCACACCCAATTGAACTAGAGTTTGTTCTAGAATAAAAAGAATCATGAAAACTAATAAAAAATCTAACCTTTAATTGTGTGATGATTGAGAATGACACTTGCTAACACGTTGTAACCCTTGTAACTAATCAAAATTGAATGGATTATGCTTGTTCTTGCTGAAAATCATGAAAAGGGGATGGTGATGGGGGGTTACAGCCGAAAGGTGGGAAATGGGGGTTTCTAGGGGTTTTCTTGTTTTAAATATGGTAAGAAATGTTTCAAATCTCCCCTTTTGTTTTATAAATTCTAAAAATAATATTTTTATGCTTTTTAAATAATTTTAACCACATAACACATGAACAATAATCATATAATCAATTTGGTAAACACCACACATAAAATAATATATCACACGTAGTCACGTTATAAAGCGAAATTTGTAAATAATACTTAACATCCACGATTCACATAACCACACACTAATAATCAATATTATTAATTAAGTTATTATTAGTTAACCAATATTAATCACTATAAAGTCACCAACTTTAACAACTAGTATGTGAACACGACATGTGTACACAAAACCTTACGGAACTAAAAGGAGTTTGGTAACGGAAAATTACCGGATGTCACAGTTGGTAACAAGAAGATATGGTGATCTTAAGACCGTGAAGGTGAAGAGTCTTTAAGGGTGTAAAAACGAAGACAAATTCAGCAAGGCGGTTACATCATGTTGATGAGGGATGGTTCCTAAGCAAGTAATTGCAAATGAAACAAAACTCCAATTGCATTAGATCGAGCCAACCATTTGAGGCTACTAAATTAAATTAGTTAAACTAAAGGGTTATATTTACCTTTCTAGGCTATAAGTTTATCCCTGGATGTAAATTCAAAGGTGGTAGTGGCATAATTAGTAAGAACACAGCCTAAAGTAAACAAATAACTAACTTAATTGAATTAACCGAACCAAACAGTTAATCCAAAGTTTAGTTAAGGCATAACTGGTTAACTAAATATTACGGTTTGGTTTCAGTTTTAATGTACAAATTAACCGAATAACGATTCGAACCGAATGCTATCAATGTATAATAAAATTAAAATACTAGTTATGATACTTCTAGATTTCATATGTTCACTCTTAATTCACATTTGTAAAACTATATTTACAGAAGGGGATTCCATTGTGTATAAAAGCAAAATCAGGACAAGTAGAAGCATCAGAAGTAGCACGCGTGCTTTGTTGTGTGCACACCCCGACAGGAGTTAAAAATCAAACTACATTGTGCAGACCCTTATAATAAAGTCAGTCCAAACCCAACTAAGACATTTATTTTTTAAAATATTTGTCTAAAATCTTGTACCAAGTATATTAGTTAATTAATCAAAATTAACCATAACTGACCATAACTGACAGTTAACCGAAGTATCGGTTGTGGTTTCGGTTTTATAAATGATATTAACAAACTATCGGTTTTGATTTTGAAAATGCCCTTAACTGCACCATACACACCCATACCTAAAATCATGTCACAACCTTGCAATGCTAGGATGTACAAATTGACTGTAATCATACGATCTTGACTACACAAATCAATATTTCGAGCAATACCTAAACATAAAAGACTTTCCCACTACCTACTAAAACCATAAAAGTAAGCACTATTTTGATGGTGAAATTGAGAGAATTAGAAACCATTTTTTTGAAACAAAAAATTATGTGTGCTTACCTCATAAGAAGGACATGAATGGATTTGCCTTTGATGGATCCTTGAAAGCAAAGAGTGCTATTTGGACACCCTCTTGCTAAAGCATTATACGAAATCGCGGTTTATAATTGAACCAAATCCAATTATAGTTGTTTCATCCACTAGTGCATCATGTGTTAATATCTGCTACGGATTTGACGATATGTCACCAGGATCTGCTTTGTCATAATAAAACAGTTGTGGTGGACTTTTGCATTTGTGATCTTTTGAATACTTGTAAAGCTCTAAGGCTTTTTTCAACAATTTCTTCTGAAGAAAAAGGATGGATCTGACGTTAGTAATATAGAAGCTAGTTGCGTTAATAGGGTGAGTACCTAAGTAAGGAGAAGTAGTTATAGGTGCAGGTAAGATGGGCTTTAAAATGCCAAGTACCACCCGACCTAAACCCTTTTCTAACTGGATTTGTTCATCATGTAAGGTATTCGGTTATACCAATACCAAATACTTGATGTCAACATAAAGACTAGAGGTGAAATAGTTAAGGAGAAATGTCGACAGGAAGGCCATTGTTTGGTTTTAAATGGCTTCAAATCAACTTCGATAATCTGTAGTGGTCCATGTTTAGAGTAATTTAGCTAAACGAGCCTTTTGGTGTCACACCCTCAAAATCCGTGTATGGGGTTTTACCGCGAGGCGCGTGACAAACCAGGATCTCAGTCATTAGTTACTCAGAACAACTCTATATGAACTAACAATCACAATCAGAGTTTAACTTTAAATATTGCGGAAGCATTTAAATAGTCAAAAGACCCAAATCAAAGTAACATGTAAAGAAAATGCGCAAAACATATGCGCCCGACCATAATGCAAACATCCAAGAATAACTGTTTAAAATAACATATTCTAAAATAGCGTTTTTAAAACAATGCAGATAACTCAATAATGCTGACGTGTGCGTGCTCATAGGCAACTGGCAACCTTAACCTGAAAATAGCATACTAAACAAGTCAACACAATGGTTGGTGAATTCACTAGTTTGCGTTCAACAATAATCAGTGATAGTTATAAAACATAAGCAGTGTATTGTAATAGACAGCTAGTCTATTCACAATTAGTAATAGTCATAGTGATTTGCGCATTTGAAGCTGACTGTGTTACGTTTGCTGCCTCCCGCCACGACTTACCAGATCATGACAATGTTTATTAGGACAATATTGCACCCGTCTGACCTCGAGTCACACAGGTGGGGCTCGTCTGACCCAGTAGTACTACCCAAGATTTCCCGCTAAATAGTTATTAACAAACTGAAAGTGTGAGGACTTTCCATGGTAATCAACACTATATTAAAACCATACACGACTAATAATAATAAAGCGTTTGTGAATACCAGTATGCTATCTCCCCTAAAAGAGATTATGTAAAAAGAGTGGGGCATGAACTTACCTGATACGCGTGATAGATATCTAAGGATTAACTTGACAAGAACAAGTGGAAAGACAACCTTCAGAGGCTACCTAGAACACACAAGTACATAAGTATATGTACACAGAAATTCCAAGGAAACCCTAAGTGCTCTACAATCAAAGAACTCAAGGTTTTATAAAGACAACATACATGTGACCTAGTTGACCCGTTTGACCCGTTGGTGACATATTAGTTAGTTTAATCATGTGTGACAACTTCACATACAAGATTATCATACCAATTATCCATGTGTATCACATTGTCAACCCAAGTTCTATCTAGGTCATCATACCAAATTAGATCATCATACAACTCATGTAATTCCTTAACAACTATCATGCTCAGTGTAACCATAACACAACTAATGCATCATACAAGCACGACATATCCATATAACCCATAACTATGAATTCCCATAAATAGGCCAACACAGATAACTAACCAAACAAACATTCATACGACCTAACAACACATTCAACCATATTAGAAATCATTCATGGACACTAGCATGATCCTAATGTCCCAAACATGCTCAATTCCTCGTATTTAAGTAATTTTACAAATAAAGTTTCCCTTTTGTGAAAGTACATCCCAAATCCATCAAACACCCAATGTATTCATGAATTCATTACTAATATACCAATCAAGCTCATAACAACATCTAGACATGATCAACAACATCTAATCATCATAATTCATCAATCATCATGAACAAAAGTTTCTACTTTTGGCAATCTATGACTACAACATTCATTCTTAGGTTTCTAGCATCCATCTCATCAATGTTACATTCATATATCATTACAAACACTTCAAAATCATCAATTCATTATCATATCATCATGTTCATACAAATAAAGTTACTATTATTAGTAACCTATGAACAACACATCAAATTCATCACTTTCTTGTACAATCAATGTAAACTAGCATCCATACCATCTAACTAACATCATACAATCATCAAACAATATCAATTTCACCAATATTGAAGGTTCCCCAAATCAAAAGTTCTAGTTTGACCTAATATGACCTAGAACATCCAAATTCACATCAATACTTGCAATTCACCCAATCTAGTATCAATACAACAATGCTAACATGGAACCCACATCAATTTCGTATCATCTTCAAAAATCTCGAATTAGGGTTCTTCAAGAACCTAGAAATCGCAAAATCAACATGTTACATACCTTTAGATGAGTTTAGATGGTGATTAACACTTGGAATCAACTTGTAGCACTTGATTAACACTTGAATTTGACTTGGATTGCTTGGGTTATGATCAAAAAACGAATTTGTGTGTGTGTGGGGTGTGTTCGGCCGCAAAATGGGTTTGGGGGCTAGGGTTGGGATTTTTGTTCAACTTTACATAATTAGATTTTTCACGAAAACCCTCTTTTAACCAACTTTTATAAAATCTAATCTTTTTAAACACTTTTTAAATAGTTTTAACTATAAAATACTAACATTAACAATCACTGATAATAATCATATATATTATTTTCCCTAGTCACAAAATATACAAACTAAATATACGCGTTTCCACGTTACACAATAAAATTCACGATTAATACTTAAATCGCGTAAACACATAAGCATAATTAGATTATTATTAGTTTATCATTAATCATTATTATTAAGTCACCAACATTCAACGACAACTAGTGTGTGCTCACGACATGTGTATGCAAGACTTAACGGAACTAACGAAGTTTGGTAACGAAAAATTACCGGATGTCACATTTGGTTCCTTCAAATCATGAGATCTGAAACGCCTGATTAAAGTCATTAGAACTTGATCCTGACCCATAAGAATGAGTGATGAAGGGAGAAACCTCGCCCTTGGTGGTTATCTTCTTCATTTCAAATGTGATCGAATCAACAACTCTTTTAACATGAGTTCATGCTTAGTAGAAAAAGCCTTTTTTTTCCTTCATGAAAACCAATAAGGTATCCATAATTTGTATTAATCCACTGGAACAATCTTAAAACTATCACAAAGAACTTTAAATCTAGTTATGTTGAAAGCACCGATGTAATGGATCAAATTAAGAACATAATATAAACTGTAGAGACAATAGATAGAAATAAACTCAATCAGCAATGATTACAGAGAAAGAGATGAAACTATAGAGGCAATATATAAAAATTAACTCAATTGGCAATGACTACAAGAAAGAGATGAAAATACATGAAGAAAGAGATGAAAAATCAGAGTACGGTTGTTAACAAACTTCTTGATAACAAACCCACTGCATGCTTTCATTCATATAGCTTTCAATGGTCCCAATGATGTTGTAGTTATGTTTAATGCGAAATCATTCCATTTGCTTAGTTGTTTCTTGAACTTAGCACTGACTTTTTCTTTCAAAGTTCCCATTTTTTTTGCAATTGTTGGGTCATTTGTTTGGGCTATATTCATATTAGTTGTTGTTTCTAACATATAAGTTCTTGCATGTTTGTTGATCATCATTGTTGTTTCAAGAAGATGATTCTTATTTTATTTGAATACCAAATCATTTGCTTGCCAAAGTATGCATCTATTTGTGATATCAACTAACCTTTTTATATTTTAGTTTTTCAAATCATTTTCTCCAATGATCTTATTATACATGTGCTTATGTTAAAGGCCTGCTTTCCACAATGACTCAGTGCTTAACAACACATTATTAGTACTTAACAACATAATAATATGAAATGTAAAATGGTGGTTTTCATGGTTAGTGCTACTGCATTGGTTGGAAGTGATAAAACATTGACCTAAAGGTTCAACCTTTTCATCTTGTTGACTTAATTTATTGAGTAAATTACACTTTTTGTCCTTTAGGTTTGCAACAAATTTTATCATTCATTTTTACACTAAGAAAATTAAAGTAAACATTCTTTACGTTTTAAAAAGCTTGCAGGTTTCATCATTTCCTCTAACGGACGTTACATTTAATCGTTAAGTCCAGTCATGTGAGTTGCAGATAGGGGTAAATTGTTCTTTTTACCCTTATTAATTAAACCCTATCCTCCCCACGGACCCCACCCCACCCGCAACTCTCTCTACTCCCTCTCTCTCTCTCTCTCTCTCTCTCACACACACACACACACTCTCTCTCTCTCTCTCTCTCTCTCTCTTTATACATACACACACACAGCCATCACCAGCCACCACTCGCCATCACCAGCCACCACTCGCCATCACCATAACCATCGCCCTCTCCAACAAGCTTGAACATAACTACCAAGTACCAACCTACCACCACCCATTTATTCATCTTATCCCCTGCCCATAACCACCATAAACCTTGGCTTTACAAACATACTCTCCATCTCTTTAACACATACACACATATACTCTCTTCTACACTATTCAGATCTCACCGCCACCAACCACCAACACCATTTCCGGCCAAAATTTTTGTTGTCTCTTCACAATCTCTTTGTCGACCAAGATGCCATTTAGGCTTCAGCTCAGACCACTCTAAACCGTACGTGATTTTAGATTCAGCACAACCACTATACTGATTTTGGATCTTGCACGACGCCATTCCAATTAGCTATATTTTTTGTTCCTTTTTTTGACAAAGAAGGTTGGTTGTGGTGTTCTGGGTGATGAAGTGATTGTGGTGTTCTTGGTGGGTGGTGATGGTATGGTTAAAGAAAAGAATGGGGAGGGGGTGTCTATTGTTTTTTGGTAATAGATGTAACTTTTATGGATGATGATAAAAGAAGAGAATGAATGGTTTGGTGGTAATGGATGACGATGGTAGTAGTGGTAGGTGATATGTGAGATGCTGAAAAACTGAAAAAGTCAAGGTGCGATAGGGGTTGTTTAGTTACGTTTCTTTTAATACTCGGTGGGACTACCATTTAGGTTTGTTACTATTTTTTAATTTTCAAATGAGCTAAAATGACTAAAATGTCCTCCTGTGCAAGTCATATGATTAGATTTAACAGCTAAATTTAACATCTGTTAGAGAAAAGATTGAAACCTGCAAGCTGTTTAAACGTAAAGGACGTTTACTGTAATTTCCTTAATTTAAGAACGAATGCTGAAACTTGCTATTGATCTAAAGAACAAAAAGTGTAATTTACTCTAATTTATTTGTTTAACGTAGAGATTGTTATAACAAAAAGTCAATAATGATAGCCTTATTTTTTGACGTAAAATTATAGTTTTAGTGTTATATTTTGTACATCTTGTTATCTTCTTACTTAATCTACGTAAGGGCAAAATTGTATTTTTGTTCTATCTCATTATGTTTTTATGCTTTGAAAACTACATGTTGTAATGTGAAACACATAATCCTTATGTTTGCATGAGGCATTGAAGATAAACATTTGGGCTTTTTTTAAAACTTAGATATATTTATACTTTAATAAAATGATAATAGGGACACGTGATAACATCATATTTTATTAATCAAAAAATTTCCATCTGTTCTCCTATAAAATAATTATATTAATTACTAATAATATTATTATAATCCTTTTTAAATTAATAATAATTTCTCATAAATTATAAAAGAGGCCTTTTTATATATGTTATATTAAAAAAATATTTTATAATTTTTTTCTAAAATATTAAGCTTTTTTACAAAATATTATATATTTTAAATTTGGTGTTTTAGAATATAAAAGTTTTTAAAAACCAAAAATAATTAAATTTGGAAGTTATAGTAAGAAACTCTTAAAATGACTTTTTTTTATTTTTTGAAAAAAATAAAAAAAAGTTTAAAAATAGCAAAAGTTTAAAAAGTTAGTATTTTTATTTATTAATTATAGTAGTTACTCATACGAAATTTTAATCATATATTATCTTAGAATATTGTTGTATAATTAATAATTCTTCAATCTATTTAATATTTAATTTATTCAATTCATATAATACATGGGTTTTATAAAACTAATTACTTAATAAAGAAGTAAATATAATACTCAGACTTGGTGAAAATTTCTACTGAATTGTGCTAATTAAAAGTAAAACAAGAAGATGAACATTACACAACTAAATTGTATTATCAAAATCAGGTAACACGTTGCATCTACACTAGAAACGTTTAACAAATGAACTATGCCCAAATCCTTCTTTCAACCTATCGATTCGAACTCCTTTTTGACTGTTACTCCTGACTCTTAAGTTTCGATTTGGAATTACCTACGAGCACTCTTCACTATTCCCTATATTTTTAACCCCTGCACAACCATTCTATGTTTCTGTATATCATAAATGATTAACTGGTGCTCGATACATCTCAAGAACAACTTATTTTAATGGATCCTAATATACTTTTACATCCATCTAACATGCTTATTGTAGGATTTGAACCATTGATCTCTAAAGAAAACACCTATTACACACCCGATACCATTAAGTCAAATGCTTGTTGATGAAAAAGAACCTAAACAAATAGGACTTGCAATGATGAAGTAAGGACCTATATAACCATTCTTTTAGTAGGGACCTGACTTTAGAGATAAAAGGATGAGAGTGGATTGTGAACTGTTTGATCGGCGTAACTTGCAAAACAAAACACTCGTAGCCTCATCACATAAGAAGAATTTCTCCATGACCAGAATCCAACGTGAGAATCAGTAATGTGTGTAAAGAGAACGGAGTGAAATTATATAAAAGGTTACAAAAGAGATTGAGCGTTGCCTAAAACATGAAATCCTCCTTTCGATTTATATTGTGCTTGACATCATTGGGTCACGTTTCACATGGTCGCCTATGCCATGTCGGTAACGAATAAAATTTGTTACATTAGTTATTCATGTGGTTCCGCACATACAATTGGTACGTCTACGGTTGAGCTAATGGCATGTCTATGGGATACACCATTGGCATGTCTACGACATGCATGATCTCCTTTAGGTTTTATTAACTAACATCTAGTCGAACTTATGTCTCGATTCTATACCATGTAAATGATTTGGACCAGTGCTATTGCCCTAATCCAGATCTATTTTTAATGTCACACCCTCAAAATTCATGTGCGGAGTTTTACCGCGAGGCGTGTGAACAAACCATGATCACAGTCAATAGTTACTCGGAACGACTCTATATGCTATGTTTAACATAAATCAAACCAGAGTTCAAACTTTAAAAATCGTGCGGAAGCGTATTGTAATAAAACAAACCCAAAATATAAAGATAAACAAATGTATCATTGTTTAAGTATCAGGATGCATGCTTGACTCGTGCAGTGCTCCTACTAGCAATCCGGATTAACGACCTGAGAATAGCATACTAAAAGTCAACACATTGGTTGGTGAGTTCAAGAGTTTGCGTATAAACATAACAGTTTAACAATAGTGTTATATATAAGCATGTGTATTGTAATAAATAGCTAGTCCATTAACAAATAGATATTAATACATAGTGATTTCACAATTGAAGCTGACTGTGATATGTTTGCCTCCTGTCACGACTTACCATGTCGTGACAAATATACATAGGACAAATTGCACCCGGTTGACCTCGAGTCACACAGGTGGGGCTCGTCAGACCCAGTAGTACTACCCAAGTTTCCCCGCTATTCAATATTAACAATTCGAAAGTGTGAGGACTTTATCATGGTAACAACTAACATCATACACATCTTAAATATAAAAAGCGTTTGTAAAATTTCTAGTATGCTATCTCCCCCAAAAGAGATTAAGTAAAACAGTGGGGCATGAACTCACCTGATACGCTTATTGTGTACTAGAGTTTACTTGAAAGACAAAGTGAACAGTCAACCCTCAGAGGTAACCTAGATCACGTAAGTACATGAGTTCGTGTAAACAGTGAATATGAGAAACCCTAAGTGCACCATAACCAAGGACTCAAGGTTTTAGAAGAATAGATATGTTTGACCCAGTTGACCCGTTTGACCCGTTGGTGACATTATGTGTTGTAAACCATTTAAACAAACATGAGCATATATCATACAAGTCATGTAAGTTCTTAGCATCTAGCATACTTAGTGTGTTCATAATACAACTAGTGTATCATATAAAAGGTAGGATCATGCATAACCTACTTATATGACCTATAACCATGAATTAGCATATACGGGTCAAAACAGATAATCTACCAAATAACCATCCATACTAACCACAACACATCCAATATGTCCAATACATACAACATACATCAATATGATCCATTTCCAGTTCCAAACATGATGTCCTAGTTATTATTTAACATACCAAACCATACATGATCATCAAAGTGCATAAATCACCCAATAACCAAGTAAACATTCAATACCACCAAATTAACAGGTTCTACCACATTAAACATCCACAACAAGCATTCTAATATGATCCTAAAGCCATGAATAAGTCCAATTTCCAATATCCAATGTTCATGCACAATAAAGTTTCCCTTTTGGGAAAGTTCATCCCAAAATCTAATAAACACCCAATGTACACCTTATTCATCAACAATATACTATTTCAAACTCATAACAACATCTAACTAGTTCAACAACATTAAACTAGCATGATTCATTCATCCATATCTAAAAAGTTTCTACATTTGGCAAGACATGAACAACAACATCCAACCTAAGATTTCTAGCTTTCATAGCAACAATCTAGCATTCATATCATAATCCCAATGTTCATACGACATCATTAACACCCTAATAACACCAATTCATCCTTGAATTATCAAGTTCATGCACAAAAGTTACTATTAATAGTAAGGTATGAACAAGGTTCTCAATTCACCAATTTCTTGCATAATTCATGTTTTCTAACATTCATACTAACTAATTAACATCCCAACAACATCAAACAACAATCAATTCCACAAAAGCCCCAAATTTCAAATTAGGGTTCCTATTCCTCAAGGTTCATAATCAATCAATCAAAAGTGTAGTTTTCTTGCATAATCAACTTTAAACAACATACATACAACCTAACTAACATGTTAACAACATCAAAACATCAAGATTTCAGCCCCATAAACATCAATTTCACAGCTAGGGTTCGGCCAACCCAATAAACCCACAAAAACAACAAAACTAACCTTCAATTCACGTGTATACTTGTTAAGGAAGGTCCAAATCACGTTCTAGTGCTTGAAATCGATCAAAACCATGACTAATTGATGGTTCTAGGCTGAAATTTTCAGGGAGAGGGATGGGGACTGCAGGTCACGGTCGATGGGTGTTTGGGTGGGGGTTTGGGGTGTTTTATTTCAACAAATTTACAAGTATACCCCCTCTATAACTTGCACTTTGTATTTTTTTAAAAATTAAGTTTTTAACTCTTCGTAATGTGTTTTTAACTTAAAAATATAAACATATAAACTAATGGTAACCCTTAGATATTTTATTTTGTAAAAACACAAGACATACGAATTGACACACGCGTTTTCGCGTTACGCGATAAAATTCCCGAATAGTCTTTAAATCGCGTAAACACATAAGCATAACACAATAATCATTTAATCCACTAGATTATTATTAAATTAACATTATTAATTATTATTAAGTCACCAACGTCAAACGACAACTAGTGTGTGCTTACGACGTGTGTATGTAAAACTTAACGGAACTAACGGAGTTTGGTAACGGAAAATCACCGGATGTCACATTATCCCCATGTTGAAAGAATTTTCGTCCCGAAAATTGCGTTACATGGTGAGAGTGTTCCATCACATGGTGAGAGTGTTCCATCACTGGTCTACTGCATTGGCACACAGAAATCAAAATCGAGTGAGTTTTGGATGAGTTGTCACATCATCCCCATGTTGAAAGAAATTTCGTCCCGAAATTTAAATCAATACCGTTGTCTGCAGGCATCGTCTCGAACAGTTAAGGGTACTTAAGCTTCATTTGATCTTCACGTTCCAACATGAATTCCGGTCCACGTCGCGAGTTCCAACGAACTTTGACTATGGGTATCTTGCTTTGCTTAAGTGTTTTCACCTCACGATCCATCACCTCGACTGGTTCTTCGATAAAGCGTAATTGTTCATCCACTTGAACATCTTCTAGTGGTACAATTAGTGTCTCGTCTGATAGACACTTCTTCAGATTTGAAACGTGAAACACATTGTGGACTCCACTCAATGAATCAGGTAAAGCTAGTCGATCGGCCACTGGACCTATCCTTTCCAATATCTCAAATGGTCCAACATACCTCGGATTTAGCTTTCCTCGCTTGCCAAACCGAATGACGCCTTTCCACGGTGAGACTTTCAATAGGACCTTGTCGCCAATTTGAAATTCGAGAGGTTTCCGTCTCTTGTCAGCATAACTTTTCTGTCTATCTCTTGCTGCAGCCATACGGTTCCGTATCTGCACAATCTTCTCAGTTGTTTCATGAATGAGTTCGGGACCCGTTAGTTGACTATCACCAATTTCAGCCCAGCAAACCGGTGATTTACACTTTCTCCTATACAAAGCCTCGAAAGGTGCTGCCTGTATGCTAGTGTGATAACTATTATTATAGGAAAATTCCACCAAAGATAGTTGAACTTCCCAGTTGTTCCTGAAATCAATCACACAAGCACGTAACATATCCTCCAAGGTCTGTATGGTACGCTCACTCTGGCCGTCAGTTTGTGGATGATAAGCAGTACTCATATCCAACCGTGTACCCAGAGATTTTTGTAGTGATTGCCAGAAGTGTGACGTGAAGTGAGCGTCACGGTCAGAAATAATTGAGATCGGTACACCGTGTCTCGAAACGATTTCTTTAAGATACAGTCGGGTTAGTTTCTCCATCTTATCCGTTTCCTTGATTGCAAGGAAGTGAACGGACTTCGTCAACCAGTCCACAATAACCCAGATTGTGTCACAACCAGTATTAGTCCGGGGTAATTTCATGATAAAATCCATAGAAATTTGTTCCCATTTCCACGTTGGTATCTCGGGTTGCTGTAACAGTCCAGATGGTTTTTGGTATTCCACCTTTATCTTCGAACATGTCAAACACTTGCTCACATACGTAGCAACATCCGCCTTCATGTTAGGCCACCAATAGTGCGCCTTTAAGTCGTGATACATCTTGTCAGCTCCAGGATGTATAGAGTATTTAGACTTGTGTGCCTTACTCATAACTAAATCCCTCAGATTTCCATAGACAGGCACCCAAAGTCTATTCATGAAGTACCGAATTTCATCCTCTTCACTATCAATTGTTTATCCATTCCCCGTAATGACTCTGAACCAATGTTTTCCTCTTTCAACGCTTCTATTTGTGCTTCCTTAACTTGTTCAGGTAAATGGGTACTGATCGTAAGCTGTAAGGCTCGCACACGCCTAGGTTTAGCTGTTTCTTTTCAGCTTAAGGCATCGACAACTACGTTTGCCTTACCAGGATGATACTTGATAGCGCAATCATAATCATTCAGAAGTTCTACCCAACGTCGTTGCCTCATATTCAACTTCTTTTGCTTAAAGATGTGCTGAAGACTCTTGTGATCGGTGTAGATAGTGCATTTGGTACCGTACAAGTAATGTCTCCAAATCTTTAAGGCAAAAACTACTGCACCTAATTCCAAGTCATGGGTGGTATAGTTCTTCTCATGAACTTTTAGTTGTCTCGAGGCGTAAGCTATCACTTTGTCGCGTTGCATCAGGACACAACCCAATCCTTGAATGGATGCGTCACAATACACCACAAAATCATCTGTTCCCTCTGCCAGTGCCAATATCAGTGCACTACAGAGTTTCTGTTTTAATAGCTGGAAAGCCGCCTCTTGACTTTCACCCCATTTGTATGTCGTTCCTTTGTGGGTCAAAGCTGTGAGAGGTTGTGCGATTTTAGAGAATCCCTCTATGAATCATCGGTAATACCCTGCTAATCCTAAAAATTGCCTTATCTTGCTCGGTGTTTTGGGTATAGCCTAATTCTTTATCGCCACAATCTTGGCAGGATCAACATGTATACCTTTCTCATTAACAATGTGACCTAGAAATTGCACCTCGCGTATCCAAAAGTCACACTTAGAGAATTTGGCGTACAGTTGCTCATTCTTCAGTAGTTCTAAGATTAATCGTAGATGCTCTTCATGGTCCTCCTTGGTCTTAGAGTATATCAGTATGTCATCGATAAACACAATAACAAACTGGTCGGGATAGGGTTTGCACACATGATTCATGAGATCCATGAACACCGCAGGTGCATTAGTCAACCCAAAAGGCATGACCAAGAACTCGTAATGACCGTAACGAGTATGGAATGCAGTTTTAGAAATGTCTTCCTCACGGACTCTGAGTTGATGATAACCAGACCTCAAGTCAATCTTCGAGTAATAGCTTGATCCTTGAAGCTAATCAAACAAGTCGTCGATACGAGGTAGAGGGTATCGGTTCTTGACTGTGACTTTGTTTAACTCCCTATAATCAATGCACATCCGGAACGTGCCATCTTTCTTCTTAACAAAGAGGACAGGGGCTCCCTAAGGTGATGTGCTAGGTCGAATAAAGCCCTTATCTAAAAGATCCTGAAGTTGTGATGACAACTCCTGTAGTTCGTTCGGTGCTAATCGATAAGGTGCTCTAGAAATCAGGGCTGTACCGGGAGTCAGTTCGATTTGGAATTCCACTTGGCGATGAGGTGGTAGTCCAGGAAGATCCTCTGGAAACACCTCAGGAAACACCTCTGGAAAATCTCGTACCACGGGTATGTCTTCCATTCGCCTTTCCTCTGGTTGCTTATCGGTGACGAGTGCCAGAATGGCCATAAGACCTTTTCACAATAACTTCTGTGCCTTTATGTAGGAGATAATGCCCATCACTGCACCACTCCTATCGTCACAGACTGTAAGGATTTCATCACCAACAGGGATTCGTATGATCTTCTCATGACATATGACTTCCGCCTGTTTATTAGAGAGCCAATCCATGCCTACCACAACGTCGAAACTTCCTAGTGTAACAGGCATAAGATCTATAGCAAAAGTATGACCAGCGAGTTCTATCTTACAATCTCTAAGGATGTGTGTTACATGGATTTGTTTACCGTCGGCCAATTCTACGGTATATTTGGATTCTAAGGCAGAAGGGATATCATTTAGAAGACTACAGAACTTTAAGGATATGAAACTCCTATCGGCTCCAATATCAAACAGTACTGTAGCAAAACATCCATTGACAGAAAACCTACCAGTAATAGTTGTAGGGTCATTTAGAGCCTCACCTGAGGCAATGACAAAGGCTCTCCCTTTGGCTCCAGTATTATTACCACCATTTCCATTGCCTCTTCCATCATTGTTGTTGTTGTTGTTGCCTTGATTGTTGTTATTTTGGCCACTGCCATTACCGTTCTTCCTCAGCTGCGGGCAGTTTCGTTTGTAGTGCCCCTCCTTTCCACACTCGAAACAACCCTTTGGAGTCTCCTGAGATTGCTGTGGCTTCCTAACCAACTCGCCACGCAATCCTTGGCCATGTGTCCCATTTTTCCACACCGCTGACACTTGTAATTGTCACATCTTCCAAAATGATGATAGTTGCACCGCGTACACCTCGGCTGTTTACCACCGTAACCGCTGGGTCCTTGATTGTTCGAGGCTGATTGGTTGAAATTATGGTTGTTGTCGAACCTCCTTTGTTGTTGCTGCGGTGGTTGTTGCTGAGATTGATGTTGACCACCGGACGATGATGCTCTATTGTTGTTGTTGTTGGTGTTGGAGGCATCCCACTTCCTCTTGTTGTCGGGCACGCTCGCCACAGCGCCCTGTTTTGGTAACCGTCCTTGCTCCACAGCTTCATCAGTCAGTTTGTGGGCTAGGCGGATAGCTTGCTGGATAGTAGCCGGGTTGGAGGAAGTCACCATACTCCTAATCTCTGGCACCAATCCCCGGAAGTGTTCCACTCGCTTGTGCATCTCGTTTACCATCCCTGGACATAGGGTGGCCAGCTCATGAGTTCTTGTGGTATAAGCCTCGATCTCTGAACCTTGCATTTTCAGCTGCCAAAATTCCATTTCCAGCTTTTGGACTTCGCTTCGAGGACAGTATTCCTCGGTCATCATATCTTTAAACTCATTCCACGGGAGTTCATTTGCCATGGCTTGCCCTAGCATCTGCACTTGAGCATTCCACCAAGACAACACTGCACCATCCAACGTCCCGGTAGCGTATTTCACCTGGTCAGCAGGTGGACAGTTACACTTTGAGAACACGGACTCCGTCTTCTCAAACCACCTTACCAACCCTACAGCTCCCTCGGTTCCACTGTAGGTGTGAGGCTTGCAGTCCATGAAGGACTTGTAGGTACACGTTGGCGGTCCTGCTGGCTGTCCAACTTGAGCAGCAGCTACCGCTGCCTGGACTTTGTGCATTTATTAGAGCAGCCAATTCCGCAGGGGTCATATTTATAGTACCGGTGCCCTGGTCACCGGCACCTTGGTCACCAGCGCCACGTCCACGCCCGCGTCCTCGACCACGTCTACGTCCTCGGGCATCCATTATTCACCTTACATTCACAAATACAATAATGAGTAATATCAAACATATTTATCTCATTGAAGTATAGTAAACAATAAGAAAATAATGAATTCGTCATCACCACAACATTTATAACAAAAATAATAACCAAAGGTAAATAAATTACAAATGAGTCACAAATTATTTATCAATGTCAAAATTTGAGTTTGTTGTTCGGGTGGGGAAACAACTCCTCCCACATAGGTTTATGTGACAACCCTGAAATTCTTTTATTATTTATAAATAATTACGTCAAAATTTTTATTGTGTTACGTTACAAATCGCAATTATATTATGTTTGGTATATATATATTTATGAATGTACGGATGCATGTTTGCATGCATGCATACATAGTAGTTATTCACGTATGCATGTATGTTTATGTACCCAAAACTCACACGTACAGATATATATATGCAAATTTTTACGTACACATGCTTGTATGTATATATACATGGAAAAATTTTTGTATCCGAACACATAGCCACTTGTGATGTATATGTACTTTATGTGTGTATATATATATATTAAGAAGATCAAAAACAAGCATAACTAAAAACTTAAACTTAACACCCAACCATAATATCTAAACCACTCTTGGTTAACACCTTATACCACCACCCGAGATCACCATACCACCACCATGCCACCCGATAACCACTCGCGATCGATCCAACTACCCAAACCCTCGGTTCTATAGCTACCTTACCACCCGAAACCATCATCATGCCACCCGAAATCATCCCCATCCTGCCACCTCGGATTCACACCATCAAACCGCCACCACACCATCCTAAACCGCCACCTAGATTACCACCTTGACTAAATAACCTCCCATTCACACCATGAATGTTCCTAAAGATGCCACCTTGCCTTCTTAATTCATTAGTCACCAAAAACCTCATCATTGCAAACATGGAGATGGCAACTCCTTGGAAGCTCTCGGTTAACTAGCATGCATGCATCTCACTAAAAACCACCTACCTTACTCCCGAATTTTCTTGCTTTCACACCATAGAAATCACCACCTCAAACCACCATTAAGATACATGAACCTTCATCATTGCTAGGGGGATAAGTGGGACCTTCCAATGAACCCAAGGACACCTAAGCTATCTATCATGGATGATTCATCCAAGTTATAACATCTATATCTATGTCTCTCGGTTAAACACTCCCATGTTCAAACAAAAACTCACGGACACCACTTCCTCACTCTCTCTCTCGATCACAAAGCTAAATACCATCACCCTTCTGTCCCAAAGTCCCTCCATCTCTCGGTTACAATACAACAACAACAAACAAACATCAACAACAAACAACCCGACAACCCCAACACCAAACAACCACAAACCACGCACCATCAGCACTTACTAACATCAACCACGATCTCTACAGCTTTGTTCTTGGATTCAAGAAGCTAAAATACCCTTAAGATTATCATCACAAGGTACAAAATGAATTTTGTTACATATATGTTACAAAACATATATATATTGTTAGTTTTGGTATTCAAACACCAAAACCAATTTTGAAAATTATTATTTCATTAATCATAAGTAATGAGTTATAAAAACTCAGAAACTTATGTTAAAAAGATATATTTAGAATTTACAAGGATTAAATCTTGTAATTATTTAAGAAAAATCAAATAAATATTAAACAACTGCAATTGTGGGAATAAATATTGAAAAGTTCTTGTTTTTATACTGAAATATTAAACTGGAAACTTTGAAAAAATTTTGATAAGTGAAATAATTTATATAAATTATTTTATAGTAGAAAATAGAGGAAATTATCAAAAATAGAAATAAATTCGGGAAAATTCTGATAAATTTACAAAATGATTCCTTCCAGGCATAAAAGCCTCTAGAATTATTTCAGAATTTTATTCCTTATTATGATTAAGATACGAATTTTTATATATTTTGTAGTAAATAAATCAGAATAAATACTTAAATTAAATAATAAATTTTGATAAAATCATAGAGGTAATAATAAATATGAAGAACAGAATATATAATTTTCATAATTTTTGGATCAGCATAAGTATTTTTTCTAAATATTTCAGTTATTTTATAAATTACAGAAACTACTCTGTTATGGTCTGGACTTTGAGATAATTATAGGATGACTGATTTTATAGAAGAAATCTTCTGTAAAATTTTGGGAATTTTTCGTGAACAGAAGCTATTTTTAACCATTTATGAGAATATTATGAAATTTACAGAAAATAATCTGTTAAGATTTGGATGTTATAAAAATTATGAGATGTTACTGAACTTTTGGATAAGATTCTATAAATTTTTGAGGATTTTTGGACAACAGTAGGTATTTTGATGATTTATGTAGAATTTATACTAATTTTTGAACAAATTATGTATAAACAATTTGTGGGAAGTTTTTGTGGTAACATTATTGGTAGAACTTCAACGGATACTTACATTTGAGGTTCTAAAAATTTTAAAGAAAATATTGTCTGACACTGTAAACTGTTTTGTTAGGTTCAAGTGAGAAGACACGGTGAGTTCATAGCCCCATTTTCAACCATTTGGTGTTCAGTAAAGTTTTAGAGGAAAAGTATACTTTTTGAGTTGATGTATTATTTTGAAAATAGTTTTGTTTGCTTACTGTCATTTGCGACACAACCATTAGTTCGAATGAGGAACCGGTCAATAATATTAGTAGCAGCTACTTAGGAAAATATTTGCACTAACCGGATGAGGGTTACTGCTATTTTCCTGCATCTAACCGAATGGGGGTTAGGATGTAATATTATCTGATTCTATGATTATTTCGTGACAGTATGATTATGTTGTGAGCAGCTTTGGTTGTAATTGATACATCAACAAAATATTTTGTCTGGATTAAACCTATGTTCTCACCAATATTTTTGTTGACTGGTTTAAGTGTACTTTTTCAGGAAACGATGACTAACACCTTTGACTTTAGTTTTGAGGTCCACAACGGTTGGGGAGAAGTTGTTGGAAGGGTTTGTGTGACACTAACAGTCAACATAGTTGACTATAGTGTGTATGTGGATGCACATTTCCACCGTATCTAAAGACATGCAGTAGTTTAATCTAGTTGTAGAAAGATTATATCTAATTTTGAAAACTTATGTATAAGATGTAATCTCGAATATTAATAATAAAAGCATGTCTGTGTTATGTTTCTATTATATCTGTGTTCATTTCACTGTAAACAATGCACTCTGATAAAAGCTGGTCACTTCCATCCATATCATTCACGCTTCCGCCGGGATGTGACAGGTTGGTATCAGGGCCATTGGTTATAGAGAATTAGTTATTTTGAGGAAATAACTAGACTATAACCATAAGCTCAAATATATCATTTTATGATTTTATGTGAATTATGTGAATTATGTGAAATTCTATAATTTTATGATTAAGCTACTAATAAAATTTTGATAAGTTATTTGACTATCTCTTTTTGTGAAATATTGTTAAGAAGTTGTGTAGTATGAATTCAGATAGTTATCACTATGAAACCGACCCTTCAGAAGATCCATACCATAGCAGTCCTAAAGAAATAACACCTGAACCGGAACCTCAACGGGCTATGGATGTTACCCCAACAGAAATGGAGAATAAGACAAAATTTTATGTTAGACGTGCACCAGTACACGTGGGAGGATATACAATTAAGACTCCTAGGAAAAAGATACTACGTGGACACAAACTTAAAGCTAAGCAATCTGAGGATTTAGAAAGACAACCTCTTGATTCTCCTAAAGATGAAGATAGAATTATTAAGCCAAAGTTGGATCAGGTAAAGGCAGCCTGACAGACTCTTAAGAAACTTAAGAAGATACAGCTGGAAAATCCAAAAGGATATTAAAAAGCTCAAGACACCCAAGAAAAGTATCTTCACCAAGATCTGGAAATGGTTTAGCTGAAACTGAAAGTTTATAGTCTAACTTTTTAGAATAAAAGAAATAAGAGCTTAACGGATATATGTACTTTTGTGATAACATGTTTATTTGATTTGTGTTAAATAATTTTTGTGCTAAGATTTTTATTTGTAATACTAACATTAAAATTCACTATAGTGAATCATGCCGCCAAAAAGAAACACTCAGCCTATCAGGAGAACAGCTCGAGTGGGACGACCCAGGACAAGACTTGGGGAAGAAACACCCGTGAACCCGGATACCACTGAGAATGATAGAATATCTCAGATAGTAGCCCAACAACTGGAAGCTACCCTACCTACCCTAATTACCCAACTCCAACAAAATCTGAATATTGGAACTACCTCAAACCCACCAGTAGGGCCTGAAAATATGAATATAGAAGAAAGACAGGAAGAAGAGATTTAAATAGAATTTCAAAGGGATGCTCCTACAAAACCTTTATGTCCTGTAGACCTCGGGAATTTGATGGAAAAGGTGGAGCACTACAAGCTTTAAGATGGCTAGATGACATGGAAGGAGTCCTAGAAATCAGCAACTGTGCTGAAAATTTCAAGACACTATTTGCTTCCCATTCCCTTAAAGGAGAAGCACAATCCTGGTGGAAAATGGAGGTACACACTAGGGGTAGAAATATTATGAATAAGCTGAGTTGGGAAGAATTTAGAAATCTAGTGATAGAATAATATTATCCCTACAATGAGATAGAAAAACTAGAGGCTGAATTCTTAGCACTGGAAATAAAAGGGTCTGTACACCGGGAATATACTGATAGGTATAATGAACTATCTAGATTAGTACCACATCTGATAACCCCGGAATCAAAAAGAATAGGAAGGTATAGTTGGGGATTAGTACCACAAATAAGAGGACTAGTGAAATCTTCTAGAACCAAAACCTTCCAAGAAGCAGTAATCTTGTCAGGAAGTCTGACAGATGAAATGATCAGGAATGGATCATTAGGTCATCAATAGGTAGGAGAGAAAAAGAAATGGACTGAAAACCATCCTAGAAAAAGATTTGGAGAAAGTTCCCAGAAAAGAGTAGCCCGACCTCCACCAAGGAACTTTTTGGGAACAACTCAAGGGAAGAAAGTAGAAAAACCACCATAGTGTAACATCTGTCAAAAATATCATACAGGAAACTGTATGACAGTGGTGTGTTATAACTGCAAAAGGAAGGGACATGTTTCCCGAGACTGCAAAAACCCTACTAACCCAAAAACCGTCTGCTTTCAATGTGGAAGTGAAAATCATTTCCGGAACGAATGTCCACAACGAAAGGGTAAGGCTCCCGCTAACCAAAACAACCCCCGTGGAAGAGCTTTTGTGATACAAGCTGATGAAGCTCGTCATGAACCAGAAGTAGTTATGGGTACGTTCCTTATCAATAACCAGTACGCTAAAGTATTATTTGATACAGGAGCAACTCGCAGTTTTGTTTCACATACTTTTAGACCATTACTTAGTCTAACATCTGAGAAATTACATGACACATATGTGATAGAATTAGCTGATGGTAAGATAATTGAAGCTGATGAAATCATTCCTAATTGCATCTTGAATTTAGATGGATACTGTTTTGATATAAATCTGATACCTATTAAGTTAGGAGGATTTGATATCGTAGTAGGAATGGATTGGTTAAGTGCAAATCATGTTGAAATCATTTGTGATAAGAAAATGATTAAGGTTCCTTTGAATAAGGAAAATGAAGTTCTCTGCATTTATGGTGACAAGCCATGTAACACTGTGAAACTAATTACTTGTGAAAAAGCACGAAAATACCTCAACAAGAATTGTTTAGCATTCTTGGCTCATATTGTTGATACACAACTTGATAAGGAAAACTTGGAAAATGTTCCTGTTGTAAATGAATATGTTGATATGTTTCCTGATGAACTACCTGGATTACCACCCCCTCGTCAGGTAGAATTTATAATAGAATTGATACCAGGAATAGCCCCTATTGCTAAAGCACCTTATCGTTTAGCACCAACTGAAATGAAAGAACTCATGACTCAGTTATAGGAATTATTAGATAAAGGATTCATACATCCTAGTGTATCCCCTTAGGGAGCACCAGTCTTATTTGTTAAAAGAAGGATGGAACCTTTAGAATGTGTACTGATTATAGGGAACTTAATAAGGTTATTATAAAGAATAGGTATCCACTCCCTAGAATTGATGATCTGTTTGATCAACTACAGGGATCCAGTTATTTCTCGAAAATAGACTTAAGATCTGGATATCATCAATTAAGGGTACAAAAAGATGACATTTCTAAGACTGCTTTTAGAACTAGATACGGTCATTACGAAGTCCTTGTGATGCCATTTGAGTTAACCAATGCTCCGGCAGTATTTATGGACCTAATGAATAGAGTGTGTAAACCTTACCTAGATAAATTTGTTATTGTCTTCACTGATGACATTTTAATCTATTCTAAGAGTAAGGAAGACCACGAACAACACCTCAGGTTAACCTTGGAATTGTTACGAAAATAAAAGTTATATGCAAAATTTTCCAAATGTGAATTTTGGAAAAGAAAAGTACAATTCCTTGGGCATATAGTCAACCAAAATGGAATTCAGGTTGATCCGGCAAAAATAGAAGCAGTTAAGAAATGGGAAATTCCAAAAACTCCAACAGAAATACGTCAATTTTTAGGTTTAGCAGGATATTACAGGAGATTTATAGAAAGCTTCTCAAGAATAGCTCAACCATTAACAGAATTGACTCAGAAAGATAAAAAGTATGTATAGGGAGAACAACAGAATGAGGCCTTTGAACTTCTTAAGAATAAATTATGTAGTGCACCTGTGTTAGCTTTACCTGAAGGAACTGATAACTTCATAGTCTATTGTGATGCCTCTTGTCAAGGCTTTGGATGTGTTTTAATGCAAAAAGATAAAGTGATTGCATATGCATCTAGACAACTTAAAGGTAGTGAAAAGAACTACACCACCCATAATCTAGAATTAGGAGCTGTAATATTTGCACTAAAAATTTGGAGACATTACTTATATGGAACTAAGTGCATAGTATATACGGACCACAAAAGTTTGCAACACATCTTTGATCAGGAAATGTTAAACATAAGACAAAGAAGATGGGTAGAATTACTAAGTGATTATGACTGTGAAATTAAGTATCACCCAGGTAAGGCAAATATAGTAGCTGATGCTTTAAGTAGAAAAGAAAGAACAAAACCTTTACGAGTCCGAGCCATGAAAATGGAAATACGTTCAGATCTGTTAAGCCAAACCCAGTAAGCTGAACCCTAGATACATTGGTCCATTCAAGATCATTGATAGAATTGGTCCTGTAACATACAAGTTGGAATTACCACAGGAATTAAGTGAAGTACACAACACATTTCATGTGTCCAAACCTCAAGAAATGCCTAACCAATGCAAACCTAGAAGTACCATTTTAAGAAATCAAGGTAGATATGAAACTGCATTTCATGGAAGAACCAATAGCTATTGTAGGGAAAGAAATAAAGAGGTTAAGAAGAAATAAAATTCCCATAGTGAAAATTAAGTGGTATGCAAAAAGAGGACCAAAATACACCTGGAAAGAGAAGATGAAATCAAGAAGAAGTATCCCCATCTATTTGGAGATAATAATTATTTAAATTCTTAAAGCATACTCCACTGAATTTCGGGATGAAATTCTTTTAACGGGGGGAGAATGTAACAACCCTAAAAATTCTTTTATTATTTATAAATAATTACGTCAAAATTTTTATTGTGTTACGTTACAAATCGCAATTATATTATGTTTGGTATATATATATTTATGGAAGTACGGATGCATGTTTGCATGCATGCATACATAGTAGTTATTCACGTATGCATGTATGTTTATGTACCTAAAACTCACACGTACAGATATATATATGCAAATTTTTACGTACACATGCTTGTATGTATATATACATGGAAAAATTTTTGTTTCCGAACACATAGCCACTTGTGATGTATATGTACTTTATGTGTGTATATATATATATTAAGAAGATCAAAAACAAACATAACTAAAAACTTAAACTTAACACCCAACCATAATATCTAAACCACTCTTGGTTAACACCTTATACCACCACCCGAGATCACCATACCACCACCATGCCACCCGATAACCACTCGTGATCGATCCAACTACCCAAACCCTCGGTTCTATAGCTACCTTACCACCCGAAACCATCATCATGCCACCCAAAATCATCCCCATCCTGCCACCTCGGATTCAAACCATCAAACCGCCACCACACCATCCTAAACCGCCACCTAGATTACCACCTTGACTAAATAACCTCCCATTCACACCATGAATGTTCCTAAAGATGCCACCTTGCCTTCTTAATTCATTAGTCACCAAAAACCTCATCATTGCAAACATGGAGATGGCAACTCCTTGGAAGCTCTCGGCTAACTAGCATGCATGCATCTCACTAAAAACCACCTACCTTACTCCCGAATTTTCTTGCTTTCACACCATAGAAATCGCCACCTCAAACCACCATTAAGTTACATGAACCTTCCTCATTGCTAGGGGGATAAGTGGCACCTTCCAATGAACCCAAGGACACCTAAGCTATCTATCATGGATGATTCATCCAAGTTATAACATCTATATCTATGTCTCTCGGTTAAACACTCCCATGTTCAAACAGCTATCTATCATGGATGATTCATCCAAATGAATTTTGTTACATATATGTTACAAAATATATATATATTGTTAGTTTTGGTATTCAAACACCAAAACTAATTCTGAAAATTATTATTTCATTAATCATAAGTAATGAGTTATAAAAACTCAGAAACTTATGTTAAAAAGATATATTTAGAATTTACAAGGATTAAATCTTGTAATTATTTAAGAAAAATCAAATAAATATTAAACAACTGCAATTGTGGGAATAAATATTGAAAAATTCTTGTTTTTATACTGAAATATTAAACTGGAAACTTTGATAAAATTTTGATAAGTGAATTAGTTTATATAAATTATTTTATAGTAGAAAATAGAGGAAATTATCAAAAATAGAAATAAATTTGGGAAAATTCCGATAAATTTACAGAATGATTCTTTAGAGGTATAAAAGCCTCTGTAATTATTTCAGAATTTTATTCCTTATTATGATTAAGATACGAATTTTTATATGTTCTGTAGTAAATAAATAAGAATAAATACTTAAGGTGAATAATAAATTCTAATAAAATCATAGAGGTAATAATAAATATGAAGCTACAGAATATATAATTTTCATAATTTTTAGATCAGCATAAGTATTTTTTCTAAATATTTCAGTTATTTTATAAATTACAGAAACTGCCCTGTTATGATCTGGACTTTGGGATAATTATTTGATTATTGATTTTATACAAGAAATCTTCGGTAAAATTTGGGAATTTTTCGTGAACAGAAGCTATTTTTAACCATTTATGAGAATATTATGAAATTTACAGAAAATAATCTGTTAAGATTTGGATGTTATAAAAATTATGAGATGTTACTGAATTTTTGGATAAGATTCTATGAATTTTTGAGGATTTTTGGACAACAGTAGGTATTTTGATGATTTATGTAGAATTTATACTAATTTTTGAACAAATTATGTATAAACAATTTGTGGGAAGTTTTTGTGGTAACATTATTGGTAGAACTTCAACGGATACTTATATCTGAGGTTCTAAAAATTTTAAAGAAAATATTGTCTGACACTGTGAACTGTTTTGTTAGGTTCAAGTGAGAAGGCACGGTGAGTTCATAGCCCCATTTTCAACCATTTGGTGTTCAGTAAAGTTTTGGAGGAAAAGTATACTTTTTGAGTTGATGTATTATTTTGAAAATATTTTTGTTTGCTTACTGTCATTTGCGACACAACCATTAGTTCGAATGAGGAACCGGTCAATAATATTAGTAGCAGCTACTTAGGAGAATATTTGCACTAACCGGATGAGGGTTACTGCTATTTTCCTGCATCTAACCGAATGGGGGTTAGAATGTAATATTATCTGATTCTATGATTATTTCGTGACAGTATGATTATGTTGTGAGCAGGTTTGGTTGTAATTGATACATCAACAAAATATTTTGTCTGGATTAAACCTATGTTCTCACCAACATTTTTGTTGACTGGTTTAAATGTACTTTTTCAGGAAACGATGACTAACACCTTTGACTTTAGTTTTGAGGTCCACAACGGTTGGGGAGAAGTTGTTGGAAGGGTTTGTGTGACACTAACAGTCAACATAGTTGACTATAGTGTGTATGTGGATGCACATTTCCACCGTATCTAAAGACATGCAGTAGTTTAATCTAGTTGTAGAAAGATTATATCTAATTTTGAAAACTTATGTATAAGATGTAATCTCGAATATTAATAATAAAAGCATGTCTGTGTTATGTTTCTATTATATCTGTGTTCATTTCACTGTAAACAATGCACTCTGATAAAAGCTAGTCACATTCCACCCGTATCATTCACGTTTCCGCCGGGATGTGATAGTTTAAAAAGAAAGAAACGCTATATAGTCCAAGTCATTTAAAGGAATTAGAATAGAGTCAATCAACTATGTCTAAACCGTCACTGTTATCATCCATCTCTACAGGTTCTTCCTCAGGTTCTCCCTTAGGTTCCTCTTCTGGTTCCTCCTCCTCCTAGGGGGCCTCCACAGGAGCAGGAGCTATGGCGATCTGAAGCGCCGCCAACTGAGCTTCTAATGTAGCAATCCTGTTGTCGGCTGTTTCGTCGCGCTGTTCTCGAGCAGTCACGCATCCACTAAATGTCTGGTAGCCGTCCCGCATTTGGTAACACCCCTCCAAGGTCTTACCATGATGCTCCTCGAGTGCATCCAGTTGGTGTCGTAGTGTGTACACCTCGTGCTGTAGTGTACAAACATCGCTCGTGAGTCACCTGACCCGGTGTTGCTCCGTGTACAGAGCTACCACTAACGCTGCAATCACCTGCTCGTTGGACTGCACCGTCCTCGGGAGTGAATGTAGTGGTTGTTCGGTGTTGGTTCTAGTTCTAGGCCTCGAGGTAGGTACACTTTCCCAATATATAATATGGTCCACGAACTCAGGATAAAAACTCCAGTCTCGCGGAGGGTCGCGTTCAGGTGGCACAAATGGTTGATCCCAGTCAAACTCTCCTTGTGGGTAGTCCAAACAAGGCCAGTCAAGTCCATCGTCAGGTACTGGTCCCGGAGGTGGGGACTCTGAACGGGTGGGTGATGCTGGTTGTTTATCAGGTGCTCTCGATGAAGATGCCATGCTATAGACAGTGTGATTTGTGTATGCCAATGAGTATACAGTAGAAAAATCAGGAACAAGTAACTAACTAACTGTGTGCGTTTATAGTCTAGTGTGTATACAACCTAGTTCTCTATAACCAATGGCTCTGATACCAATCTGTCACACCCTCAAAATCCACGTGTGGAGTTTTACCACGAGGCGTGTGAACAAACCAGGATCACAGTCAATAGTTACTCGGAACGACTCTATATGCTATGTTTAACATAAATCAAACAAGAGTTCAAACTTTAAAAATCATGCGGAAGCGTATTGTAATAAAACAAACCCAAAATATAAAGATAAACAAATGTATCATTGTTTAAGTATCAGGATGCATGCTCGACTCGTGCAGTGCTCCTACTGGCAATCCGGATTAACGACCTGAGAATAGCATACTAAAAGTCAACACATTGGTTGGTGAGTTTAAGAGTTTGCGTATAAACATAACAGTTTAACAATAGTGTTATATATAAGCATGTGTATTGTAATAGATAGCTAGTCCATTAACAAATAGATATTAATACATAGTGATTTCGCAATTGAAGCTGACTGTGATATGTTTGCCTCCTGTCACGACTTACCATGTCGTGACAAATGTACATAGGACAAATTGCACCCGGTTGACCTCGAGTCACACAGGTGGGGCTCGTTAGTACTACCCAAGTTTCTCCGCTATTCAATATTAACAATTCGAAAGTGTGAGGACTTTATCATGGTAACAGTACTATATTAATATCATACACATCATAAATATAAAAAGTGTTTGTAAAATTTCCAGTATGCTATCACCCCAAAAGAGATTAAGTAAAACAGTGGGGCATGAACTCACATGATACGCTTATTGTGTACTAGAGTTTACTTGAAAGACAAAGTGAACAGTCAACCCTCAGAGGTTACCTAGATCACGTAAGTACATGAGTTCGTGTAAACAGTGAATATGAGAAACCCTAAGTGCACCATAACCAAGGACTCAAGGTTTTAGAAGAATAGATATGTTTGACGCAGTTGACCCGTTTGACCCGTTAGTGATATTATGTGTTGTAAACCATTTAAACAACATCATTAACACCCTAATAACACCAATTCATCCTTGAATTATCAAGTTCATGCACAAAAGTTACTATTAATAGTAAGGTATGAACAAGGTTCTCAATTCACCAATTTCTTGCATAATTCATGTTTTCTAACATTCATACTAACTAGTTAACATCCCAACAACATCAAACAACAATCAATTCCACAAAAGCCCCAAAATTTTCGAATTAGGGTTCCTATGCTATTCCTCAAGGTTCATAATCAATCAATCAAAAGTGTAGTTTTCTTGCATAATCAACTTTAAACAACATACATACAACCTAACTAACATGTTAACAACATCAAAACATCAAGATTTCAGCCCCATAAACATCAATTTCGCAGCTAGGGTTCGGCCAACCCAATAAACCCACAAAAACAACAAAACTAACCTTCAATTCACGTGTATACTTGTTAAGGAAGGTCCAAATCGCGTTCTAGTGCTTGAAATCGATCAAAACCATGACTAATTGATGGTTCTAGGCTGATATTCGCAGGGAGAGGGATGGGTACTGCAGGTCGCGGTCGATGGGTGTTTGGGTGGGGGTTTGGGGTGTTTTATTTTAACCAATTTACAAGTATACCCCCTCTAAAACTTGCGCTTTGTATTTTTTTTAAATTAAGTTTTAACTCTTTGTAATGTGTTTTTAACTTAACACTATAAACATATAAACTAATGGTAACCCTTAGATATTTTATTTTATAAAAACACAAGACATACAAATTAACACACGCGTTTCCGCGTTACGCGTTAAAATTCCCGAATAGTCTTTAAATCGCGTAAACACATAAGCATAACACAATAATCATTTAATCCACTAGATTATTATTAAATTAACATTATTAATTATTATTAAGACACCAACGTCAAACGACAACTAGTGTGTGCTTACGACGTGTGTATGTAAAACTTAACGGAACTAACGGAGTTTGGTAATGGAAAATCACCGGATGTCACATTTAATGCTTTTCTTTAAGATCTTTAAGATGCTTTGATTTTTGGGGGGAGGCCAGACCTAATGGTCAAGGTTAGGGCTAACGGTCACATTGTGCAACCTAACCGTGACCGCAAGGTCTTGCCGTCACAGTTTTTGTGTCAGTCATCTGACACCATGTGATAACAAAACGACAAAAGGACACTGATAAAGTGAAAACCAGTCGCACAACCGTCACGGTTTGCCCTAACCGTGACCTTTAGGGTCCGAGGTACAGCTTTACGGTACGAGGTACTGTGTTGATGTTGACAAAAGGCCCTGGGATTCTCACGTCAAGTACTTTGAACCGTCACGGTTAGGCCAAACCGTGACGGTTTGTCACCCAGATTTTCACAATAAATGCCTCATGATTTCATTCAACAACCATTACCGTCTTTTAATTTTTTGAAGTATATTTATCTTTATTTTTTTCAACAAAAATATCTTTCTGATTTTCAACATAAATAGCCTTCGTTGTTCCAAAAAACGTTAATTCGAAAACAATGTCAGGTTCGGGAGATCATTATCAAAAGCCAAAGCTTCTAGATTTAAATAAGGAGCCACAAATCGAAGATTCGAACCAGGTTGAAGTGGTATTTGTTTTATTATAACTTCTTATTTGAAATATCTAACCATTATCTTATTTAGGAATATTACGTATACGGGAGTCACCCTCCTTGGGGGGAGGAGGAAACAAGCCCTGGGATTCACGCGTCAAGTACTTTAAACTGTTTCAGTTAGGCCAAACTGTGACGGCTTGTCGCCCGGATTTTCACAATAAATACCTCACGATTTCATTCAAAAACCATTACCGTCTTTCAATTTTTTGAAGTATATTTATCTTCATTTTTTTCAACAAAAATATCCTTCTGATTTTTAACATAAATAGCCTTCGTTTTTCCAAAAACACGTTAATTCGACAACAATATCGGGTTCGGGAGATCATTATCAAAAGCCGAAGCTTCCAGATTTGAATGAGGAGCCACATATCGAAGATTCGAACCAGGTTGAAGTAGTATCTGTTTTTATTATAACTTCTTATTTGAAATATCTAACCATTATATTTTTTAGAAATATTACGTATACGAGAGTCACCCTCCGTGGGGGGAGGAGGAAACCAACCCGTCGAACACATTTGCTGAAGAGGCGTATAACTCGTTATTTGGACCGACGGATTACGGTGAAGGGTACAGACATCCCCCTTACCATTCTTATGGGCATGCCCCAAACACGTACCACTCACAAACAGAGCTGGATTACGAACATCCCCCGTACCAGTCAGAACTAGAAATTATACATGTTTCAGATACTTTAAATAGGAATGACACAGATGATAGTAACGGTTCGGTTCACCTCAAAGAAAACCATGGGGACACCGCGGAGCATGATGGGGATGAGGATCAGATAAGAAAGGCTATGGTTTCTTATAAAACCGATAAAGTACAAAGAGTTTTCATTCTTTTGTTTATTTTATTTTTTATTTTGTTTTATATTTTGTTTTTTATGTCTAGCTTTATAATTTTTTCAGTATTTTGATTCTCGTGAGAACTTGGAGAAGTGGGTTAAAATGAGAAAACGCGAGCATGGGTGCGTCATTGTGGTGGGTCGGTCACGAAAAAAGGATGTGGAACATTTATGCAATCGTAGTGGTGAACCTAAATTCACTGGCACAAGTAGGCATACTGGGAGCATAAAGAAAGGATGCCCATTTAAACTCGTAGGGAAGTACGTAGGAAAGAGTGATAATTAGATGTTAGAGGTGAGAAATGAGACGCACAACCACAATCCAGTTGTGTAAGAGGAGGGCCACGCGCATCTTAGGAAGATGACCGCCGAGAAATTGATCTTGTCGAGAAGTTACACAGGCAACACGTGCGGCCACGATACATCCATTCAGCTGTAAGGGAGCAGTTTCCCCACAACGTCTGTGTTGTTCAGGACATATACAATCTGACGTCAAAGTTTAGGGTTGCGGGGAGAAAATGCATGACACCCATGGAGGAACTTGAAAACCCGCTATAATCTAAAGAGTTCGTGTATGAAACACGGAAGAATGCAGCTACTAAGGCCATGGAATATGTTTTCTTTTGTCATCATACTTCGTACAAAATGTGACGCGCATTCCTGCACATGATGTTGATAGACACGACATACAAGACCAACATGTACAACGTTCCATTTGTTCAGGTTACTGGCATTACGTCGACGTCGAAGTCGTTTTGTATTGCGCACGCATTTATATCAAGGGAACGGTAGGGCAACTTCATATGGGTCTTGGAGCGGATCAGAGATATTCTCGATGGGTGTGTGGAGCCCCACGTTATTATCAGAGAAAGAGACCTGGCCCTGATAAGTGCTTATGACACGGTGTTCCCGAGTGCTACTAAAAACCTATGCAGGTGGCATGTTTGGGAGAATATCAAAAGACGATGGAACATCCTTTTCAAAACCGACATGTGGAAGGATTTTCCATACTAGTGGAAGACCCAGTATTCGTCTCCCACAGAGGCATTTTACAATTACAATTGCATGAAGATGGAAGAAAAGTTAAATGAAGATGGTAAACATGGTAAGAATTTCATAGTTATTGCTACTATAATAATCTATTTGTTCATTTTATAAAATTTGTTATTTCTTTCATAGATATGGGAATATATTTGGAATAATTGGTTTGTGCCGTACAAAGAGAAAATTGTTACTTGTTTGATGTGCGACCGCCTTAACTTTGGTAAATTTACAACTAATAGGGTTGAGAGCCAACATGCCAACTTCAAGAGTTATCTCACAGGGACCAATAGTACGTTGCACACACTTGTCGGATATGTTTGCGACCTCGTGCGTGGCCAGGATATTGAAATTTGTAAAACATTCGAGGTGTCCCGTGTGAAGATTAAAAAAGATCATCGACTGCAATTGTTTTCAAAATTGCATTATAAAGTAATTTTTTGGATTAGCCTCCTTGAATAAGAGTTGACGAAAATAGAAATGATTCAGAGTCTGGGGGTTTATATGGACACCAGTTGTCCACGTCCATGGGCTTGCTATGTGCTTATCGTTTGGAGATATACATCGGGGAAGGTTATATATAATTAAAATATATATTTTTACTATTGTCACACGATTGCATATTTTTCACTAATAAT
>CM044001.1:25939381-26181881 GCA_024085815.1 Flaveria linearis
TAATAATAGTAATAGTAATAATAGTAATAGTAATAATAATAATAGTAATAATAATAATAGTTGGTGGCGGGGATGAACAGCCCATTCCTCCGTCGCACGACCAGGTTTGATAAAAATAAATTAAACACAAAACCGTCATATTAATTTGTAACAACCGATTTTTACAACTGTATAATAACAACCGATTTTTACAAACTCGTAATTTGATAAAAATAAATTAAACACAAAATCGTCGCATTAATAATAAAAAAATACTTGTAATATGATAAATTAATAATAAACACAAAACATAAACTCGTATGTTACGATTAGGTTAACCGTGTGATAAAATAAAAATAAAAATAAACTAGTATGATTATAAAAATTTAGAAAATATATACAATATGTCACAACAACATTTACAAAAATTTTCTAAATATATAGAATTTAGAAAAAAATACTTGTGATATGATAAATTAATAATAACACAAAAGACAAACTCGTATGTTACGATTAGGTTAACCATGTGATAAAATAAAATAAAAACAAACTAGTATGATTACAAAAAATTAAAAAATATATACAATATGTCACGGTTTGACCAAACCGTGACATATACACCTCCAAAACTCTAACTGTCCAACCGGAGCACACCCAATTTCCCCCATTAATTACACACCAATAATTGCAACCAATCCCGAGGAGTGTCTGAAACCTAATGGTCACGATTAGACCTCACCGTGACAGTTAGATTCTAAACCTGACCTAAAGGTCATGGTTAAAGGTCATGGTTAGGGAACCGTGATCTTTTAAATTGGTATACCCTAAAAAACTAGCATTATGTGCAGAATTCCTTTTTTTATGTTAGTACCGATGCTATTACCCCTAATTCATGCCAGTTTATTATTGTGTTATGGGATGTCGTCATTTTTGTGTACCTAATGATAACTTCTATATGTTGTAATGTTCCTCAAGTCTTCTATACAATATAATATAATGTAAAAGTGTTGAAAAACAATGAGAAAACAAATCAATATAATCCACCATACATTCAAACTCATTAGGTACAACTGCTTCTCGTTTTTAAAGTCATAATGCTGGAACACGTGGATTTTGGAATCTAAGCCAAATAATAAATTAGTAAATCTGTTTGTTGATAAATAATTGAGTTAATTACGCAATGGTCCTGTGATTTGATAAAAATAACAGACTTGGGTACTATAAGTTTTTTTTAACAGTTTGGGGTATTGTATTTTCAAATTGTAACGAGTCACGACATTAACACTAACAGACGTTAACTTTACTGTAAAACCAAAGGGTATTTTCATATTTTCACTTCACAAGGATTACTAATATAACTTAAGTGACTGTTTGTTTCATTTAATATATAAGGGAGTGTTTTTGTAATTTACTATATACGCACACAACACATACCACACACACACACACACACATATATATATATATATATATATATGTATGTATGTATACATATATACATACATACACATATGTATGTACGTATGTACGTATATACGTAGGTACGTATGTACCTAGGTACGTATGTACGTAGGTAATGTATGTACGTAGGTACGTATGTAGTGTAGGTACCTAGGTACGTATGTAATGTATGTACGTATGTACGTATGTAATGTATGTACGTATGTAATGTATGTACGCATGTAATGTATGTACGCATGTAATGTATGTACGCATGTAATGTATGTACGCATGTAATGTATGTACGCATGTAATGTATGTACGCATGTAATGTATGTACGCATGTAATGTATGTACGCATGTAATGTATGTACGCATGTAATGTATGTACGCATGTAATGTATGTACGCATGTAATGTATGTACGCATGTAATGTATGTACGCATGTAATGTATGTACGCATGTAATGTATGTACGTATGCAATGTATGTACGTATGCAATGTATGTACGTATGCAATGTATGTACGTATGCAATGTATGTACGTATGCATGTATGTACGTATGCATGTATGTATGTATGCATGTATGTATGTATGCATGTATGCATGTATGCATGTATGCATGTATGCACGTATGCATGTATGCACGTATGCACGTATGCACGTATGCACGTATGTATGCATGTATGCATGTATGCAAGTATGCATGTATGCATGTATGCATGCATGCATGTATGCATGCATGCATGTATGCATGCATGCATGCATGTATGCATGCATGCATGTATGCATGCATGCGCATGCATGCATGCATGCATGCATGCATGCATGCATGCATGTATGTATGTATGTATGTATGTATGTATGTATGTATGTATGTATGTATGTATGTATGTATGTATGTATGTATGTATTTATGTATGTATGTATGTATGTATGTATGTATGTATGTATGTATGTATGTATGTATGTATGTATGTATGTATGTATGTATGTATGTATGTATGTATGTGAAGTCCCTGGATCGGTAAACATCCGAGCACGTTCTTGATGGAAGGATAAACAACCAAAAGATAAACAATAGTACGAACAAGAATCGAATGATTTCATTGATAAAACATAACGATTTTAAGCTGTTACAACTTAAGAATTACAACTTTTGGCAAGGGGAGATCGAGCATGATCTCCCCTCTCATCCGGCAGCACCTGTGCGCCAGGAACCCTATCAAAAACCCTTTTGTTTCTACACATTGAAACTGGTATATATAGGCCTCGGCCCATATTAGATGCGACTGGGCCCATTCGTGCGATTGGACCATGCGTATGGTTCAATCGTACGACTGGACCATTCTTATGGTTCAGTCTTACGAATGTCCCAATCGCATCTCTCAGTCGCACGACTGGTCCATTAGCATGGCTCAGTCGTACGACTGAGTCTTATTCGCATATGCTCCTGCGAATGACCCAGTTTCATGTGTTTACAAGGTGTATAACATTAAGCCTAGACTATTCGTCAAGCGACGGACACACTATATATGACTATATATGCTCTAACAAATTCCCCCTTGGCCGTTGCTTGCGAATAGTAGATAACACCTCTTACAATCTTCAGTCAATCTTTGCTCTGGTTTCCAATAGAATCAAATGAACAACCATATTAGCCAACATTGCCGATCCGTCAGGTTACCACAATATCCCTGAAAATGAATTTGGGCACAATAGCTTTCGTTTACTTTGCAGAACACCGTCATAGCAGTAAGATTCCCCAAATGACTGATTTTTCCAGATAATGACATGAACAGTTTTCCATGGCTTCAATCTTCACACGGTCTAACCTGTTTAACATTAACAACTGTAGAAATTCCCCCTCACGTTCAGCATATCCCAACATATATACATTGTGCTCTCCTGTCGTCTTCATACGATGTATTGGGCAAAAGGTTGAAGGTTCCAATCCACAGCTGACAATATCAAACACATCAGCATGCACGAAGATTCATCATCAGAAACCTGCCCACATCATCACTTTCTGATTGCGTCTTCAATTTCTCTATACATGGATTCCCCCTAAGAATGAGAATCCTCTCTGTGCGGATAAATATAACTTGATTAGCCCATAAATGGTCAGATGCTCCTGACTACCCCACAAATTCAGCACCGACAGCTGACATCTTCTCTTCTCTCTTTCGTGTTCTAACAACATTCACCGATTCTGGAAGTCCAACGAATAATGGGGTATCCATAGAACTTGTTTGACATAAGAAACTCAGGGTGAATGTGCTTTGCTCATCCTCAACTCTTACATAAACTCTCCAAGAAAATCTTCACTATTGACCCGAAGACGAACAATACATGACCCGATAATTTTCCCAAAAAAATTTATTTTACCAAACTTCTTCAGAAGGCTTCCCGACTGATAAAAATGGTTTAGGGAAAAATTCGTGCAAGAAGCTGTTCCAGACTCTTTTTTTTTTGGTCTGGTACACAGCTCATTCGTGCGACTTGAACAGATGAATGAAGACATACGTACGAATGGGTGATTCGTGCGAATGGATACTCCGAATGGGTCAGTCGTGCGAATGAAGTACACGAAAGGGTCAGTCGTGCGAATGAATGTTCATTCGTACGAATGGACATACGACTGGGTTAGTCGTATGAATGGACCATACGAATGGTTTAGTCGTGCGATTGAGGCCCAGTCGCATGGCCCAATCGCATGAACGGGTCTGAACGCAGAAAACCAGATCTTCAGCCGCCACAAGGCTGAAAAACCCTAATCTGATGATTTGGACAAGACACAGCACAATAATTGTACCATCGGATTCGTTTTTATGATCTGAAGAAGATTCCGAGTCCGCTTTTAACAAATAAACATCACGCGCAATGAGATTTGAGCAAAACAAGATGAACACGAAGTGGGTTTAACGTCAAGATCTGAACTTTGATCCAGAAATCAAGAGCTCGGGTTGCTAGAATGATTGTTAGATCATTCCAGCAGTAACCAGGCTCTGATACCAATTGTGAAGTCACTGGATCGGTAAACATCCGAGCACGTTCTTGACGGAAGGATAAACAACCAAAAGATAAACAATAGTACGAACAAGAATCAAATGATTTCATTGATAAAACATAACGATTTTAAGCTCGTTACAACATAAGAATTACAACTTTTGGTAAGGGGAGATCGAGCATGATCTCCCCTCTCATCCGGCAGCACCTGGGCGCCAGGAACCCTATCAAAAACCCTTTTGTTTCTACACATTGAAACTGGTATATATAGGCCTCGGCCCATATTAGATGCGACTGGGCCCATTCGTGCGATTGGACCATGCGTATGGTTCAATCGTACGACTGGACCATTCTTATGGTTCAGTCTTACGGATGTCTCAATCGCATCTCTCAGTCGCACGACTGGTCCATTAGCATGGCTCAGTCGTATGACTGAGTCTCATTCGCATATGCTTCTGCGAATGACCCAGTTTCATGTGTTTACAAGGTGTATAACATTAAGCCTAGATTATTCGTCAAGCGACGGACACACTATATATGACTATATATGCTCCAACAATGTATGTATGTATGTATGTATGTATGTATGTATGTATGTATGTATGTATGTATGTATGTATGTATGTATGTATGTATGTATGTATGTATGTATGTATGTATGTATGTATGTATGTAAGTATGTATGTATGTATGTATGTATGTATGTATGTATGTATGCATGCATGCATGCATGCATGCATGCATGTATGTATGTATGTATGTATGCATGTATGCATGCATGCATGCATGCATGCATGCATGCATGCATGTATGTATGTATGTATGTATGTATGTATGTATGTATGTATGTATGTATGTATGTATGTATGTATGTATGTATGTATGTATGTATGTATGTATGTATGTATGTAGGTATGTAGGTATGTAGGTATGTAGGTATGTAGGTATGTAGGTATGTAGGTATGTAGGTATGTAGGTAGGTATATAGGTATGTAGGTATGCATGTAGGTACGTAGGTACGTAGGTACGTAGGTACGTACGTACGTAGGTACGTAGGTACGTACGTATGTATGTATGTATGTAGGTAGGTAGGTATGTAGGTAGGTAGGTATGTAGGTAGGTATGTATGTATGTATGTATGCATGAATGCATGCATGCATGCATGCATGCATGCAGGCATGCATGCATGCACGCATGCAGGCATGCATGCATGCACGCAGGCATGCACGCACGCATGCACGCATGCACGCACGCATGCACGCATGCATGCACGCGTGCACGCATGCACGCATGCGTGCACGCGTGCACGCATGCACGCACGCATGCACGCACGCATGCATGCACGCATGCATGTATGTATGTATGTATGTATGTATGTATGTATGTATGTATGTATGTATGTATGTATGTATGTATGTATGTATCTATACATCTATGTATGTATCTATACATACATACATACATACATACATACATACATACATACATACATACATACATACATACATACATACATACATACATACATACATACATACATACATACATACATACATACATACATACATACATACATACATACATACATACATACATACATACATACATACATACATACATACATACATACATACATACATACATACATACATACATACATACATACATACATACATACATACATACATACATACATACATACATACATACATACATACATACATACATACATACATACATACATACATACATACATACATACATACATACATACATACATACATACATACATAAATACATACATACATACATACATACATACATACATACATACATACATACATACATACATACATACATACATACATACATACATACATACATACATACATACATACATACATACATACATACATACATACATACATACACACATACATACATACATACATACATACGTACATAGATACATACATACATACATACATACATACATACATACATACATACATACATACATACATACATACATACATACATACATACATACATACATACATACATACATACATACATACATACATACATACATACATACATACATACATACATACATACATACATACATACATACATACATACATACATACATACATACATACATACATACATACATACATACATACATATATATATATATTTCACCACCACTGCTAGCCCCCAACGTCGAGCCCATCACCGGCCACCACCGCCAGCCCTCATAGTCAGGCCTCACTGGCAGCTCCCACCGTCAGGCCCCGCCCCCTCACATCGTCCTTACCACCACCATATTCTCGTTAATCAAACAACAACACCGTCAAATGCCATATTCATCATCACATCATAAGCACCATCTCACCATCATCACCTCATCATCACCACCATGGCACAATCCTTCGTTGATTCAACTCCATTGAACCACCACTAATGCCAACAAGCCTTCACTAAAAAAGTTTCAATTACATAATGCTTAATTTAGGTTTTAGGGTTTTAAACAAACACACGAGGTTGGGGGTGGGGGTGGGGAGAAACAATGTGTTCGGATCTAGTTATGGTGGTGTGGTCGGAGAAGGAAAGGTGCAACCAAGTTGATGGTGGGTGGCGACGGTGGTTTAGTGGTGGTCTTGATATGAATGGGAGTGGGAGGGAGACAACATTACTTAGGTTGGGGGTTTTGTTATGGGCGAGAGAGGTGGACTTGGTAGTGGTTTGGGTCTGAAATAGACGTTGACCGAGGTGGTGGTGGGGCGGCAGCTATCGTCGGTAACAGCGGTGGTGGTGGACGACAGCTATTGCGTGTAGCATCGGTGGTGGTGTGGGTGGGGCCTGGGTTTTTTTAAGTTTTAGGTAATTACATAAATGGTCCCTAGATAAATAGAGATATTAAACTACAAAAGTAGTCCTTCAAAGGGCATTTTAGTCAATTTATTGAAATATAACAAAAGGCTTCAACTAATCAGACACCCTGTCAGGTGTTAAAGAAACGCCCTTTAACTTTTTTCACGGCCCGTGAAGGGCCTTACGGGCCGTGAGGGGTTCGAAATTTAATCCTCACAACTGCATTTAATCACGGCCTGTGAAGGAACAAACAGCCCGTAAACGTACGCGCACACGGCCCGTTAACTACCTCAATAACGGCCCGTGAGATTCTTCACGGGCCGTAGTTGTCCTTCTGAGAATTTACTTTCCTCGTTTTGCGTGCACTTTTAAATTTTATAATTATGTGACGCGACGTATTATTCCTTGATTCGATTTAAGATTCTATATAAACCGTTATATATGACTTGTTATATGGTTAGTGAGAAATGAAACAGTTAAAATGTCTTCTCGTGGAGGTAGGAGAAGACGTCAAAATGAGTCATCTTCAAACTCACGAGATATTGTGGAAAGTATTCCTGATCCAATAGATAACCATAATTGGCAGAACGGGAGGAACTGGTCTCAGAATATTATTCACTTTATACGTAACGGTGACTCCCAAACATGTAGAGTGTATTACATGGGTCATTCCGATATTCCGTTACAATTTTGGCGTGAATTACTCGGAAACATGTCTTTAGGTACAGAGGTATGATTTAAAGTTTTTTATATATTTTATTTTATTTTAAAATTCTAACAATTAAAAAGTTGTTGTTTTATAGCATGTTCGGGCGTGGACAAATAGACTCACAATATGGAGATACGAAGAAATACGTAGAACCGAAGAGTTGCCGGGTAGTGATCGTTGGACGATTCTCCCATTTGAGTGGTTTAACTTAATATACTCGGGATCCGTTAATGGTAACGAATATGGAGACGGGAGTGACTGTCTATATCCCGCGTTATGGGAAGTTGATACTCTAATACTGTTTTCATGTTTTACAATAAAAATCATAAATTTATAACCGTGAATTAAATTGTTTTGTAGGTTTACGTACCAATGACTGATGACGAAGAAAATTGGTATCTTTTTAAGATTTCTATGGACTCACTACAAGTTCGTATATATTCTCCATACGAATGCCGACCAAATACGTGTGATGATTCATGGTGCATTCATCGTAATGCGCGAACGATTTTCGTACAATTCGAATCGTACTTTTTACATTTTCTGTCACGTATACAATATTGGCAGCACTCCGGACAAGAAGAAATCGAAGAACTGGTGGTATCGGGTGAAACCGTTTGGCCCCCTAACGCCGGTCATATTGGTCGAGATTCGGGAGTTGTAATTTGTATGTTATTGCGTAGGTTGGTTCAAAATAGATCTTTAGAGTGGCAAGAGGTTAGCTTACAGGATGCTTGCTTTAGATTCCGAAGATTTATGGCAGACGAACTGTATTCTAGACGTGTAATGTAGAACAGTAATGAAATATTTTATTAAAACATAAACGTTTATTAGTACACTTTTTTAAAAACGATAAACCGTTATTATCACACAAAAATAAAACACATAATTTTTAATCTTCTTGATCTTTATAAAAGATCCAAGCCGCAAAATGGTTAAAGGAAATTCCAAATTTCTCCCGATATCTTTCTTGAGTTCTTGTCATAATATCCGTATCATTCCATAACATATTTCGATTGTTGTAAACGTCTTTGTAGAGCTGGTGAAATGTCGTGACCTTCCTTCTCAAGTCAGACCACTTGTTGCTAAGTTCACGAGTGGTGCGATATTCTTCACGTTCGAGAATTTGATGAAAACGAGTTGAAACCCGGTTCCAAAATATTGAATTTGGCGGGATAGTACCTGAATTTTCAATACAAGATCTTACTAAAGTCACCTCCTCTTCATCCGTCCACGGATTTTGATCACTTGTAGCACTCATGTTTTGGGTATTGAGTAAATTTGTGTGAATTGTTTGCGTCAAGCGGCTGAATTTATAGACTTAAAAAGTTTTATACGGCCCGTGAAGGGCTTTACGGGCCGTGACAATGTCCCCATACGGCCGTGTAGTGTAAACGGTCTGTTTTTAAAAACTACAAAGCATAACGGGCCGTGACCACGGTCACGGGCCGTTTGATAAAAACGTAACGGGTCGTGAGACCCTTCACGACCGTGAGGCCCGATAATATATAGGACCTCACGGCCCATTTGTTCCCGGCCCCCAAAACACACATACGATTTACTCCGTCACGACCTCCGTATTGGGGTTTCACCAATTCTGGTGGACTTTTTTATTTTTGCCCGAGCATTATATACGGTTCGTAACCCAGACACGTTATTGGGATTTTGTTCCCTCAACGTGCCTAGAATGTTTCGAGGGTCAATATTTTGCTCGGTCAGATTCTTTACAGTAGAAAGCTCATTTTCGGTGAGCCTCATTGCGTATGCATGTCCTTCCAGGTGTTCAGCAGGTTCATGGTTATGAGTATCATCCATAACAACTATAATCCACCCATCTCTCTGCATCTGGTACTTACCCTGCAATTCAAATTGACAGTTTGTTTTTTCGTGTCACTTTTTCTTAGAGTGGATGCTCCATTATATACACCACCCCGATCGCATTTCAACCAAATTTTAACCACCAAACCATTCGAATTTCTTTTTGAACGTTTGGTGACAATAACGAATCCATTATCTCGCCCCACGTTAGTTGCCCAATCAACTAATTCTTCACGAGATGAGAAAACCTAATCAATTTAATATTTTTAGTTAGTTATTACTAAATGATAGTAAAATGAAAGTAAAATTAAATATGATATATCTTATAACCTGATTCGTGTCGTATAAACCCTTTTTACCGGAACCAGAACCGTCATTATCCCCGCTGCTATCGCCACCGTTATCACCCCCGTCATCGCCGCCGTCATTCCCGCCGTAATTGGACGCGAACTGTCCTAGATAGTTTGAAGCAGCCTCATCGTAATAACCGTAACCCTCCTGAGGGTAATAGTTAGATTCCGAACCGAATAAATAGTTGTTATCCCAGAAAGACATCGTAACGTTAGATATTAACGTTTATATAGTACTTGAAATGGAATATTGCGTTTATGTAGTAGTTGAAATGAAATTAATTTATATCGTTGAATTATAAAATGAATTTATAAACTAACGTTTATATAGTAGTTGAAATGGAATATTGCATCTCGTCACATAATTAACACGAATATCGAGGAATATTACGTCATATCAAATAATGTAATAAATACAAATTTACACGACTATCGAGGAATATTACGTCATATCAAATAACGTAATAAATACAAAATTACACGAAAAACGAGGAATAATATATCTCGTCAAATTATTAAAAGTGAAACTAGGACCTGTAAGTAAGTTTACGGCCCGTAAGACGAATTCCATACGGGCCGTGAAGAAATTCACGGGCCGTAAAGAAATACGACCGTGATCATATTCACGGGCCGTTACGTTTTTGAATTACGTTTCTGAATGACCGATTTAACTTGCGACAGACCATACGGCCCGTGAAGGGCCTTACGGCCCGTAAGCAGGACGTCCAGATATCCTGGAGGGCGTCCCTTTAGCAGGCCCCATATTAATGTATGTTAGTCTTAGTAGCCATTCTCATTACAAAATTGAAAACATAATACCCTAACCTGTTCCAAAAAACCCATAATACCCAAACTTGTTATTTTTGATAAATCACAAGGACCATTTGCGTAATTAACTCCAAATAATTAGTAAGGATGATTTAGTATTATTATGGTATGAAATTTTAGTTCAGGAAGTACAAATTAAGAAATAAACTAATCAGTTAATAAACTTTAATGATCTAATATGTTTGATAGGAGGTTTGTTTTACCATGATGGTGTAGGTAGGAAACTTATTCATTAAAACTAGATATTAACGCGGATCTCTTTTGAGATATTCATTAAAACTAGATATTTATCGTGCAGACACCTTAACGCAAAGAAAACCTTTAAAAATAGTAAAAAAATTCGTACAATAAAAAAATTAAAAATAAATAGCTTTTTATTAAAAGAAAATATAGATCTCACTAATTATATATCAAATTTTAAACAAATAACTTAAGTTTAATGTTATATTTAGTAATAAATATAGCTAATTTTTGATATTTTTGAACTCCAATAAACATTTAAACACATTCAATTTTTTTGACTTCCATTGACCACCATCATTACAACAATCATCCACAAACGCCTAAGTAAACCAAAAACTCATTTTCCATTTCTCTGTCTTTCCTCTCCTCACATTACACCACCATCACCACAACACCACCACCAACGTAACCATCGGAGAACCACCACCATCGCAGCCATCGCAGTACCACCACCGCCGCGCACATCGCAGCACCACCACCGCAACGATCGCAGCACTACCACCGCAACCATCGCAGCAACATCACCACCACAACCATCACAGCAACACCACCACCACGACCATCGCAGCACCACCGCAATCATCGCAACACCACCACCACCGCGACCATCGCAGCACCACCGCGACCATCGCAGCACCACCACATCCATCGTAACACCACCACCACCTCAACCATCACAACTTTTAATTTCAGCATTATCACTTGTATATTGTGCTTTTGAAGGTTGTGCTGTGCTTTTGAAAGTTGTATTGCACCATCACCACTTATACACTATGCTTTATGAAGGTTGTGCTTTGAAAGTTGTACATTATGCATATCCTTTGGTACGGTGGCACAGTAGCCCCTGACCAAAGGTAATAATATATATTATAATGTGTAGTTAAAAAGAAATTTATTGTAGTGATGTAGTTTCGTTCCTATTCCCATTGACTACTTTATTAAAGATTTTTTAAATGTTTTTAAATTGAAATGGTTTTAATTTTTTTTAATTTACAAGAAATGTTTTTAAGTGGACTTTTTTAGTTGTCTAGAAATATTTATTAATTTCTTTCAAAATGTTTTATAAGAACAATTTTTTTAATATGTTTAATCACTATTCAAATGGAAATATATTTGATTTTTTTAGTTTTAGTTAAATCAAATGGTTTTTTCAATTTTTTAAGTTTTTAAACACAAACTAGAAAAGTTTCTTGACGAGTTATGCTGGAGTAGTTTACCAAAAAGTTATCCAAGGGTTGTTATATAAACACGTTGTATTAAGACTCGCATGTAAATTGCAATATTTTTTATACTGAAGTTTGTAAATCATGGTTGTATATTTTGTAAGATTCACACAATGCGGAGGTTAAAAGTTTCAACAGAGAAAAGTAAAAGGTTTTCCCGTACTAAACAAAAAAACCGTTTTAAAAAACCGTTTCTATAAAACATTTATGGAAGAAATATAAAATTAAATCTGTAAAACTAAAACAAAGATTAGGAGTTAAATTCAGTTTATTCACTGACGTTTGATAAAAATATTATTTTTATTTAAAATATTAAAAATATCAATTTACTCCAAAAGTTTTATTAGTTATTTTAGTTTTAATCAAAAAGTTTTGTAAGTTGTTTTGATTTAAGTCCAATTTACCTTTATATATGGAAACTTTTGAACTGAAATTAAAATAAATGATAAAGCGTATAGACTAAAATTGATATTTTAAACTTTTAGAAGAAAATTATTATTTTTATCAAAACTCAGTAGCAAAATCGAACTTAACTTATATATTAATTTAAATAAAAAACATTGCTAAAAGTTTATGGATATCAATCCCTAAAAGTTTTAAATAACATTTAAAATATACATTTTAAGTAACCAATAAAAGTAAGAGTGAGAAATAATAAAATTTCAAAACTACACTAGTTTAATAAATATTTTACCAACTATACCATTTTGATATATAACCTCTGGCTACATCATTTTAGGAAGAAAAAAAACTCATTTAATGTAGAACTAATTCATATTATATTTTTAAAAGAATTTTATTAGTGTTTAAGAAGTTCTTAACTATAACATTAAATGGACATTTCATCTCATGAAACTTTAATGGATATAAATTTGTTAAGATTTGGATTGTTTTGAAAAATACTGCATTTGAATTTTTCAATTTGCTTTTATAAATTTTTCTTTTAATGTATACATAGATGTGACCTCACCCTCTTTAAGCTTGTTTATTTGAGAAAATTATCAAAATAGCCAATTGCTCAAATCAGTTTACAATAACAACTATTGATTAATGGATTTTGTAACCTAGCTATCATATCGTCGCGTGAGAATACCAATTCATGTGGTATTGCCCACATGATTATTTTTTTATGTTCAGCGATACACTAGAGATACACCAACCATGATGTATCGCCTCATAAACAAGCTCTTATCTCTGACATAACAATGACGTATCATTCTTTTATGTCAAATCAAAGATTTCTTTACTTTATTGAAAATAGTGGAACCAATAATATTCATATACGTCATCGATAAGTGGGACAACTCGTATCGCTACCATATCTACTCGGAAATAAGCGTATCGCTCTGTGTCTCTTTATCTGTAAGTTTTTTAATTTACGTTTTTACTATGTTTTTATATATAAAAGGTATAAAAATTTGCAATTTGACTATAAATACGTCTTCAATCTTTTCAAAAATATAGTAACACACTCTTCAACTTCATTAATAAACTTCATTAATTTGAAAGAACTTTTAGATGAAGTTTTGAAATTTTGAAAGGACTTTAGATGAATTTTCAATAATTGTGATAGATATTAGCCATTAATAATAAAAAGTATTTATAAAAATTTATTATGGAAAAAATTTGTTAGTAATTAATTAAAATAATAACTTTGACATATTATGTTAATTTTTTTTTCTGGCGATACACAGAGATGTGTGTATCGCTGACCGAAGATACAACCCTTCGTCACCGGTGGTCGGATTGAACCACATTCATTTTTTATATGGTTACTAAATAATGTAACGAATAAAAAGATTTATAGCATCAGTTTATAGCTTATTGTTGTTATACCTATGTTGTTGGACCAAAAGAACCAATGAGCCAAGATCAGGAAAACCTCTAAGTCCCACATGCCACTGCTACAACTGCTAAAGACTATCATCAGCTATTGTGTTCTTTTGCTTGAATGTCAAACTCGAGAGCATATTAGCTCCAGCCTTCTGCTGTTATGACAAAGTCTGAAGAACAAAGTATGAAGATCAAAGAACTGAAGAATATCAGCTGAAGACTCCAAAGTACTGAAGACCAAGTACTGAAGTCTGAAGTACTGATCTTACAAGTACTGAAGACTTCAAGTACTGAAGACAAGTACTGAAGAATCAAAAGCTGAAGAACTAAAGAACTGAAGACCTTCTACTGAAGCACAAAGTCTGAAGACAAAGACTGAAGACAACAACTGATGATATCTACTGAAGTCGTCAGTTGTTATATCATCAGAAGCAAAGTCTGAAGACCAAGTACTGAAGACTCAGAGTTTGTCACAACAACTGAAGAAGTCTTCTTCAGTTGTTGTGGTGGTTTTCCTTTTCAGTAGTTTATTTATTTTCAGTAGTTTATTTACTTTCAGTAGTTGTACAACAACTGAAGAGCATGTTCTTCAGTTGTTATAGTATCAGTAGTTATAAACGACTGAAGAGTTTGTTCTTCAGTCGTTGTAGGATTTCAGTAGTTTACTTTTGTCAGCACTTAGGAACTTTTGTAAGAAGATGTCAGTTGTTGACATCTTCAGTAGTTTTATGTTTTGTCAGTTGTAATTTGAATATTCTGTGATGTCAGAAAAAGGACATCATGCCCATCCTTTTGCCGCCTATAAAAGGATGGGTAACCATACTGTTTTAATTGCCGAAACGTGCGACCAATAGAACATTTATTGCTTCGCAGAACTCTTCTCTCTCTATGTTTATGCTTTAATTGCTATATCTTTTATGTTCTTGCTTTAATTGCTAATTAATGTGCTAAATCCGCTGCAAACATAATCTAATTGATCAACACGAGAGGCTGAGATCCTGTCAAATGGTATCAGAGCAGGTTAATCATTGATCGATCTTACCATTGATCATTTGAAACTGCTCTTTTGATCTCTCAGTTTGATCGAATTAGCAATTTGCAAGAGTTAGTCATAGAGAGTGAGTTTCTGCTGTTTCCGGCCAAAATCTTGAGGTCTTTTGGTGGTTTTGAGTTACGTTTGTCGTGTTTAAACTTGTTTTTGACCAAAACCTGAGATGACAACACCAACCAATGATCCTCACAATACTGGTTCCGCAACCAAGCCTCCGATGCTGGTTAGGAACGAGTATAACATATGGCAAAGACGTATGCTACACCACTTGGCTGTCAACAGTGCTGGTTGTTGGAAGTCAGTGGTGCATGGGCCATACAAGCCTATGGTGAGCGTCCCGGAGTCTAATGAACAGGTTGCCAAGAAACCTGAACAATATTCGGACGAAGATCTAAAGCTGTTCGAAATTGATGCCAGAGCCCATGGAATCTTAGCCATGGCCATTCCAAACGAGATATATTCAGGGCTCTTGCATCATGAGTCTGCTCATGACCTATGGGTTGCTCTAAAGGAACAATTTGGAGGAACTGATTCGGTCTTAGCAAACAATAGGGAAATCCTTGCCCAACAATATGAGACTTTCTCATATAGAAAGGGTGAGACTCTGACCCAGCAGTTTGAGCGGTTCTCTTGTTTAATCTCTGAGCTGAAGATGGTTAAACAAGAATACTCCAAAAGCCAGATGAACAACAGGTTCCTCAGGTCATTGCCTGAGAGATGGGACACATATACCATTGTCCTACGCTCTAGTGCTGACCTTGACACTCTATCTCTCACCCAACTTCATGGGAAACTACTCACTTTTGAGAGAGAAGTAGAGCAAAAGAGGAAGTTGTCATCTTCTGGCAAACTTGCTGATGACTTTGTCCAAGGTAATGCTGCCTTGATAAGTCATGAGTCAGAATATGCTTCATCAGAAAGTTCTTATGATGAGCATATTGATTTCTCTACAAACTCAGAACAAGCTTTTGTTGGTGTTAGTAGTTCAGGAGGTGGTGGTGACAATTTGTGTTTTCTGATGGAGGATTTGAAGGGCATTCCAGATGATGATCTGGAAGAAATGGATATTTTGAACCAAATGGCAATGATAAATATCCGCTCTCAGAAGTTCTACAAAAGAACTGGTAGGAAATTTCCAGGACTCTCTGGCAAAACCAAAGTTGGTTTTAACAAGAGCAAGTTGAGGTGTCACAAGTGCCAAAGGCTTGGACACTTTGCAAGAGAGTGTAGATCATCTGGATCTAACTCATCTGCACCCTTTGTGACTTTTCCCAGCAATAACTCATAGCACAAAGGGCAACCTTCCTACAGTTCTCCCCATCCATCTCAGGTACAAGCACCACCTGCTTATTTTGTGCCACAGGGTCATATGCCTTATCCTTACCCCTGTTACTACATGCCTCAGCCTGGTCAACGTCAAGCACCCCCGGCTCAACCACCTCATGCTCTTCCAGAGCCTCATTCTTCCCAATCTCATCACCACACACAACCTCAACAACAAAGCTTTTTCACCCCAACTGCTGTTGACTGGAGTAGTCTACCAGAAGAGCTATCTGGTCAGGAACCACTACTCTAAGGTGCTGGTCAACATGGTGGTGATCAACCTTTTGGAAATCTTGCTCTGATGGCCCTTGATTCTGCTGAAGGGTCATCATCCAATGCCTCATCTCAGGTATCCACTGAGGCAAAAGCCAAGCTTTGTTCAGAGTCATGCATAGCAGCATTTGCTTCTATTAGAGAAGCAAATGTAGCTTTAATAGATAAAAATCTTGAGCTTGAGCACACTATTTCCAAAAGAAAAGCTGATTTTGAGGTTGCTCTAAAGGATAAAAATGATGAGATTTACAAGCTCAACTGCCAAATCAAAGATAATAAAGCTAGGAAAGATGTACTTCTAGAGAAGTACAAGGACCTCAAGGAAACTCTTGCAACCACCCAAGTTGAGTGTGATCGATGGGTGCAATCATGCAAGGGCTTTGAAATGCTTCTTAGCAAGCAAACAGCTTCCAATGTGAAGTTTGGCATTGGTTATAATCACACTGCTCCTCCCACAGACTTCATTTCAAGAGCAGAAGTTGAATCTGATGGGGAGAGCAATAACCAATCCTTCTCATCATGTGACTTACTATCCTCTGAATCAGCATCATCAGAGATAGACTATCACATGACCAAAAGGCTGATCAACTCAGGAGTTGTCACTAGAAGTACTGAAGGTACTGGAGAGCAAGTGACAACATCTGAAGTTCAAACCTCAAATACTGTTAGTACTAAAGAGAAGAAAACTAACAGTAGGAAAGGTTTGAAGACAGCTAAAGAGGATACCAGGAAAGCAGACACTAGGAAGAAAACTGCTAGTACTGATGACAAACAGCTGAAGAACAAGTCTTCAGCAGTTAAATCCTCTTCAGCTGATGATCAGCATAAGATGAAGAAAAAGCCTTGTGAGATATGTGGCTTGTTTAATCATCTTACTGATGAATGCTGGTACAAAAGGGGTTCCAAACTCAAACAGAAGGAGAAAATTACTGAGAGCATCAATAAAATGAAGAATGAGTTTGAAACCAAGTTTGTACTGGCAACATCCAAGCCTGAAATCCCTAGGCCCAAAGTTAAATCCAAGAAGGTAGGGATTACTCAGGCAACAGCTGAGGTTGCTCAGAAAAAGATAGTACAACATAGAAACTCATCATCAGCAAACTCCAATGTGTCTGAAGAGCTGAAGGCTTTATCACAAAATCAGACACAGTTGGTGATGATGGTTCAGCAACTAGTGGGAAGAGTCAACCACTTAGATGCTCCTATGTTAAAACCACAGAAAAGGAAGTCCAAGCCAAAGGGTTCCTCTTCTGTACCATCTTCTTCACCTCAAGCTGTCACTCTTAACATACCTGTTAGTGCTACACCTGTAGCTGAGAACAGACCCAAAGCCAAGCAGGTTTGGGTCTCCAAGACTAACTAACACATGGTTGTGTTTGCAGGGTTCTTCAACATGCCATAGAAGCATCTGGTATGTAGACAGTAGAGGATCCATGCATATGACTGGAAGCAGCTCCCTTCTTAATGACTACTCTCAAGGAAAGAAGGGATTTGTTTCTTTTGGCAATGATGCAAAGGGTTACATCGTCGGAAAAGGCTTTGTTTCCAACGGGGAAATAAGGTTTGATGATGTTAACCATGTGGAGAATCTCAAGTACAACCTCTTGAGTGTCAGTCAAATGTGTGACAAAGGCCATGTTGCTCTTTTCACAAGCCAGAACTGTAGGATTCTGTCATCCAAAGTTCTGAGTTTGATTGACAAGGCATTGGATGAACACACTCTCCTGAAGGCCAACAGGACAGGAAGAGTGTATGCCTTAGATCTTTCCAAAAAGATGGATCTAAAAGGCCATCCTTGCCTATTCTCCAAGGCATCTCCTCAAGAGTCTACACTATGGCATAGAAGGCTGGGTCATGTAAATTTCAAGAACATGAATCAGCTTATAAGCCATGGTTTAGTAAGAGGATTGCCTCTGAAGGAGTTCAAGTGTGAAGATGACTGCACTGCTTGCTTGAAAGGAAAACAACACAAAGTTTCATTCCCTTCAATAGAAGAACCAAAGTCCACTGCCTGCTTACAACTTCTGCACATGGATCTCTTTGGTCCTGTCAGAGTAATGAGCATGGCAAAGAAGAAATACTGCCTGGTAATTGTGGATGATTACTCCAGGTTTGTATGGACTTTCTTCTTGCACTCCAAGGATGAAGCAGCAAAGACAATAATGAACTTTGTGTTACAAGTAGAAAAGCAGTATTCCCTACAGGTCAAGTGTGTGAGGAGTGACAATGGAACAGAATTTAGAAACCACACACTTGATGACTTCTACCTGTCCAAGGGAATTAGAAGGCAGTTTAGCATTCCTAGAACTCCTGAGCAGAATGGAGTGGTGGAGAGAAAGAACAGGACCCTCATTGAAGCAGCAAGGTCAATGTTGGCTGACTCAGGGCTGCCACTGACCTTTTGGGCTGAAGCTGTCAATACAGCTTGCTATGTACAGAATAGAGCCTTAGTAAATAAGAGGTTGATGAAGACTCCCTATGATGTTCTTCATCATTTGGCCCCTCTTATTTCATTCTTTAGAGCCTTTGGGTGTCCTTGTTTCATTCTCAACACTAGCAACCCACTCCATAAGTTTGCTAGTAAGGTGGATGCAGGGTACTTTGTTGGTTATTCATCAACTTGCAAAGCATACAGAGTCTTCAACTGTAGAACCAAGGGGGTTGAAGAAACTTTGCATGTTAAGTTCAATGAATCTCCAAAGGACAAGATTCCACAAAACCCTGTGGAGTTGTTTGATCTGGACATACTGCAATATGTTCCTTATCAACCTCCATCTGTTGAGCCTGTCAACAGATCTCCACCTGGTGGTACTGAAGATGATGAAGTCAGTACTCACCTCTTCAGGTTTAGTGACAACCTGCCTAATTCCACTGAACCTGATGCTCCTGTAGCCTCAGCAGCTCCATCCACTACAAATGCTGATGAGATTTCTGCTTGCTCTACTTCGTTTGAGCTGCCATCCTCTACATGGTTTCAGGAATCTCCATCACCATCTGTTGCTGCTAATGGATCTACAAACACTTGCACAGATATTATAGTTTATCAAGCGCTCAAGAATCACCCCTCTTCACAAATCATTGGTGATATCCATGCTGGAGTTTCAACCAGGAATCAATTGTCCAACTTCTGCTTCTATGCTCTCTTCATCAGTCAGCAAGAACCAAAGAACTATCATATTGCTTTAAGAGACAATGGATGGGTGGAAGCTATGCAGCTTGAGCTACTTCAATTCAAGAAACAGCAAGTGTGGGAGCTTGTTCCATTACCCAAAGGTAAGTGTGCTATAGGCACCAAGTGGGTATTCAGGAACAAAACAGATGAGAAGGGCCAAATTGTCAAGAACAAGGCCAGACTGGTTGTTCAAGGGTTTGCACAGGAGGAAGGAATCGATTATGATGAGACCTTTGCACCTGTGGCCAGACTAGAAGCAATTAGACTGTTCTTAGCTTATGCTGCCTTTCACAGTCTTAAGGTTTATCAAATGGATGTCAAAAGTGCCTTCCTATATGGAAAAATAAAAGAAGAGGTTTATGTGTGTCAACCACCAGGATTTGAGGACAATAAACATCCTGATTGGGTGTACAAGCTTGATAAGGCTCTTTATGGGCTGAAGCAAGCACCTAGAGCCTGGTATGAGACACTTTCAACCTTTCTTCTTGAGAATACATTCACTAGGGGCACCATTGACAAAACCTTATTCATCAAGACTGTGGGACAACATAAGCTCCTTGTTCAGATTTATGTTGATGATATCATCTTTGCATCCTCTGATCCAAAGTTGTGTGATGAATTTACAAAGCTTATGAAGCTGAGATTTGAAATGAGCGCTATGGGAGAATTACAGTACTTTCTGGGCTTGCAAATCAAACAACTGGATGATGGAATCTTCATCCATCAGTCCAAGTATACCAAAGAGTTGCTGCATAAGTTTGATTTACAATCCTGTAAGCCCTGTTCTACTCCCATGAGCAGCATCACACAACTAGATGAAGATCAGAAAGGTAAAGCGGTTGATGAAACCCTTTACAGATGTATGATTGGGTCCTTGATGTACCTTACAGCTTCTAGACCAGACATCATGTTCTCAACATGTGCTTGTGCTAGATTTCAGGCTGCACCTAAAGAATCCCATTTGATTGCAGTCAAAAGGATCTTTAGATATCTACAAGGTACCCAATCACTAGGTCTTTGGTATTCAGCTGGGCATTCTTGCAAATTAGTTGCTTTCTCTGATAGTGACTATGCAGGATGCAAAGTCACTAGAAAATCCACTTCTGGTGGTTGCCAATTCCTAGGCAATTGTTTAGTTTCTTGGCAGAGTAAGAAACAAACATCCATTGCAACATCCACTGCTGAAGCTGAGTATATTGCTGCTGCAAGCTATACTTCTCAAATACTCTGGCTTCAGAACCAACTTCTGGATTACGGCATTACTGAGACTAAGACTCCATTATTAATGGATAGTGCTTCAGCTCTCTGTATTGTTAAGAATCCAGTCCAGCACTCAAGGACCAAACATATTGAGATCAGACATCATTTTATCAGGGATTGCTATGAGAAAGGTCTGATTGATCCTAAGTTTGTACCTAGTGCTGATGAGCTTGCAGACATTTTTACTAAGCCCTTAGATAGTGCCACATTCCAAAATTTGGTACTAAGGCTTGGTATGCTGCAGCTTGATTGATTTGGCCTATGCTGGTTCTTGGAGTTCACAACTACTGAAAAGCAAAGGTCAAATACAAGTACTGATGAGTAATTTAGTCTTCAGCACTTTCACAACTACTGAAGACTAAAATGACTCAAAGTACTGATGTACATTATTTATTAAAAAACAACTGATCTAGTGAGGTGGATTACAACTACTGATGTATGATTTTCAATTAAATAAGTACTGAAGAACAAATTTTGGTCATAAGTACTGATGTGTAATCTTACACAAATACGGAAGACAATTTGTTCACCAGCTCTGAAGAATATTTCATCAGCACTTGTGAACATCTGATCACAAGAGCTGAAGGCATAAATATTCACAAGAGCTGAAGGGTCAATGAAACATCTGAGAATCAGTCAAAGAGCTGATGAGTAAGTGTAGAGGCTAGTATAAAACAACTGATTTGACGGAAACAGCTGATGAGTCATTTCTCATCAAGCTGATAATAACAGCTGTTGTTTCATACACAAACAACTAAGGACAAGAGCATGTCTTCAGTAGTTCATAACTACTGACATCAGTAGTTCACAACTACTGAAGGCTAAAACCAAATCCTCAGTTGTTTACAACAGCTGAAGCAACACCATGTCTTCAGTAGTTCACAACTACTGATCTCAGTAGTTTACAACTACTGAAGGCTAACACCAAGTCTTCAGTTGTTCCAACGTCTGAAGAAGAATACTAGGTCATCAGTAGTTCATAACTACTGAAGACTGACAGTAACTCTTCAGACGTTCACAACATCTGAAGGACAAAACCAAGGCCTCAGTAGTTTCAACTACTGAAGTCCAACACCAAGTCCTCAGATATTACAACCACTGAAGGTTGAAACCACGTCATCAGTTGTTACAACAACTGATAACTAACACCAACACCTTCAGTAGTTTTCTTTCAACCTTTGCCCTACCCTATAAATACCCCATCTTCAGAGCATTTACTCCTCACTTGACCTAATCCTTACAAACCTCTGAAATTCCCATACACCATTAATGGCGAACATGCAACTGAAACCTCGACACAACTGTGTCGCCCATCTCACCAAGTCGCCATTATGGCCCAAATTTTACCAAGTCGTCGATCTCATGCACGACTCACCATACAAAACGGCTTTTCTCTTGAACCCCACTCTATACACCGACTCCTTGACGGAGTTTTGGACCAATGTCACCGTCCAAACCGGAGAGCAGAATGACGAGGTCTCCCTCCGGTCCTCCGTCAACGGCAAACCCGTGGTTATCACTCCAGCTACTCTACGCCAAACCCTAGAGCTGGATGATGCCACTCACCCAACTTCCTACCCCAAAGGTACCCTTGATCTCTCCTTCACATCTCATGACTATCAGGGTAACCTCTCCGCCTCCACCTTGTTGAAGAAACACCTTCCTGACCCTCAACGATTGATCTTCCACATGGTGAATGTATGTCTGGCTCCCAAGACCTCTTCGTGGGACCAGATGTCCATAAGGTGGCAGCAGGTATTGTATTCTATCCTTGAGAAAAAACCTTTAAATTTTTCTGAACTTTTATTTTTGGAACTCAAGGACATGGCCACAAAACCTTTTTCTAACCGTTGGAACTTATATCCACGGTTCATAATGGCCATGATCGAATACCAGCTTCAGGCTGAGGGACTAGTTGGCACTGGGGTCCCTGCCATGGCTGTTCAAGCTGAGGTATACTCCAGGCACAACACTGACCCCACACTCAAACAGGCTGGCCGGCTGCGAAAACCCACGCAGTTGGAACCCACAGCCTCCACCTCCAAATCCAAAGTCCCCACCAAGCCAAAAGCCAAAAAGAAGCCAACCAAGGCTACTCAGGGAGATGAGTCCCCTGAGGATGCCCCTGCCACACAAAGGCAGGATGTGCCTGCTGGTTCGATTCTCCCAGCAGGTACCACGACTCCACCCACCACAACCGCACAGGCTTCCTCTCAACAGGAGCCTGATGCAACCAATTTTGGGGCAACCACATTACTGGGGTCTTCCTCACTTGAGGAGGCTGCCATTGAAGAGCACAGTCCTCCCCATGTGCATACTGCCTCTAGCCCACATACAGAGGAGACCGCCCCACTAAGCCCAACATTGGTTATAGCCAAAGTGCTGACTGATCTGAGCACTTCACCCTCTCCCCAGAAACCTATTACCACTGGGGAGACTACAACCGAAGAGGGGGTGGGCACAAGTGCTGATCGGAGCCCACAGCACAGAGAATCAGTTCACTCTCCCAGTGTGGCTAGGGAGAGAGAACAATCTGGTGAGGCTGCCACTTCCCCTGCATCAACATCTGAGCAGGGTGAAGCTGGTAACATCTCTAAGACCTCACCAGAGGTAATGGCCGATGATGGATCCAATCCGGAGGCCAGAAGTCCCCAGTACCAAAAACAAGGGGCACATGTCATTACTGAGCCACACTCAGGACATGTTCATCCTGACAATGTCAGGAGGTCAGGTGAGTCAGCTTATGCTGATGATGACCTGAGCTTCTTCTACGATGTAGTTGCTCAAAACACTATCCTTGAGGATGAGATAAGCAGACTCAAAGAGCTGCTTGCTCAGATGACTCAGGATAGAAGTCCATCTGCCACCACTACCCCACAGATGGCACCTTCACCTGAAGGTCTCACAAACACTGAGCCACTCCCACAAACTCCGCCACCAGCCCCTGCTTCTGGCACTAGCTCTCAGGGACAGAACCCCCCTGAGCAGCTGGATGCTATCCTCCAGAAATCCCTGCCTCTCATCACACCAATCCTTAAAGATATAGTTATTCAAACCCTTGATGAGAGGCTTCCCACATATATACAACCCATGGTGGAGGTTGCCATATCTAAGGCTCTTGCTGATAGTCAAACCCCAACCAATGCAACCAAAAAGGGGGAGACATCAGTGCAAGACAAGAGGAAGAGGGGAGAGGAGGAGAAAGAGGCAGAAAAACGGGTGGTGGTAGAGAGGGAGTTGGCTGAGGGGAGCAGTAGGGTGAGGGAGAAGGGGAAGAGGAAAGTGAGGGAGGTAGAGCAGATAGAAGTGGCTGAAATCCAAAAGGATTTCAGTATCACTGATAAGAATAAGGGAGAGGGAAAGAAGGTGGCTGATCCTGATCTAGCAGCCCTTGTCAAGGAGGCTGATGCTGAGCATAACCGTTCAATGAACAAAGTCATTAAACAACTGTTCAGGCAAGGCTTTGACAAGGACACTGCTTTGCTAGATCAAGAGATCAGAAATATGGAGAGGAGAGAGATTGAGTACCGATGGACTACTCATAGCCAAGAGGAAAGACAAAAAACTTGAGGCTATGAGTAGGTTCACTTTGAAGTACCTGGGCAGACCAGTCCTTGATGTTAAGGCATGGACCAGGGACAAACTCTTGGCAATAACCACCAAGATTTGTTCGGCTGGTGATTTTACAAAGGGACTGGTCGCAGAGGCCTTATCTGAAGCCGGTGCTGGGAACAGGACACTGCTAGTCAAGCTAACCAAACCAGCCCTTATCTCTAGGCTGCTAGCAGTGCCTGCCAACACTCCCACACCAACAACCCAACCACAACCCACAAAACCAACTCCTTTACCACCAAAACCAGCAGCCAATGATCCACCCTTGAAGAAGAAGAGAAGGGTGCTGAGGCTGCAAGATGAAGAAGAGGATGATGAGGAGGATAGCCTGCCACTCTCAGCAGTTATACCTCTACCCAAAGCCAAACCACAAACCATCAATCCCACCTCACAGCAGGACACTGTGAAGGTTAAGTTAGAAGAGGAGGAGCAGCAGAAAAGACATGATGAGGAAATACTGAAAAGCATTGACAAATGTTATACTGCTACCACCTCTATAATAAACATGCAGAGAGAAGCTCTGAGGTTATTCACCCTCAAACAAACCTTTCAATATGAAAGGGAGAGGGTGAGAACTTGGCCTGACCCAAGGGTGGCTTACAGGATAGTCAAGAAGGACATGCCTGTGAGATACAAAAGCCAACTAAAGAGAATCGTAGATGAAGAGATCTCTGTGGCTATTGTAATAACACCCTGGGAAATAGTGGATGAATTCGAGAAAGCTTATAGAGCCGGCCAAACACCCTTTTCAATGCTAGACAATAGGGTGGTTAGGAAGGGTCTGGTCTATAAGAAGCTTGAGAATTTCCATAGGGATGAGCTCACTTTGTTGTTAGAGGGTAAACACCCTGATGAGTTTGCATATAGGCAAATCACAACACTTGAGCTCAAAAATGGTAGACAGGTCAAGTTCATCTCAGAGCTGTACGGTCGGGAGGGATTGTTCGAAGGTGAGCCTGAAGACCTGTCCAAAGAAGAACAATTGATGTTTCTTCAGGCTTACTGTAGAGAATCCTACCGGCTTGTACGAGGGAGGTAGATCTCATGGATGGGGCAACAGCTCTGTGTCCTATTCCCCAAGACAGAGCTCCCATCCATACTTAGCCAAACAAACACTTGAGACTATCTCTCTGGCCAGTGCTTATCTGGGTCAACTTCTAATCTGATCTAGAAGGAAATAGACCAATCTTTATGCCATCAATAAGTGGGACATCCAATAATTAGAGGTTTTGGCTGCATTGGTTCAGGGGGAGTTTGTTGGACCAAAAGAACCAATGAGCCAAGATCAGGAAAACCTCTAAGTCCCACATGCCACTGCTACAACTGCTAAAGACTATCATCAGCTATTGTGTTCTTTTGCTTGAATGTCAAACTCGAGAGCATATTAGCTCCAGCCTTCTGCTGTTATGACAAAGTCTGAAGAACAAAGTATGAAGATCAAAGAACTGAAGAATATCAGCTGAAGACTCCAAAGTACTGAAGACCAAGTACTGAAGTCTGAAGTACTGATCTTACAAGTACTGAAGACTTCAAGTACTGAAGACAAGTACTGAAGAATCAAAAGCTGAAGAACTAAAGAACTGAAGACCTTCTACTGAAGCACAAAGTCTGAAGACAAAGACTGAAGACAACAACTGATGATATCTACTGAAGTCGTCAGTTGTTATATCATCAGAAGCAAAGTATGAAGACCAAGTACTGAAGACTCAGAGTTTGTCACAACAACTGAAGAAGTCTTCTTCAGTTGTTGTGGTGGTTTTCCTTTTCAGTAGTTTATTTATTTTCAGTAGTTTATTTACTTTCAGTAGTTGTACAACAACTGAAGAGCATGTTCTTCAGTTGTTATAGTATCAGTAGTTATAAACGACTGAAGAGTTTGTTCTTCAGTCGTTGTAGGATTTCAGTAGTTTACTTTTGTCAGCACTTAGGAACTTTTGTAAGAAGATGTCAGTTGTTGACATCCTCAGTAGTTTTATGTTTTGTCAGTTGTAATTTGAATATTCTGTGATGTCAGAAAAAGGACATCATGCCCATCCTTTTGCCGCCTATAAAAGGATGGGTAACCATACTGTTTTAATTGCCGAAACGTGCGACCAATAGAACATTTATTGCTTCGCAGAACTCTTCTCTCTCTATGTTTATGCTTTAATTGCTATATCTTTTATGTTCTTGCTTTAATTGCTAATTAATAAATACAAAATTACACGAAAAACGAGGAATAATATATCTCGTCAAATTATTAAAAGTGAAACTAGGACCTGTAAGTAAGTTTACGGCCCGTAAGACGAATTCCATACGGGCCGTGAAGAAATTCACGGGCCGTAAAGAAATACGACCGTGATCATATTCACGGGCCGTTACGTTTTTGAATTACGTTTCTGAATGACCGATTTAACTTGCGACAGACCATACGGCCCGTGAAGGGCCTTACGGCCCGTAAGCAGGACGTCCAGATATCCTGAAGGGCGTCCCTTTAGCAGGCCCCATATTAATGTATGTTAGTCTTAGTAGCCATTCTCATTACAAAATTGAAAACATAATACCCTAACCTGTTCCAAAAAACCCATAATACCCAAACTTGTTATTTTTGATAAATCACAAGGACCATTTGCGTAATTAACTCCAAATAATTAGTAAGGATGATTTAGTATTATTATGGTATGAAATTTTAGTTCAGGAAGTACAAATTAAGAAATAAACTAATCAGTTAATAAACTTTAATGATCTAATATGTTTGATAGGAGGTTTGTTTTTACCATGATGGTGTAGGTAGGAAACTTATTCATTAAAACTAGATATTAACGCGGATCTCTTTTGAGATATTCATTAAAACTAGATATTTATCGTGCAGACACCTTAACGCAAAGAAAACCTTTAAAAATAGTAAAAAATTCGTACAATAAAAAAATTAAAAATAAATAGCTTTTTATTAAAAGAAAATATAGATCTCACTAATTATATATCAAATTTTAAACAAATAACTTAAGTTTAATGTTATATTTAGTAATAAATATAGCTAATTTTTGATATTTTTGAACTCCAATAAACATTTAAACACATTCAATTTTTTTTGACTTCCATTGACCACCATCATTACAACAATCATCCACAAACGCCTAAGTAAACCAAAAACTCATTTTCCATTTCTCTATCTTTCCTCTCCTCACATTACACCACCATCACCACAACACCACCACCAACGTAACCATCGGAGAACCACCACCATCGCAGCCATCGCAGTACCACCACCGCCGCGCACATCGCAGCACCACCACCGCAACGATCGCAGCACTACCACCGCAACCATCGCAGCAACATCACCACCACAACCATCACAGCAACACCACCACCACGACCATCGCAGCACCACCGCAATCATCGCAACACCACCACCACCGCGACCATCGCAGCACCACCGCGACCATCGCAGCACCACCACATCCATCGTAACACCACCACCACCTCAACCATCACAACTTTTAATTTCAGCATTATCACTTGTATATTGTGCTTTTGAAGGTTGTGCTGTGCTTTTGAAAGTTGTATTGCACCATCACCACTTATACACTATGCTTTATGAAGGTTGTGCTTTGAAAGTTGTACATTATGCATATCCTTTGGTACGGTGGCACAGTAGCCCTGACCAAAGGTAATAATATATATTATAATGTGTAGTTAAAAAGAAATTTATTGTAGTGATGTAGTTTCGTTCCTATTCCCATTGACTACTTTATTAAAGATTTTTTAAATGTTTTTAAATTGAAATGGTTTTAATTTTTTTTAATTTACAAGAAATGTTTTTAAGTGGACTTTTTTAGTTGTCTAGAAATATTTATTAATTTCTTTCAAAATGTTTTATAAGAACAATTTTTTTAATATGTTTAATCACTATTCAAATGGAAATATATTTGATTTTTTTAGTTTTAGTTAAATCAAAATGGTTTTTTCAATTTTTTAAGTTTTTAAACACAAACTAGAAAAGTTTCTTGACGAGTTATGCTGGAGTAGTTTACCAAAAAGTTATCCAAGGGTTGTTATATAAACACGTTGTATTAAGACTCGCATGTAAATTGCAATATTTTTTATACTGAAGTTTGTAAATCATGGTTGTATATTTTGTAAGATTCACACAATGCGGAGGTTAAAAGTTTCAACAGAGAAAAGTAAAAGGTTTTCCCGTACTAAACAAAAAAACCGTTTTAAAAAACCGTTTCTATAAAACATTTATGGAAGAAATATAAAATTAAATCTGTAAAACTAAAACAAAGATTAGGAGTTAAATTCAGTTTATTCACTGACGTTTGATAAAAATATTATTTTTATTTAAAATATTAAAAATATCAATTTACTCCAAAAGTTTTATTAGTTATTTTAGTTTTAATCAAAAAGTTTTGTAAGTTGTTTTGATTTAAGTCCAATTTACCTTTATATATGGAAACTTTTGAACTGAAATTAAAATAAATGATAAAGCGTATAGACTAAAATTGATATTTTAAACTTTTAGAAGAAAATTATTATTTTTATCAAAACTCAGTAGCAAAATCGAACTTAACTTATATATTAATTTAAATAAAAAACATTGCTAAAAGTTTATGGATATCAATCCCTAAAAGTTTTAAATAACATTTAAAATATACATTTTAAGTAACCAATAAAAGTAAGAGTGAGAAATAATAAAATTTCAAAACTACACTAGTTTAATAAATATTTTACCAACTATACCATTTTGATATATAACCTCTGGCTACATCATTTTAGGAAGAAAAAAAACTCATTTAATGTAGAACTAATTCATATTATATTTTTAAAAGAATTTTATTAGTGTTTAAGAAGTTCTTAACTATAACATTAAATGGACATTTCATCTCATGAAACTTTAATGGATATAAATTTGTTAAGATTTGGATTGTTTTGAAAAATACTGCATTTGAATTTTTCAATTTGCTTTTATAAATTTTTCTTTTAATGTATACATAGATGTGACCTCACCCTCTTTAAGCTTGTTTATTTGAGAAAATTATCAAAATAGCCAATTGCTCAAATCAGTTTACAATAACAACTATTGATTAATGGATTTTGTAACCTAGCTATCATATCGTCGCGTGAGAATACCAATTCATGTGGTATTGCCCACATGATTATTTTTTTATGTTCAGCGATACACTAGAGATACACCAACCATGATGTATCGCCTCATAAACAAGCTCTTATCTCTGACATAACAATGACGTATCATTCTTTTATGTCAAATCAAAGATTTCTTTACTTTATTGAAATAGTGGAACCAATAATATTCATATACGTCATCGATAAGTGGGACAACTCGTATCGCTACCATATCTACTCGGAAATAAGCGTATCGCTCTGTGTCTCTTTATTTGTAAGTTTTTTAATTTACGTTTTTACTATGTTTTTATATATAAAAGGTATAAAAATTTGCAATTTGACTATAAATACGTCTTCAATCTTTTCAAAAATATAGTAACACACTCTTCAACTTCATTAATAAACTTCATTAATTTGAAAGAACTTTTAGATGAAGTTTTGAAATTTTGAAAGGACTTTAGATGAATTTTCAATAATTGTGATAGATATTAGCCATTAATAATAAAAAGTATTTATAAAAATTTATTATGGAAAAAATTTGTTAGTAATTAATTAAAATAATAACTTTGACATATTATGTTAATTTTTTTTTCTGGCGATACACAGAGATGTGTGTATCGCACCGAAGATACAACCCTTCGTCACCGATGGTCGGATTGAACCACATTCATTTTTTATATGGTTACTAAATAATGTAACGAATAAAAAAGATTTATAGCATCAGTTTTATAGCTTATTGTTGTTATACCTATGTTGACAGATTTCGTTACCCAATTGAATCTATCCTTAAGCAATAATCAATATGTGCATCTTTGATTCTATAATTCACGTGTGCATGACTTATATAAGATATGTAAATGAATCCTATGATATGCATAGCAAACTGGCACAGTGAAATGAAGATATGGGATCTATAGCAAAAGGGGAAAAAATAAAAGGACCCGCATTCGGCTCAAACAAATTACCAATATTTAGCAGAATAGCAAAATGCGAGATATTTTCTATCAAAGTAACGTACAGAGCTGGTAAGTAATTATAAATGGATTCAGCAGTGCGAATCATATAAAATCTAGGAAGCAGAAATAGAATTGGAAGGTTTGCGCGGTAGATAAATGAACCTGAAAGTAATGAAAGCGTTGAATGGCCACATACATCGATACTTCACAATTAACAATATTAAAACCCAACAACAACTAATATCAACCCATGATCATTGGTTAACCAAAATAGATTAATTTTTTTTAAAAACAAACCTATAAACAATATTAAAACCCAACAACAACTAATATCAACAAAACCAAAAAATAACTTGTATATGTCACACCCCGGTTTTAACGAGGCTTGGTTTGACTTATTGATATCAAAACTTTGAGCAGCGGAATTAAAACATAGGACTTAATTAATCCTTAAAAGATGTCTACATAGGTGTGCAGCCTCGAATATATACCATACTAGAAGCTCAAAAGACTTCCACATATACAAGTCTAATTATTACAATCAAGTCATTATGTTAACCATAAAAGGTACTAATTCCTCAAAACTCCAGCTCTAAACTCCCAAACAAGCTCCCAGCTCAACGTCTTGAGATACATGCTCAAATATACATTAATTATAAATCTAGTGAGTTCGCAACATGACTCAAACATTTGTGTCCCAACAATCAATCCGCACTCATGACCACAACCAAGAGAGTTAGTAGTATCTAAATGTTAACGACTGTCAACATTATACTACTAGGTCACATATATATGATGTAAATCTATGGTGTGTGGGACAAGTGTTGACTAGGTCGACGTTATCAGTGATGTTGTAACAACCCTAAAATTATATTATTGTGTCAAGTATATAGAGTGTACGTATGCATGTTTGCATGCATGCATATATATTAGAATTAGTCACATATGCCTACAGGTATGTATATACGAAAGTTTACGTGTGCATGTTTGCATGCATATGTTGAATATCTAAGCATGCATGTTTATATTTCTGCATGTACACATATATTCCATCTATGCATATATATAAATATAATTAGCATATATATATATATACACACATAATTTAACTTGTGATTATCTATATATATATATGGATGACATGTATAAATTGAGTATAAAAAACAACATGATAACCCAACCAAACATTACAACACAAGATATCTTGGTGTCAAAACAAAACTAAACAAAACAAAAGACACCTAAACACCAACCCAAACGCTAGACATGATTCATTAGGAGTTTAAACAACTAACTAAGTGCAAATAACACATTGATCGGTCAAGGACAACTACCACGACCACCCAAACTGCCATACAAACACTCAAAAGAAATACATGAACTATCATCATTGCTAGAACAATAGGTGACAAGTTCTAAGGAATCATAGGACACCTTGCATGCACCATGACTCCCTCCATCCGCCACCTCCTCGGTTCCATGTTGACTTCCATAAAAACCGCCACCTAAGAACTCTATGAACACACACATCACTACCCTAACACTAGATGTAATGATTACCCTTTTTGTTATAAAATCCTTTGGCCTAAGCATCACAAAAAAATCGACCCATTGCATCTTTCGGTTTCTACCATACCCACGACAACCATCACTAAGTCTCGGTTTTTCTTTGGAACACCACACTACAACCATCTCCACCCGTAAGCACAACCACCACCAACACCACCATCTCCACAAATCGACCACCACACCTTCTGTCCCCCTATCTCTCTGTTCCTAAACAAAAACAAACAACAACCACACCACAACCATCGCACACTATCAACCGAAAGCATCACCTTTCACCATTTTCTCAACAACTCACGGTTCTACACCCCCACCAACCACGATCACCACCACCTCCACAGCCTTGTTCTCGGGTTCAAGGAGCTAAGATACCATTAAGATCATCATCACAAGGTATAAAAGGATTTTGTTATATATATGTTACAAAACATATATATATATACATAATAATTGGTGTTCAAACACCAAAACCAATTTTGAAAGTTTTAGTTTATGAATCATAAGTGATGAGTTGTAAAAACTCAGAAACTTATGATTAAAAAGATATATTTTGAATTTACAAAATTAAATCTTGTAAATATTCAAGAAAATCTAAAAAAATATATTAAACAACTGCAATTGTAGGAATAAATATTGAAAAATTCTTACTTATATATTGAAATATTGATCTAGAAACTTTGACAAAGTTTTGATAAGTAAATAATTTATATAGATTATTTTATAAATGAAAAATAGAAGAAAATATCAAAAATAGAAATAAATTCTGAAAAATTCTAATAAATTCACAGGATGATTATTTGGAGGTATAAAAACCTCTGGAATTATTTCAGAATTTTATTCCTTATTATGATTAAGATACGAAGTTTTATATTTTCTGCAGTAAATAAATCATAATAAATACTTAAAATAAATAATAAATTCTGATAAAATCATAAATGCAATATTAAATCCGAGAATACATAATATATAATTTTCATAATTTTTAGAGCAGTATAAATATTTTTTCTAAATATTGCAATTATTGTGAAAATTACAGAAACTGACCTGTTACGATTTGGACTTTGAGATAATTATATGATGCTTAGTCCTATATAAGAAACTGTCTGTAAAATTTTGTGATTTTATGAAAGACAGAAGCTATTTTTAAACAATTACAGGAATATTATAAAATTTATAGAAAATAATCTGTTTGGATTTGGATGCTATAAAATTATGAGATGTTACTGATTTTTGGGATAAGATTCTGTGAATTTTTGAGAAGTTTTGGACAACAGTAGGTATTTTTGATAATTTATGTAGAATTTGTACTAATTGTGAGCAAATTATATATAAATAATTTTTTGGAAATTTTTATGATAACATTATTGGCAGAACTTTCAGAAGGTACTTCTATCTGAGGTTTTGAAAATTTTAAAGAAAATATGGTCTGACACTGTGAACTATTTTGTTAGGTTCAAGTGGGAAAACACAGTGAGTTCATTACCCTATTTTCAACCGTTTGGTATTCACTAAAGTTTTGGGGGAAAAAGTATACTGTTTGGGTTGATGTATTATTTTTGAAAATATTTTTGTTACTTACTGTCATTTGCGATACAACCATTAATTCGAATGAGGAACCGTCCGATAATGTTAGTAGCGCTACTTAGGAGAATATTTGTACCAACCGGATGAGGGTTGCTACTATTTTCCTGCATCTAACCGAATGGGGGTTAGGATGTAATATTATCTGATTTTGTGAATTATTTCGTGACAGTATGATTATGTTGTGAGCAGGTTTGGTTGTAATTGATACATCAACAAAATATTTGTCTGGCTATAAACCTATGTTCTCACCAACATTTTTGTTGACTGGTTTAAGTGTACTTTTTCAGGAAATGAGTAACTCATTTGATTTCAGCTTTGAAGTTCATGATGGATGGGGTGACGTTGTGGGAAGGGTCTGCGTTACGTTAACCATCAACATTATTGACGGGAGCGTGTACGTAGACGTTCATTTTCATAGGTTTTAGACATGCTGTAATTTAGTGTAAACAATTACATCAAATTTTATATCTTACTTAAATGATGTAATTCCTCTAGTATAAATAAAAACATGTCTGTGTTGTGTTTCTATTATAACTATGTTTATTTACTATAAACAATGCACTCTGATAAAAGCTTGTCACATTCACCCTTATCGTTCACGCTTCCGCCGGGATGTGACAGATGTAGCCCATATAAGTCGGCCGAAAGTCTAGTATTCCCCAGTCCCTATCGGGGAAAGCACCGTCCAGAGGTAGAAACATTGCTCCCAAGTTCAAGTAGTACTACCCACATATGCGTGTGGCTCAAACGAGTTAACGATTGTACAAAAGTTCATGTAAGCATACACCATAAAATAAGTTGAACTCAAATAGAATTGATAGCATTTATTTCACCCTAAAAAGTTTAAGTAAAAAAAAAAGAGTTTAAGTTACGAAACTCACCGATTTCTAGTCACGATGATACTGGTTTAGTAAGCTCAAAAGGTTTTAGTGCAAATGGCTTCGAGTGATAAGAATCCCTATGTCCAAACAACATATTACTAAAAGCACTATATGAATACGACTTGGGTCATACCCTAAGTTAAATGTATTGATATATTAACATAGGTTTTATTAGATACTATTAATTTGTTTGGAAACAATCACTATTCAATTGGATAACTTCAATAAAATTAGTTTAACTTATAATTTGCAATTATTATTTGTTAATAAACAAATGTTAGTTAACCATAGTCAAGTCAGTCTTAACGACTAGTTTATCTCAATGACATTTGATTTATTATTTTTGACAAAAATGTTAATAAGCCTTATTGTAAGGCCCTGGTTTCAGGAAGCCTCACAGTTGGTCATTCACTTCATATCAAAGATTTAAACATTTATTCAAGCAAAAATTTAAAGTATTCATTCCTCCATTTCCCAAGGGTTTCTTTTCCTTTTTACGTCTTTTTATTTTTTAATTTCATGTTTCTAGCATCCATATACTCTCTCTCGATCTGCTCTCTCTCTCTCTCGATCTGCTCTCTCTCTCGCCCAACGGGTATCTCGCCCAACCGCCCACAAACCGCCCCCCACCGGCGACCACCGCCCACAAAAGACCCCCACCGGCGACCTTCGCCCACCGGCGACCTTCGCCCACCGGCGACCACCAAAGCTCGGGTAAGTTGACCTCCTTTACCAGGTAAGTTGACCTCGCCCACCCACCCACCGATCTGCTTGACCAGGTAAGTTGACCAGGTAGGTCGTCTTATCGATCTAGCTTTCGATTTGCTAAAGAACTGCTTTCGATCTAGCTTATCATCTGTCGATTTGTTACTTGAATTCTGGTTTATCACCGATCTGCTATCTTCCGATTTGATCTAGCTCTGCTATCTTCCGATTTGATCTAGCTAAAGAACTGCTTGTATGTTATCATCTGTCGATTCGATCTAGCTAAAGAACTGCTTGTTGGGAACTGCTTTATCACCGATCTCGTGTGACTTGTAACCCTAGAAGGTTGTGAGTTACTTGAGATCTGGAAGGAGAATCCTAACTTGGGAAAACCCCGCTGTGAGGATATTCTTTCTCCCTTATTGCCTGCTGTTTTTGTTCCATAGTCTAATAGGTCTGTTTTGACTGGGTTAGGAGTACCAGTATCTGTGTTCTCTGTTTTCTATATTTCTGTCTCATAAATTGGTGTGTTTTCATCCGTTAGTATATTACATTCTTTTGTTACCTGTGTTCTCTGTTTTCTATATTTCTGTTGTCCTCTGATTACTAGTGGTGCATCATTTGACTGATATTTCTTGTGTGCGTGCATTCACAATCTGGATTAATTTTGGGTGCTTCTGTTGATTCTATTTCGCTATTACCTGTGTTTGTTCCGTTTAAAGCATTGTTTGGCTTGTGTTTGTTCACCTTATGTTTTGTGGCCCTGTCTTTAGCGGTTGTTTAAGATGTTAGTGCGGTAATATAGACAGCAGGTGTCATTATGCTGCTCCGAGATCATGTTCGGTGACGAGAGATGCGAATACAAGGAAAAAGGATTTTAGATTAAGAGTGGCATCGTGGAATGTAGGAACCCTAACTAGTAAGTTATTAGAGTTAACTGATGTGCTAAGTAAACGTAGGGTCCAGATAGCGTGTCTCCAAGAGACTAGATGGAGGGGTGGGAGAGCAACAGAGTACAATAGTTACAAACTATGGTATTCAGGGTCGGACGGAACGAAAAATGGAGTAGGGTTTCTAGTGGCTAAGGAACTCCAAGATAATGTAGTGGAGGTAAGAAGATACGATGATAGAATTATGCTGTTAAGAATAGTAATAGGGGATGAAGTAGTGGCAGTAGTTAGTGCGTATGCTCCACATGTTGGACTAGGAGAAACAGAAAGAAAAAAGTTCTGGGAGAGTTTAGATCACGTTATGGGCGACATACCTAGAGACGAGAAAATATGCATAGGAGGAGATTTTAATGGGCACATCGGTAAGGACAATGACCACTTCCAGTTGGTGCATGGAGGATTCGGGTATGGCCTTAGGAATGAAGGCGGCAAGGAGCTTCTTGACTTTGCGGTAGAGCATGACTTAGGAATCATAAATTCGTTTTTTAAGAAAAGAGAATCGCATCTAATCACGTTTAGCAGCGGCGGGAGATACACGCAGATATACTATTTGCTGACGAGGAGAGAAGATCGTAGCTCGTGGAAGGACTGTAAGACAATCCCAGGAGAGACAGTTGTGACACAACATCATATGTTAGTGGCGGATATACGCGTGAAGAGACCAATTGTCCAACAAAACAAGAGAATTAGACATACGATAAAATGGAGCCAACTCAAGGACGAAAACATTACCATTTTTAGAGATAAGGTCATACCAATGAAACATCCTGGACCACAGGAAGACGCAAACCAAAAGTGGGAGGCCATGGCAAATACGCTCATCCAAGCAGCTAAAGAAACGCTTGGAGTTACAACAAAGAGGACAGTCGACCATAAGGAATCTTGGTGGTGGAACGAAAATGTACAGGAGAAGATACGAATAAAACAACAAAGTTTCAGAGAGCTTATACGCTGTAACAATTAGGAAGAACGCCCAGAGCTAAAAGATAAATACAAGGAGGCTAAGAGAGAGGCGAAGAAATCGGTGTCAGAGGTAAAGAACACGGCGTATGAGATGATGTATAAACGACTAGAGACGAAAGAAGGAGAGCATGACATGTTTAAGCTAGCCAAGGCAAGAGACAGCAGAAGACAAGACCTGAGAATTGTGAAGTTTATAAAGGCTGCGGATGGAAAAGTTTTCGTGAACGACAAGGACATCAAGGGGAGATGGAAAACTTACTTCGATAACCTTTACAACATAAAGAACCCAAATCATCAAGCTGAGATAGATAATACAACCCAAACAACACAACAAAACAATTGCTATTGTAGAAGCATCACAGTAGACGAAGTTATGAGAGCTATGAACAAAATGGGAAGGGCTAAAGCGGTGGGGCCAGACAACATACCGATTGAAGTGTGGAAATGCCTGGGAGATGAGGGGCTCAAATGGCTAACAGATTTATTCAACACTATCTTTACGACAAGGAAGATGTCGGACCAGTGGAGAACCAGTGTTATAGTCCCCATATATAAGAAAAAGGAGATGCACAAAGTTGCGAAAATTACAGGGGAATAAAGCTATTGAGTCACACGATGAAATTATGGGAAAGAGTTATTGACACGAGAATTAGACGAGAAACTCAGATAGCGTCAAACCAATTTGGATTTATGCCAGGACGCTCTACAACAGAAGCAATACACGCCATAAGGAGGATAATGGAGAAATACAGAGAAAAGAAAGGGACCTCCATATGGTATTCATCGACCTAGAAAAGGCCTATGACAGCATTCCGCGTCAACTAATTTGGGAAAGTCTACGACTTAGAAGGGTACCAGAGAGGTATATCAAAATAATCAAGGATATGTATGATGGGGCAAAAACGTGTGTGCGAGCCCCGATCGGAGACACAGACTCATTCACAGTGGAAGTGGGACTCCACCAAGGATCGGCACTGAGCCCATTTCTCTTCACAGTAGTGTTGGATGAGATGACCAAGTCTATACAGCAGCCAGCTCCGTGGTGCATGCTCTTTGCGGATGATACTGTCTTAATATCGGAGTCTAAAAGGGTGCTTAACGACAAGCTAGAACAGTGGAGAGCAGCACTAGAGCGCAAAGGTTTAAGGATAAGTCGCTCAAAGACAGAATACATGCATTGTAACTTTAGTGGCGAGGCGGAAGAGGACATCCAAATCACTATTCAGGGTATGGCGGTCCCACAAACGTCTAGGTTCAAATACCTGGGCTCGTACTTGCAGGAGGACGGAGAGATACACAGCGATGTAGCGCACCGTGTTCAAGCTGGATGGTGCAAGTGGAGAGCAGCAGCAGGGATCCTATGTGATAAGAGGTTTCCAGCAAAACTAAAGGGAAAGCTATATCGAGTGGCAGTACGTCCAGCTATGTTATATGGAACAGACTGTTGGGCCATATAGAAATCGCACGAGAAACAAATAGAGGTAGCGGAAATGCGAATGCTGAGGTGGATGTGCGGTCACACAAGACTTGACCGGATAAGAAACGAAGTGTATCGACAGAAGCTAGAAGTGGCCTGTATCACAGATAAAACACGAGAGGGAAGATTAAGATGGTTTGGGCATGTCAAGAGGAGACCAATGGCGGCACCAGTTAGAGCAGTAGAGAACATCATCTTAGAGGGTAGGAGGAGTAGAGGAAGACCTAGATTGACCTGGGATGAGGTAATTAGGCGAGATATGATACACCTGCACCTCTCTGAGCACATGATCGAGGATAGGACTGAGTGGAGGCATAGAATTAAAATTGAGGACTTCTAGTGTGACCTATAGGCAGGAAGGGTATTTGACGACGTCTGGTTTCGGGGCCTAAGTAGCCCATATCTGCCCTTTAACGATGATTCTACATGCACCTAGGATTTATGTATGCTATGTGTTGTATGATTATTGTGTACTGTAGGATATGTGTTGTATGATTTATGGTATGATGTCCTGCTGCCGATATGTCTTTTTGTATACGGTATGCTTTGTGCTGTATGTTTTATTGTATGTTATCTTGCTAAACAGTATGACTTTTGCTATCGAGTCGGGGGTCTCATTGGAAGCGGTCTCTCTACCTAACAAGATAGAGGAAAGACTCGCCTACACCTACCCTCCCCAGACCCTGCTCTTGAGTGGGATATACTGGGTTTGTTTGTTTGTTTGTTTATTCAAGCAAACATTGCAGCGACAATTACTTTAATTCAAACTCATCATGACATAATTCGAAGAAAACATTAACATTGTCTTAAATACATCAAACAAGTCTTAAAAGAGTGTTTAACAATCTTTTAAAATTTATGATGCCAGTCTTCAGTTGCCAATAAGCTTTGGATCCACACCCCCATCCTTCTAAGCCCAACAGCTCACCTCTCAAACTAATATGTATACAAAAATCAGCTTCGCTGAGTAAGTTCTAGATTTACTTTATTAGATAATCTTTTAGTGAGATATGTTATCTTTACCATTCCAAAGTAGTCATCACAAGAACAAACATTTACTATACATATACTATCATTTTATCAATACTTTATCATTAAGACTTTCGATTGTTTATTATCTATTACTCTTCTTTATCCGTTAATTTCAAGTTACTATGTCTCGAGATCTGCCTAAGGACTAGACCCCCACTTGTAATGAACACCAGACTTTACTTTAGCCATGCTTGTGATAAACACAAAACTTTACTTTATCCATTAGAGCATAACAAATACTACTCTCCTTTATCCTTTGCTTGCAAGACTTTACTTTAGAAATAGTATATTGTTATGAGCTCAATAATATTTCTTTAGGTTTTACTTTAATCTTTAGTTATACATATACTTATACATGCTAAGAATCAACTTATAGTCCATATATTCACATTTTTGACAAAAGAGTACAAAAAGTATAACCGACCCTCCGTGTGACAGCGGGTGTTCGGGGGCGGCAACCCTTGATAGTAAGGTTCTAGGGACAGCATCCCCTAGTGGTGTCACACCCTCAAAATCCGCTAACGGGATTTTACCATCAGGCGTGTGACACACCGGGATCTCAGATAGCATCAGTTACACCAAACACAGTAATTACAAAATATCACATTAAGTAATTAGACTTTTAAATCAATCATAAGTGTTTCAGATTTGCGGAAGCGTTTCGAAATCAGAAATCAACAGTGAATCGTTTCAACATACGTTTCAACCATAAGAATCAGTAGCGTTTCAACAAATTAAACTAGTTGAGTAGTGATGTATGCCATGCATGCATCCAAGCTGAGTTCTTAATCTTGTGCGTTTCTGTGACATGAGAAAACATGCTAAAATGTGTCAATATAAAGTTGGTGAGTCCACAGGTTTTAATCAACAAGAAATGTGTCAGAAAAGCGTTTCACATGGTTTCATCAACCAGAAATGTGTCCGAAAAGCGTTTCACATGGTTTCATCAACCAGAACTGTGTCAGAAAAGTGTTTCACATGGTTTAGTATATAAAGCATATCGATAGGTAGCGAGCCTATAAACAAGTTAGTTAGTGTTTCAAACCGAAGCTGACTGTGTGTGTTTAGTGCCTTTCCACCACGTCTTAACCGACCGTGGCAATCATTTTAGGTCAATTTAGCACCCGTTCGACCTCCAATCAAGCTAGCGCGACTAGCCCGGGCGGGGTTTGTCAGACCCATTAGTACTACTCAAAATTACCTCGCTAATCTCGTTACTAATGGTTTGATACTGTAAGGACTTTCAAATGCGTTTCCCACTAACATAACAGGCGATATCAATAATACTGGCATCCATAACAAAAATAGTGTTTGTATGTTTTCTCCCCCCAAAAGGAAAGAAAGTAAAATGGGGCCGTGAAACTCACCTTTAGTGTAGAGCAACAAGTAATTGTAAGCACAAAAGATCGGGTTTCCAATTAACCTGTGTTTCATTCAGTATATATATATAATTAATATCAATTATTAATTATAAATATAATAACTGTACGTTTCGCGTCTCACGAATCGGTTCGGTGTCGATTATATATATATATCCTCATTATTATATTCCCACGTATATATATTAAAATACAAGTAACAATAATTTCATGATTTCACTATCTATAGTTTATTTTTATATAAATAACCTAATTATATTATTTGTTAATAATATTTTTTATATAAATTTATTAAGGTGTTTAAAGAGAAAATTTTACAGAAAATCGTTAGAGAACTTTTAAAATAAACAAAGTTTATAGAATTGACTTTTATAAATTTTAGAAATTTTCTGTAATTTTTTTAAAGATTAAAAAGGCTTTAAAAAATAAAAGGAGGGTGCCGGATTCGAACCCGTGACCTCCATTTCACAATCCCACACACACACCAGTCAACCAAAGGCATACAGCCACGCTATAATTCGATTCCAAATGATTTTAAACTGATTTTTCCCATTTCCCCCAATTCCTTAGAACCCTAGATTTGTTCTTGGATCCAATTGAGCCCCAATTCGATGTAGTTATAGGCTATTTTCATGGGGCTTTTATTCCCCATGATGCAACGATTATGGAGATGTATTTAATTACCCGATTGGTGATGGTTTGAAGGTGAACGCGTCGTCGAGCAGGCCGCGGGTTATAATAAATCAAAGGATGAGCAAACGATGAAGATAATCGAATTAATTTCGTGGGTAGCTTCAGGAACTGTTCTTGATGCAAAGCCCCTTGTTAATTGCAAGTTAGAAAGGCCGGAGGATGGTGCTCTATAGAGTTGCAGGTCCGAAAGAAGAGAGTGATCGAATTCGAGGTTTTTGTATGTTTCAGGTTGAATTGAGAGCTGTGTTCGATTTATAGGCAGATAATGTTCTAGTGGGTTGATTTAATTTGATTAAATTTGTCGTTTGAGTGAAAGTGGTTAGGTATATGTTAGTGGAATCGATTAATGGTCCAATTACTCATAATCCGGTTGCTTTTTACCTAATTAAAGACAACATTATCGATCGAATTTGTCCCACGATCGATTTGGGTGCGTTGTGGGGTTTAAAAACCGGGTTTTATGGGTGTTGGGGCCTCGCCGGAGCCGCGACCGGCGGCCGGTTTCCGGTGGCCGGAAAATCGGGAGTGGGCGGGGGGTTGGGTTGTAAATTCTTAATTTTCACAAATGGTCCCTGTGGTTTTCGATTTGTTATTTTATGTTGTTAAATTTCTTTTGTAATTTGATAAATGGCAAAACTAACCCCTGGACTTCATTATTATTATTATTATTATTATTATTATTATTATTAAATAATAGTGAAATGGATTAATTTATGATAAACGGAGAATGTTAGTTTAAATAGTATTAATCTAAAAACTCGGGTTGTCACATTATCCCCCTGTTGAAGAAATTTTCGTCCCGAAAATTAGAACATTAGGTTCAGTTAATTACATGGAATTCAACGATTTATACCGTGTGAGTTGTAAGGTTTTGACAGAGTTGTGACATCATCCCCTTGTTGAAGGGAATTTCGTCTTGAATTTTAAGGAAAAGATATCTTAAAAATGATACCTTAAGAAGTGAGTGTTTGATCGTTGAATAGTTGTGGGTACTTCTTCTTCATTTGGTCCTCGCGTTCCCGGGTAAACTCTTGTCCAGGCTTTGTGTTTCCACCTAATACGCACAATAGGGATCTTGCTACGTTTTAGGGTTTTGACTTCTTGATCCCTAATCTCTACTGGTTCTTCAATGAAACGAAGCTGTTCATCGATTTCATGGAACAACAAATGATTCATCAGCAATACACTTTCTTTTCCAAATCGTACAATCCCTTTCCAGGGAGAGACTTTGAGTCAAACGTGATCTCCCACATTGAATTCTAGAGGCTTTCGACGAATCACCTTATCCTGATGGTCTATCTTGGTTTCTTGCTTTGATAACCAATTCATACGGAATTAAGTCTATGTCAAAGACATGATCTTCGTGTACTTTTGTGTAACCTCTAATTATTACCATTGGTCACTTTAACCGAGTAAATAATTTCTATGCAACTAGCTAGGGTTAATGCTAAGTTAAAGAATAATTTCAGTAGAATCAAAACTGTTATCAACCCTAGTATCAAATAGATGTGTAGCTACTGATGATAAGGTACGTGCATGTAACAATATTTGGTCTTGTCGAATGTGGCTTGCTTCAGTCGTAAATGCATGACCGCGTGATGTATTTCCTTGACTTATATGACCTTTATTTCCATAATTTAACTGTTCTTACTTTCTAGCTATAGCCATTTCCTAATTCTGATTGCTTCTAACTTGTCCTTGGGTCCTAATCGACCTAGGGCACACCTATGGTAGTGGTCGGAACTCCAACCTCCTTAATGTCCCCGTTTAACGCATTTTAGCTTAATCGTATTAACCAACATAGCTAGGTTTACAACATTAGCATTCTTGTCTACCTTACCGCTAGGTTGCTTGTTCAACCCTCCAACTTCTTTCTACTACTCACTAGATTTGCCTAGTGTCCTTTTTAATCCTATTTGGTCTAATGTCATAAGGTATGACATCAGCTTTGTCAATTCATGGAGTTTGTCAGTATAAAGAGCACTACCTAACCCTACCATTGCATGATTTTAGAATTACAATTCTAACTTTTGCATTTCATTCCTTAAGTAATAGTACTCAATCACCAAGGCTTTGAATTCACCTCAATAACCCTATATATAAGCATCACCGGTGTACTAAGAATGTGCTTAAACCGGTTACACGACATCCTAATTTTCCTTAGCATCATCCCAAAGAATAACGTAATGTATGTATAGAGAGTAACATCAATCTTCTATATTTCCTGTAGTCCACTTTCATTCTAAGCATTCAATCAATTCCTCAGTTACGAAATACTAAGTGGAGGAATGTCTCTTAAAATGATTGGAAATACCATGAAGGCTCTAAGTAGGACAGGACTTAAGTAATAGCAAGTGTCAGTAATGGTTTGTTACCCTTAACAAGGTCTTACTAGAATTATGATCCTAGCACCCTAGGGTATAGAATAGAAACTTGTAATACTCATGATCGTTATCTAACGGTAAGATTAGCCCGACTTCTCATGACAGAAAATTTCGGCTTGGTTTTTAGATAACCAATCCATGCCGACGACTACATCAAAACTACCAAGTGTGATAGGCATCAGATCTATACCTAACTCATGTCCAGATAATCCTAGTTTGCATCCCTTAATGACGTGAGTTGCCTCAATTAGTTTCCCATCAGCTAATTCTACAGTGTAACTAGGTTCCATATCAACTAAGGTTACGTCTAGGAGTTTAATAAACTTGTTGGAAACAAAACTCTTATCGGCACCGATATCAAACAGTATAGAAGCAAAATGACCATTCAGAGGAAACGTACCAGTAACCACATCCTGATTATCCCTTGCCTCACCAGAGCCAATCACAAAAACTCTACCTTTGGCACCATTTCCATTGTTGTTGTTTCCATTATTGCCCATGTTGCCATTCTTCAGTTGTGGGCAATCCTTCCTGTAGTGGCCCTCCTTGCCACACTCATAACAACCCTTAGGTGTTCCTCCCGGTCTTTGTTGTTGAGGTTGTTGCCTAGCTATTAGATCACCCCTGCAATCCCTAGCAATATGACCCGTCTTGCCACATCTTTGGCAACGAAAACGATCACACTGACCATAATGATGGAAGTTGCACTGTTACACTTCGGGTTTTTGCCAACATAGTTGCTCGATCCCTGACCATTATTGTTGTTGTTCTGATTGTTGTTTGTGAAGCTTCTAGATGAATCAAACTTTCTGATTGGTTGTTGATCGGAGCTTGAAGACTTACTGTTGTTACCATCCCATTTCCTTTTGTGTTCGAATGGTCCAGAGGTAGCGCCACGTTTAGGTAGGATACCATGTGCCACTGCCTGATCAGTGAGCTTGTGAGCCAGTCGAATAGCCTGCTGAATTGTGGCAGGATCAGCAGCCATAACACTAGCTTGGATTTGAGGAGCTAGACCATCAATGTACTTCTCAATCCGTTTGTAGGCCGGGGTCACCATCTGGGGACATAGAACAGCCAACTCGTGTGAGCGAGTCGTGTACTCCTCAATTTCAGAGCCAGTCATTTTGAGATTCCAAAACTCTGCTTCTAGCTTCTGGAACTCGTTTCTGGGGCAATATTCTTCTTTCATCAGTATTTTAAAATCATCCCAAGGCATACCGTTAGCAGCATCAAGTCCTAAGGTCTGGACCTGTGAGTTTCACCATGTCAAAGCTGGTCCTTCCAGGGTGCCGGAGGCGTACTTGACACGACTTCCAGCAAGACAGTTGCACATGGCGAACAGTGACTCGAGCTTCTCTAGCCAGCGAAGTAGTGTGACAGTACCCTCAGAACCACTGAAAGAGTGAGGCTTACAGTCCATAAACATCTTGAAGGTACAGGCTGTTGGGCCTCCTTGATTCAGATTCTGGTTGTTCTGGTTCTGGTTGCGGATCTGTTCATAGGCTGTGAGCGCATCAGTAACACTCTCATTGATGATGGCATCCAACTCAGCTTGAGTCAGGTTGATGTTTCCGTGTCCTCTCGGGCGTCCAGGTCTCCTTCCAGACATGATTCTTCAATTCACAATGTACGACAGTCACTATCGAATTATAACTACTAATAACATTAATTGGTTTCTTACTAGCAGGAATGGAGGATTTGTTTGCATATCGATAGTGAGGTTTCATGAGAACCGAGACAAGTACGATAGAGTTAAGGAAGTAATGTGTGTTGTTCTCCTTGTTTGTCATCGTGTGTGTTAGAAAGGAGTTTCGCGTTCCCAAGTGGTAATGGTAGATTCGGGTTGTCGTTGCTTCAACTCCGAGAGTGAAGAATCATGTGTAGATGTTGGAAGTGAGCGAGCGGAACTCCCCACCCCTCTATTAGTCGAGGATGATACATGTGACCTAAATATTTGTGTATATTGACCATAGTTTATCACTCATCCCAGAAATCCCCAGGTAAGCATAACAGGTCTCGCAATGAGATTTATGCGATATGCTTGCCTTAGCCCGAAGGCCTTTTGCCAGGAAATCCAGAATACAGGTGTCTATGTGTCACACAAATTTCTTTGGTTCATAGAATAAATCTTTAGAGAGAAATTAAAGGCACGAGTTATCAGTTTCTTTTCCTCAGGTATCTATGTGTCACAGAAATATGTTAAAGCAACAGTTCTCAGGCATCCAAAGTTAGTAAGTACAGCTTAGTAATCTATGTGTGTGTAACTAATGCAAATCCAACTATAGTCTAAAATGCAATGCAAATGAGATGCAAAGTCCATTTTAGTTCGCTATAACTAATGCTCTGATACCAATCTGTCACACCCTCAAAATCCGCTAACGGGATTTTACCGTCAGGCGTGTGACACACCAGGATCTCAGATAGCATCAGTTACACCAAACACAGTAATTACAAAACATCACATTAAGTAATTAGACTTTTAAATCAATCATAAGTGTTTCAGATTTGCGGAAGCTTTTCGAAATCAGAAATCAACAGTGAATCGTTTTAACATGCGTTTCAATCATAATAATCAGTAGCGTTTCAACAAATTAAACCAGTTGAGTAGTGATGTATGCCATGCATGCATCCTAGCTGAGTTCTTAATCTTGTGCGTTTCTGTGACCTGAGAAAACATGCTAAAATGTGTCAACATAAACTTGGTGAGTCCACAGGTTTTAATCAACAAGAAATGTGTCAGAAAAGCATTTCACATGGTTTCATCAACCAGAAATGTGTCCGAAAAGCATTTCACATGGTTTCATCAACCAGAACTGTGTCAGAAAAGTGTTTCACATGGTTTAGTATATAAAGCATATCGATAGGTAGCGAGCCTATAAACAAGTTAGTTAGTGTTTCAAACCGAAGCTGACTGTGTGTGTTTAGTGCCTTTCCACCACGTCTTAACCGACCGTGGCAATCGTTTTAGGTCAATTTAGAACCCGTTCGACCTCCAATCAAGCTAGCGCGACTAGCCCGGGCGGGGTTTGTCAGAGCCAGTAGTACTACTCAAAATTACCTCGCTAATCTCGTTACTAATGGTTTGATACTGGAAGGACTTTCAACTGCGTTTCCCACTAACATAACAGGCGATATCAATAATACTGGCAACCATAACAAAAATAGTGTTTGCATGTTTTCTCCCCCAAAAAGGAAAGAAAGTAAAATGGGGCCGTGAAACTCACCTCGAGTGTAGAGCAACAAGTAATTGTAAGCACAAAAGATCGGGTTTCCAATTAACCTGTGTTTCATTCAGTATATATATATATATATATATATATATATATATATAATTAATATCAATTATTAATTATAAATATAATAACTGTACGGTTTCGCGTCTCACGAATCGGTTCGGTGTCGATTATATGTATATCCTCGTTATTATATTCCCACGTATATATATTAAAATACAAGTAACAATAATTTCATGATTTCACTATCTATAGTTAATTTTTATATAAATAAACTAATTATATTATTTGTTAAAAATATTTTATATATAAATTTATTATGATGTTTAAAGAGAAAATTTTACAGAAAATCGTTAGAGAACTTTTAAAATAAACAAAGTTTATAGAATTGATTTTTATAAATTTTAGAAATTTTCTGTAATTTTTTTAAAGATTAAAAAGGCTTTAAAAAATAAAAGGATGGTGCCGGGTTCAAACCCGTGACCTCCATTTCACAATCCCACACACACACCAGTCAACCAAAGGCATACAATCGCGCTATAATTCGATTCCAAATGATTTTAAACTGATTTTTCCCATTTCCCCCATTTCCTTAGAACCCTAGATTTGTTCTTGGATCCAATTGAGCCCCAATTCGATGTAGTTATAGGCTATGTTCATGGGGCTTTTATTCCCCATGATGCAACGATTATGGAGATGTATTTAATTACCCGATTGGTGATGGTTTGAAGGTGAACGCGTCGTCGAGCAGGCCGCGGGTTATAATGAATCAAAGGATGAGCAAACGATGAAGATAATCGAATTAATTTCGTGGGTAGCTTCAGGAACTGTTCTTGATGCAAAGCCCCTTGTTAATTGCAAGTTAGAAAGGCCGGAGGATGGTGCTCTGTAGAGTTGTAGGTCCGAAAGAAGAGAGTGATCGAATTCGAGGTTTTTGTATGTTTCAGGTTGAATTGAGAGTTGTGTTCGATTTATAGACAGATAATGTTCTAGTGGGTTGATTTAATTTGATTAAATTTGTCGTTTGAGTGAAAGTGGTTAGGTATATGTTAGTGGAATCGATTAATGGTCCAATTACTCATAATCCGGTTGCTTTTTACCTAATTAAAGACAACATTATCGATCGAATTTGTCCCACGATCGATTTGGGTGCGTTGTGGGGTTTAAAAACCGGGTTTTGTGGGTGTTGGGGCCTCGCCGGAGCCGCGGCCGGCGGCCGGTTTCCGGTGGCCGGAAAATCGGGAGTGGGCAGGGGGTTGGCTTGTAAATTCTTAATTTTCACAAATGGTCCCTGTGGTTTTCGATTTGTTATTTTATGTTGTTAAATTTCTTTTGTAATTTGATAAATGGCAAAACTAATCCCTGGACTTCATTATTATTATTATTATTATTATTATTATTATTATTATTATTATTATTATTATTAAATAATAGTGAAATGGATTAATTTACGATAAACGGAGAATGTTAGTTTAAATAGTATTAATCTAAAAACTCGGGTTGTCACAAGTGGGGTCCAAGGGACAATGCCCCTAGCTATAAAACACTTGAAATCTTTGTTATATAAAATTCTATTTTCTTGTCAAAACCTCTTGGAATTTTTATTATAAAAATCGTATATTTAGTATGCATATCGCCCCCTAAACATTGAAAACGTGTAAATAATGGAGATCTAGAGCTCATCTGGTAAGTAAGCAACTTCACGTCTAAGTTTTCTAAGCTAGGATCTTGGCACACGGACTGCATATAAGTTAACGCAAAAACAGGTCATTTTTACGCAGTTTCGGCAGCAGTTCGCATGCAGTTTCGCTGCCAATTTCGCATGTCAGTTTCGCATTACAGTTTTGCTGCAAGTTTCGCCTAACATTCGTTGAAATTTCCTAGATTCTCTAAATCTACTGGTCTACCAATGCACTTGCGAAATTATCAGCAAAACTATTGTCTTGTTAAAATCTCTTGAAATTTTGTTATAAAAATTGTATATTTAGTATGCATATCACCCCCAAATCCTTGAAAACGTGTAAATAAGGGAGATCTAGAATTCACTTGGTAAGTAAGCAACTTCACGTCAAAGTTCTCTAAGATAGGATCATGGCACACGGTCTGCATATAAGTTAACGCACGAACAAGTCATTTTCTACACAGTTTCGGCAGCAGTTACGCATGTAGTTTCGCTGCCAGTTTCGCATGGTAGTTTCGCTGCCAGTTTCGCATGACAGTTTCGCTACCAGTTTCGCATATCAATTTTGCTGCCAGTTTCACATGGCAGTTTCGCTGCCAGTTTCGCCCAACTTTCTTTGGAATTTCCTAGATTCACTAAATCTATTGGTCTACCTATGTACTTGTGAAATTACAGCAAAACTATAGTTTTGCTATAAGGAGATTGTCTTAATTTCGCAGGAAGAACTTACAGTTTCGTAGAAAGAACTAGCAGTTTCATTGGACATATAAAAATGATGTACCGGCTCGTTTTTATTCTAAAATCTCAACTTTTTACGTCCAAATCCTTAGTTTTTCATCCATGAAACTATATCTAAGCTTTTTACATGATTTTATACGTAAAATATGACCTTTATATGATTTTTTGCAACTTTTCTAAACTCAAAATCCTAGAATCCGGATCTGTTCTAAAGAGATGTTTGGATGGTGATTCTTACCTAGATTTCTTGCTTTTTCCTTGATTTTTGATGCACTAATACTCAGATCTTCGATACTTGAGTCAATAAAGCCTCAAATCTTTGATTTTTCTCTATTTTCTCTCTCTAGAATGTTGATGGCTTAGGTTGCAAGTAGGTTGATTATGGGTGTTTAATGGGTTGTTATAGGCCCTTAAACCCATCAAACCCTTAGCCTATAAGATAATTTAACCCATAATCTTTTTTTTTTCTTTTTATTATATATAACCGTCAACTTAACCCATTACTAAGTTGCTCGCTTCGACATTCCGGGGTGTTACACTTTTGGGCATCCACAACTTGTAATATAATAATTTTCATACATATATACTTAACTAAGTATAATTTAGGTCAAATTCAGTCCTAAAATATATAGTTTGTTTCTTTGGCAATATTAGTCCCTAAATTATGAAAACATATTTTAAAATACGTAAATGTGTAATTTAAATTCTTGGTATTTTATTTAACATTAAAACAAATAATTTCATTTATAAATAGAGTTTATCCTATATTTTTAAGCTCAAATTATTCTATAAATATTCTTATTCTAATAAAAAGGTATCTGCGATTACACGTGTCAACACCACAATCATTCTCACCAAAATTTTCCCGCCTCTCTCTCCTATTAAATAATTACCTTAATTACTAAATACTATTTAACACTTTTTTAGATTTAAAGCATAAGACTTTTTTTAAAAATATGAAATATTTAAAATTGGTATTGTTAAAAAGTTATTTTTTTAAAACCAAAAATAATTAAATTTTAGAGTTATAATAAGAAAATTTTTAAAAATAACATTTTTATATGGTTTGTTTTAGAACAAAACGTTTATTTATTTTTTTAAAAAAATAAAGTTTTAAAAAGTTGATATCGCTATTTTATAACTTACAGTCATTTCTAATACATAATTTCAGTGATATTATATCTTAAAATATTATTTTATAATTAATAAATTTTGTTATATTAATTTTTTATTTATTCAACCCGTGTAACACACGGGTTACTATAGTTAGTAACTAATAGTAGGGAATATATTCTTTTGTTGTCGGTTTAGGTAAAAATCACACTTTAAACATTTAATTCCGTAACTAGCGCAAAGAATATCATTTTAAACCTTCTCAAACTATTCTATCATATATGTAGAGTTTTACTAATGGAAAAAATATTATTTTTGTAATTATAGGTACAAAATCGTTATTTTGACGGTTAACCGTTTAACTCTAGGTTTTGACTGTACCGGTAGGTTAAATAATTAGGTTTTTACTTTTTATCCTAAAGAAAACTTTTATGTGTCTAAAAAAACCTGTAAATTTGTAGTTGTTAGGGGTTAGGGTCCGGTTTTGTTAGATTTCGTCATTATTTGCGTATATACTGAGTTATAAATGTTTACTAGTCGAACGTTTGACGTAATAAGACTTACAGACCATGATAAACTCTTTTTAGCATCTTTTAGGTATATAAAACCTTAGGAAATATCCAGGGTTGGAGTTTTTAGCATATTCATGTCGGTTTTGAATTTTTGACGTGCATAAATTTAGTCTGAGGGTTAAATTCTTGTATCTTTTTTAGTGTTTTACATCATATTGACCATAATAATCTTTAAAAGTATTATTATTAGTGCATATTCTTAAAGTCCATGGAATTTGTATTAAAGGATGTAAATATGGTTTTTAGGTTATTTAACACATAGTTAACGATTTTGCATTTATACCTTCTTGTGAACCAGTTGTGATGGTGTTGTAGCCTTAAGATTAGATATTCCTTGTTGTGAAAACTCAAATAACCTAGTAACTTGGATGCACACAAAACACATATGAATGTGAAGTTTCAAGTTTAACAATGAAAGTTTTAAGTGGTTTTCGGCTTACCAATAGTGATGAACCTTGGATGGTGATAGATGAATGATTTCAAGAGATGAAAGTAAACCAAGTAAGACTTATGTCACGGACTGATTTGTTCAGTTCTAGTGCGGCACTTAGATCCGTTCTAAGTCAGCCTTCTTGATCTTGAATGGATGGATTTCAGTAGCGGAAGTCTTTGTAGGGAATGTTGGATTTGTAGTACGCAAGTGGAATGCTTGTAATGTGTGATTACAACACAAGTAGATTGCTTGTATTACTATGAACACAAGTACAAGGCTTTGATGTACAAGGAGCTTAGGTGGTTTGCAAATGAAGCATCACCACCCTATTTATACTAGTTGCATGCCTTTCTAGATTTTTCTATATCTAGACCTTTCTTTACATAATATCTAAGATACTTCTAATATAAATATCTAAGATATTTGGTAATCTAAATATCTTAGATATTAGCTAATCTAATATCTAGATAATTCTTTGCTTAATATCTAGATATTTTACATGGAATTCTCTACTTTGATCTAGTGTTCATGGCTAGATTTTTGTAGTGTCTTCTAGAGATTTCCGAGATTGCCATGTTGCCGCAGAATTATGTGGGTTGTCCCGGAGTCTTCCGGGCAGCCTTGCATGCTTCAAATATGCCCCTAATCAGTAAAAATCAAGGTGTTGCGATTTGTGTTTTGGCGGGTCGTGACATTCTCCCCCACCTAATGCCACGACGTCCTCGTCGTGTTGCCTGGATGCCTCATGAGTTGTCTTCATGAGTTTCAAGATAGAGATGGTTTTGCCTTGACGCCTTGTATCTGGCTCCAAGGTAACGGTGTGCACTTGGTCTCCCTTGATGATGTACATGGTGTTAATGAATGTCACTGGGCAGGCCTTTGCTTTTCGGAAGAAATCCATCCCTAGCACGATATCATAGTCGTCTAGTGGGACGACTGAGAAGTGCAGCTTGCCTGTCCATGTACCAATCTTTGTTTTTACGCCCCATGCTGCTCCTTCTATTGGTTTGGTGTCTCCTGAGGCGGCCTTGATCCATCCTTCTTGTGTGGTGATCCTTAAGCCAAGTCTTCGAGCCTCTTTAGGTGAGATGAAGTTGTGGCTTGCTCCGGTGTCAACCAACGCTTTCACAGGTTGCCCTTTTATTTCCATGTTTACGAACCGAAGTCCCTTTGATTCTATTTGTGGGTTGTCTCTGGTTATGGTTTGGTTTGATTGGTTTGCCATCACCAAGGGCTTGCCTTCAACTGTACTTAACGCATTAAGTAGTTGAAGTTGCATTGTTCCTGGACGAACCTCTTCTGGTTCTGATGTTTCATCATCAGATCTGATCAAGGCTGTAAGTTTAGCCTTTTTCGGACAATCCCGCGCATTGTGCGGTCCATCGCAAAGGAAACATCCTTTGATCATTTGTATCTCCTTCCCATATCTTGGTGGTCGTCGATTGTCTTCTCTTCGATTCTGACTTTGGTTATTATTATGGGGTCTCGCTCCCCCACCTTTTTCATCGTTATCTTCCATAACGACGGGTTTTTATGATCGCCTTTCATTATGGTCGATCAAGCTTTCGGCAACAATGATGGCTGAGGATAAGTCTTGAACATTTCTTCGTTCAAGTTCGGTTCTTGCCCATGTTTGTAAGCCATCGATGAGGTATATGAGAGAGTCCTTTGGTGACAAGTCCGGAATTTCTAGCACAAGGGTAGTGAAATCTTTGACGTAGTCCTTGATGCTACCCTTTTGCTTTAGATTACGAAGCCGAATCTTTGCTTCGTGTTCAGCGTTTTCCGGATAAAATTGTTTCTTGATTTCTTTTATGAAATCAGTCCAAGTTTGTATGGTGCACGTACCTTTATCAATCTCCATGTGCTTTCGTCGCCACCATAAAGCTGCGGTCTCCTTCAAGTAAAGAGTCACCGTCTTGATCTTCTTGGCGTCATCGACAATATCGACGGCCTCAAAGTATTGTTCCATCTCCCAAAGGAAGTCATCCACAGCCATCGCCTCTCGTTTACCAACGAATGGTGATGGTTTGGGGATGTCCACCTTTGTAGAGGCATGGATTATGTTGTCACCTCCGGTTGCTAGTGCGCGCTTGCAAACACTTAGTTCGGTTTGCAAGTCTTTGATTTCCCTCTCGAAGTTAGCTTTTAGTTGACCCAACTCCCTTGTGAATGCCTCTTCCATCTCCTTCCTTATCAAGGAGAGGGCGAGTTTGAGGTCGCTTCGCATTTCGTTGAAGTCATTACCTAACGACTCAACATGTTGCATAGAGTCGTAGGTATATGTTTTGAAGATATCGACTTCAGCCTTGAATTCCTCCATTTCGTTTTTGAATTCAGACAATAATACCTCGACATCTTCAACTCTTTTGTCCATGCTTGCAACCAAGTCTTTGGACATGCTTCGAGTTCTCTTGTCACCTTTACGAGCCTCCTCCCGTCCACGGGTCTCGTCTCCGGCAACGCTTACGACTACAATCTTCTCCGGATTTGATGCCATCCCAAAGAGTCGACGCGGCTCTGATACCCCTTGTCACGGACTGATTTGTTCAGTTCTCGTGCGGCACTTAGATCCGTTCTAAGTCAGCCTTCATGATCTTGAATGGATGGATTTCAGTAGCGGAAGTCTTTGTAGGGAATGTTGGATTTGTAGTACGCAAGTGGAATGCTTGTGATGTGTGATTACAACACAAGTAGATTGCTTGTATTACTATGAACACAAGTACAAGGCTTTGATGTACAAGGAGCTTAGGTGGTTTGCAAATGAAGCATCACCACCCTATTTATACTAGTTGCATGTCTTTCTAGATTTTTCTATATCTAGACCTTTCTTTACATAATATCTAAGATACTTCTAATATAAATATCTAAGATATTTGGTAATCTAAATATCTTAGATATTAGCTAATCTAATATCTAGATAATTCTTTGCTTAATATCTAGATATTTTACATGGAATTCTCTACTTTGATCTAGTGTTCATGGCTAGATTTTTGTAGTGTCTTCTAGAGATTTCCGAGATTGCCATGTTGCCGCAGAATTATGTGGGTTGTCCCGGAGTCTTCCGGGCAGCCTTGCATGCTTCAAATATGCCCCTAATCGGTAAAAATCAAGGTGTTGCGATTTGTGTTTTGGCGGGTCGTGACACTTAGGTTGCTGTCAAGAGCATAAAGTTTAGTGTTTGGGTTGTTTAAGCTTATAAAACTCAAGAATGATGAATATACTTACATGAAATGATGTAGACACCATGGAAGCTTATAACTCATGGCAACCACTTATAGTACCTTAGATTCAGATTTTTGTAAGCTGAAATAGATGGATATTTAGTAGTATAAATGTGTCTAGGAGTTTGAAAGAGTGTGGACATGTGTGTGGGATTTCTTTACGGAGAAAGTGAGCTTTTATTGTTTGAAAGGAAATGATGTATGATTGAGAAAAGTGACCTACAAAAGAGATGGTATGGTGGCATGATGCAAGTTGAACACACAATCTTGAGTTTGGTAGAACAAAATTTTCTCAAAAGTGTAGGTAAGGGATGACTATTGCTAGAATGATGAGTGATGTGGTAGAAATATCATGGTGAGTTTTATATATACAATAATTTGATAGTGTTTGGTAACATCTTTTAAAAAAAATATATATGTTTTGGTACTTATATTGTGTTATGAACATTCCAGATGGGTAATCGAATAAGGCTGTGAGTTGGTATTTTTTTTTTGTTAATTTTATGAAGATATCGAACATTCGTATAATATAAATACGCTATGGATTTTAATATTGATGTCAATGGTTGAGTTTTGTATTAGTCGAGCTGAGTCAAGTGATCCGGTCCATGTTAGATGTCTAGTCTCGTAACATGTTCTAAGTTAAGCTATATGTATTCTCTAATCATTTAAATATTTAAGAAATAAATAACTAACAAATTAATAAAATAATATAATGAGAAAAAAAATTGGACCTAAATCGCTGCTTCCCTCCTTGTTTTGTATAATTGTAACTTTTTATTTCAATATTCTCGCTTCAATTCACTCCCGCAAATCTCATATAACCAAAATATTACACATGAAAATGCAAAAAAAAATACTGACAAACAATAATCATAGGCTCATTCAAGTATTCAACCAACCAAAGAGTAATTATGCTTTACTAGTAATTATGCTTTACTAGTAATTATGCTTTACTAGTAATTATGCTTTACTACAACACTCAGATGAAAGCTATTTAAAAACACAAAACTGCTAACCTGTAATGAGAAATCCATATTGCAACATACCTTAGTATTATGTTGCAAATACCAAAGCTATGACACTTTTACGGATACAATTGAAAATATAAGAGAGCTCCCATTCATCACCAAAACCACAAGAACCCATTTTAAATGAGCAAGTAGAATAATGTGTGTGAGTGTGTGTAATACCTGATGAGAAGCCCTTGAGATGTCACTTAAAAAAAGCTTTTAGCTCCTTAGTCACCCACGGAATGAATAGAAAGTGCTCTATGTTTCTTTATTGTCACTAAAGAGAGTAACCATTGAGATCCCAATAATGTCAAAGGGAGTACTATGCAAAGTTCAGATTTATGGGGTTTTATAGTTAGTTCTTAATTAAACTTCTAAAAGACTATTCTTTTTTTCAAGGTTAATATAACATAAAAATGTCCCACTGCAAAAGCAGTGGCGAAGGTTGAACTGTTTTGTAGGGGGGCGGGGGCGAAATTAATTTTTTTTTGGGGGGGGGCTCGATATTTATATAAAAATTTATACTATCGGACCAAAAATTTACACTATCGGTCTAAAATTTAACACTGCGGATGAAAAAATAGCCCCCCCCATGCTCCGCCAGTGTGCAAAAGTGATATGCTTCCGTGTCCATAACTCCCAATTACATTAATCATTGTTCTCACAATCACATATCAACAAATAAAAAAAATCAATGACAGAAAACAAAAAGGCTAAAAAACGTTCCCGCAAAACCAAAAGAAAATGATTCACAACCAACCAGTAAGTTGAAAGGAAGTGTAGTTACATGAAACCATAAAAGAAGGAAACTTCATTAGGCTCATGCTTCTGCAAACACACAAAAAGTAAATGATAAAGAAACAAAAAAAGCCTTAAAGAGTATAAGCATGGTAACCTGGCCATCAACGTCATTAAGCTCAAAAGGTAATTCATTTAACTAAAACTAGTTGAAGATAATTGTAAGTCATGCATCTGGAATTAATTATCAATTATATTATTTTTTGTGTACTATTATGTAATATTTTTTAGTTAATGAATGCTCATTGCCAAAAAAAACTCTTTTTTGTTTAGTTATTATGTAACGAGTGGTTAATGCAGCGCGTTGCCGCGGCCCAGCTTTTGTTCGTGGTTGTGTTAAAGTTGAAACTTGGGAAGTACTTTCAGCTTATATGCAAATCTATTGTTACAAAAAAGCGGGCTACAAATTACATACAAATTTGGTTAAAGTAGAACAAAGATAGTCATAGTATCATTCTAAAGACTTGAAACTTATATGATATTTACAGCCTACAGTTAACGTGGGAGACAACATCATTTTCAAAAGGTGCAGATGGTTTGCTGCGGGTACAAACTGTTACATTCCCACCTCTCGTTGCATAATCTAGTGTTGCAAAAGTCTTAACTTTGACAAAAAAGGAAGCCTACATATTGTTATTGCTCATCTTTTAATGGTTGTTGCATCATTTAAAGACGCTAAAGTCAAGTCTGATATGCGAAGGGCCTCATCATCGCTGCTCTTTGGCCTTTTGTTTTAGGTTGGGGTCTACACCTATGATTAAATACTAAACGATGATTAGAATTAGAATTACAGTAAAAATGCATAAAGTAAACGATGAAAAATACAACAAACATGTGACTATTAACAAAATCATTTACACCAACAATGCGGCATGAGATACATGTTTACATGGAAGAAACCTCAAGGTGACCTGGTATCACACCAATCAATAACCAAAAAGCAGATTTGGAAAACACTAATGTAGTCCATATAAACAAAAGTGCAAATCAAAAGATTAAAACTAAAACACAAACCAAATGATATTTTTGTACAGTTAACTTTGACAATTGGGAATTGTAATGAACCCAGTTTGATCATGATACATACTTACATGAGAGTGAAGTAATTAGTCTAAAAGGGATCTAATTCCATACTAATTACCAGTTAAAACCATTAAAATTGCATAAAATAAATAACTATTGACTGTTGAGCATTCAAGTGGAAGCAAAACGATGATAATAAGTGTTTAGATGAAAGATGAGAAATTGTTTGAAAGTTGCCTAATTACATACAAATCTATAATAATATGGTAAGCCAGAGTGAAAAACAGATTGTAACAACACAGCCAAATTATTGAGTAAATATGATTTATGAAATTAGCAACTCATAGTTGTCACATATGTGTATAATTAGCTTTGAGATCATGATGCATGCTTATATGAGAGTGAAGTAAAAGTCATAAGGATGCATACAATTAAAACTTAATCCATAATAACACAAAGACCAGACCGTACCTTTCACTAATTTGTATCGAAACCCACCTCATGTTTGTTGACAAACATGATTAACAGAGGAGGCCATCACGAAGACCCACAACACACAAACCCAAAACAACAAACAATGCACAAAAGATAAGAACCATTAAACTATTACAATCGACAAGAAAGCAACAAAATCCAGCTAATCAATCAACAACAAATCTACAACTAACTTTAATAAACATAAAATAACAAAATTAAGAGCATGTAGTAACAAACACCGAAAGAAACTTGCCAATTCAAATGGATGAAAACATAAATCCACAAGAAGGTGGTGATGAGAGTGCGAATCTGAGGGCCCTCAGTGAAAGAGGTAGTAGTAGAAGAGGTACATCAGGTCACGCAGATGATTATACCATTTGCGGTGACGGAGGTGATTAAGGCTGTAAAGGAAGATAAAAGGAAGGAAAAGAGGAGGAGTACTGGGAGAGAAGGAGGAGAGCAGCCAGAGTCTGAGACGGTTGTCTCAAGTGAGGAGGAGGAGGAGGAAGCGGTGCAAGAGACTGCACGTGGTTGCAACTATGAGGTATTTCAGAGGTGCAAGCCCCCAATATTTGATGGAAATGGCACTGCTGCTGCTACTCACTGATAGATGAGAGAGATGGAGGCGGTACTCGATATTATTCAGTGCCGAGAGGACCAGAAAGTGAAGTTTGCTACCCACTCATTTGTGGACACGGACTTATGTTGGTGGGACAAATATTGTTCAGGCTGAGGGTAGCAGGGCCATTAGTAGGATGAGGTGGTGGGAGTTCAAGAAGCTGGTGATCGAGGAATTCTGTCCTCACCAGGAACTCGACAAGATAGAGAGGGAGTTCCAGCAGCTGGAGGCTGGTACCATGACACACCAGCAGTACACCACCAAGTTCAATGAAATAGCGAGGCTGGTGCCGAATCAAGTGACGCTGGTGATAAGGAAGATCAAGAAGTACATTCAAGGGTTGCCAGCCGACATCCGCAGGCATCTGATTGCCGCCCGGCCAGGTACCTTTTGATCAGTAGTGGACCTGACAGGTAGATTGTATGATGAGAGGGAGGTGACAGTGGCTGAGGTGAAGAGGACAGGTGGTGGTGACAAGAACTAGAGTAGGAAAAGGTTTGGGCGTGGCGGCTTCACCCCAAACAATAAGACAACGAGGGTTGATGATCGATGGGTGGTTGCAATAGGCTCAGGAACAAAGAAATGTGGTAAATGTGGGAAGGAGCACGCTGGTGCGTGCAGGCTGGGGCTGAATGTTTGTTTCAAGTACGGGAAGCCCGACCACATCTCTAGGGATTGTAGGGTAGCGGGTGTAAGGCCCCGATCCCGGGCACCTCACAGTTGGTCATTCACGGCATAAAATATTACATATTATAAATTCTAGCAGCGGAATTAATTTTAACAAAAGCCATTCATTTCATTAATAACACTGTTGCTAAGCAATATACCCTGGTTTAATCAGTTTACAAAAGAATAGTTTAACTGCATTACAAAACAACAGTGACTTCTGTTAAGAATAAATGTCAGTCTTTCCCTGCCGAGTAGCTTCACCCTCGTGCCATCCTCAGCAATAATTACCTGCCAACTGAAAATATATAAAAGTCAGTGTTGCTGAGTGAGCTCTAGTTTTATACATAATAAAATACTTTCTATATGTTGTATATGAAAATACTCTTTTCTGTAAAATGCAACTCTGTACTATATATGCGAGCACGCAATAACTATATGAACAAATATTGTTCGTTCTCTGTACTGTATGCCTTGTCTGTAAACTTTTTAACTTTATATTCCACTATCTATATGGACCAGTGCGCGATGCCCCAACTATATGCGCGATGGAAAACGGGTGATGGGCCATCTATATCCCTCGAAAGGGTCAACTATATCCCTCGAAAGGGTCAACTGTATCCCTCAAAAGGGGCTATGTGTACTGTGTGCAAGGCCGACCCAATCACCCAAGACACGCTACAAAGGTCCTGCCAATCTCAATTGATTGACCCTGTGTGCATAAAGGGTAGCTAACCCGCAACACAGTTGAGCTAACGATAACACGGTCGTGTCCCTCCTATATGCTTGCAAGACTTATTAACATTTTATTTATGTTCCACTTCTTTTCTTTATTGCTCTTTCACTTTATTATTACAATATACTTTACATTACGATAATAACATACCACGTAAAGTCACATACTATAAGTAATAATAGTGGTAGCAATAACTATAATATGGAACAATCATAGTGATCATATTATGCATAGAACATCATTATTTATAAGTCCTTAGTCAACCTCGGTCAAATCCCTAAGGCACAGACTCCCAGAAAATTCTGTAAAAATTTCTAAGTGTTTGGGCGCATGAGAACTATTTGGGCGCATGAGCCCTGTTCAGACTTTTCATCACTATGTAGGCGCACCACCCTACACTTTAACATTTTTTTTCACTTTAGGCGCATGAGCTATTCAGGCGCATGAGCACTGTTGGGGCACATGGCCCTACACTTAGTCGTCTGGCTAACTTTTCTAGGCATATGACCACTGTTCAGGCGCACGAGGATACTGTTTTGGCACATGAGTCATCCTTAGAAATTCTAAGGCAATATTTAGGCGTATGAGGTTACTGTTTGGGCACATGAGAACTATTTGGACTCATGACCCTACTTAGAACATTTCTAAGGTAATTCTGGGCATATGAGCCTTATGTAGGCACATCAACCTTCTGTCCAACTTATTACTATGATATTTCCAAACCCAAACATCAAGCCTAATTGTTCTAAGCTTACCAAGGTCCTTTTAAGCATGAACTACACATAAACATCTAATAAACATCATCAAACATGCCAAATACATACGGGTATCAATAGATAAACATAGTAAAAATCATTTAATACATTTTCAGCACCAAAAGAGTTTAAAACAAGTAGGAACCGGGGTCTAGAAACTCACCTTACTGCTTTCAACCATCAAACTCTAAAACTTGAATTTCTTAGATGTTTTTAACACCTAAAACACACTGAAATACACAACCAGAACATGCAATAACACATATGAGCATATAACCGAGACTAGATCGACCAAAAACGACTTAAAACACTTAATCTTACCTTAAACTTTGAATTCTTCTTCCTTCTCTCTCTAAAACTCGAAGTCTCTGCTGTTTTAAACTTCAAATTCTTCTTCCTTCTCTCTCTAAAACTCGAAGTCTCTGCTGTTTCTCTCTCTAAAAACCGAATGAGAGTGTTGTGCAGAACAAATGGGCGGCCCTACCACCTTTTTCACCAACTTTTATCACTTTTTGCCCTTTTTGCACTTTTAACCCTTCCACTTTAAGTTGACTTCCATTTCCTTCCCTTTTTCTTTCTCTTTTATTCTTTTATTTCTTTAAAAAGAAAATACGGGTGTTACAAGTACACCCCCTTATATAGGTTTCGTTCCCGAAACCTGTTATTCCTCAAACAGATGAGGATAATGCTGCCTCATCTCTTCCTCAGTCTCCCATGTGGATTCGGATCCCTTCATGTGCTTTCACTGTACACGTATAAGAGGAACCACTTTATTTCTCAACCTCTTCTCTTTACGATCGATGATTGCCACTGGTTGCTCCACATAATTGAGCCTTTCATCAACTTCAATGTCCTCCAGTGGTACAATCATATCCTTATCAGTTAAGCACTTTCTCAGATGAGATACATGGAATGTGGGATGAATTCCACTTAACTCATCTGGCAATTCAAGTCGATAGGCTACCTCTCCTACTCGTGATTCGGAAAGGTCCTATATATCTCGAGCTTAACTTACCTCGTTTTCTGAATCTAATAATTCCTTTCCAAGGTGAGACCTTCAACATGACTCGGTCGCCAACCTTGAACTCTATTGGTCTTCGCCTCTTGTCAGCATACGACTTTTGTCTGTCTTTCGCCGCCTTCATGAAGGCTTTGATCTTTTCCAACTTCTCAGTCGTAGCTTCGATCACCTCGACACCTCCTAACTCTTTATGCCCAATGTCTCCCCAACACACAGGCGTCCTACATCTCCTACCGTATAGCATCTCGTAGGGTGGCATGCCGATACTGGTGTGATAACTGTTGTTGTACGAGAATTCTGCTAACGGCAGGTGGTCATCCCAACTTCCTCCAAAATCGATCACGCACGCTCAAAGCATGTCCTCGAGTGTCTGGATCGTCCTTTCAGACTGGCCTTCGTCTGAGGGTGATAGGCTGTACAAATGTGTAGCCTCGTCCCCATTGCATCATGGAATCTTCTCCAAAACTTCGATGTAAACCGGGTGTCACGATCCGACACGATAGACACCGGCACGCCATGACGAGCTACGATTTCCTTGATGAACAGATCCGCCAATCTTTCGGATGAATACGTCTCGCGGATCGGTAAGAAGTGGGCACTCTTTGTTAGTCAGTTGACAATCACCCAAATAGTATCATATCCCCTCGACGTGTGAGGCAGCTTAGTAATGAAGTCCATGGTGATGTGTTCCCACTTCCATTCGGGTATGTCCAACGGTTGAATTTTCCCGTACGGTTTCTGGTGTTCTGCCTTCACTTGCAAACAGGTCAGGCACTTACTCACGTACTCTGCCACGTCACGTTTCATGCCCGGCCACCAATAATCTTTCTTCGTATCTTGATACATCTTGGTAGCACCGGGATGAATGGAGTATCGAGTTTTATGGGCTTCGTCCATAATCTTTCCACGTAGATCCCCGTATCGAGGTATCCACAACCGTCCGAATCGGGTCTTAACACCAAGAGTGTTCTCGCCCAATTCCGTAACTAGACCTCTCATCCTTTCGGAGTTAAGACGATCTTCTTTCAAATCCTCGTCTTGGAACTCCTTAATCTGTGTCATCACATCAGAGGTCATAATCAGCTGATAAGCCTTCACCCGGATCGGCTCAGGCCTTTCTTTTCGGCTAAGGGCATCCGCCACCACGTTGGCCTTGCCCGGATGGTAATGGATTTCGTAATCATAATCCTTTATGAGCTCCAACCATCGCCTTTGCCTCATGTTTAGATCTTTCTGCTTGAAGAAGTACTTCAAGCTTTTATGATCGGTGAAGATGGTGCACTTCGTCCTGTATAGATAGTGCCGCCAAATCTTCAACGTAAAAACCACCGCAGCTAGTTCTAGATCGTGCGTGGGATAGTTGACTTCGTGGATTTTCATTTGTCGAGATGCATAAGCTATTACCCTTCCATGTTGCATTAACACGCAACCTAGCCCAGAATAAGATGCATCCGAATAGACCACTAAGTCTTCATTTCCCTCGGGCAATGTCAAGATAGGAGCTTGTGTTAGTCTCGTGTTCAACTCCTCAAAGGCATCCTTCTGTTCTCGACCCCACACGAACTTCACGTCTTTGCGAGTCAATTTTGTCAAAGGTGAGTCTATCTTGGAGAAGTCTTGAATAAATCTCCTGTAGTAGCCCGCCAATCCCAAGAAGCTACGAATTTCGGATGGCGTCTTAGGAGACTTCGACTACATCACGGCCTCCACCTTTGCTGGGTCCACCATGATTCCCTCAGCATTTACTACGTGACCCAGAAATTGCACCTCGCATAGCCAAAAAGCACACTTGGAGAATTTAGCATACAACTTCTCCCTTCTCAGAGTTTCTAACACCTCCCGAATGTGACCAGCATGCTCTTCTTCACTCCTTGAATAAATTAGGATATCATCGATAAACACAATCACTAATTTATCTAACATTGGCCGACACACCTGATTCATCAAATCCATAAAAGCAGCTGGCGCGTTGGTTAAACCAAAGGACATAACGAGAAATCGTAGTGTCCATAACGCGTACAAAAAGCTGTTTTAGGAATATCCTCCTCCTTCACTTTCAGCTGATGGTAGCCAGATCGAAGATCTATCCTCGAGAACAAACTGGCACCTTGGAGCTGGTCGAACAAGTCGTCAATCCTCGGTAACGGATACCGATTCTTTATCGTCAACTTATGTAACTCACAGTAGTCGATACACATTCTCATGCTACCGTCCTTCTTCTTTACGAACAAGACCGAAGCACCCCAAGGAGAGATACTCGGTCTGATAAAACCCTTATCGAGCAATTCTTGCAGTTACTCCATTAACTCCTTCATTTCAGTCGGAGCCAGTCGATACGGTGCCTTAGCGACAGGTTGGGCACCGGGTATCAAGTCAATTTGAAATTTCGATTTCGTGATCCGGTGGCACACCTGATAGGTCCTTTGGAAACACGTCGGGAAAGTCACACACAACCGGCACATCGGACAATTGTGGTGTTAACGTGTCCACATCCTTCACGTAGGCCAAATAAGCGCTACATCCACGTCTCATGCATTTCCCCGCCACCGCCATCGAAATTACTTTTGGAATCGTCGTAACCCGATCGCCATATATTGTCACCGGACTTCCGTCGGGCGCCGTTAGTCTAATCATCTTCCTACGACACACAATATTCGCTTCATAGGTTGCTAACCAATCCATCCCTAGTACTACATCAAATCCACCTAGGGGCATCACATGTAATTTAGCAGCAAACTTATGACCTTCTAATTCTATGGCAAAATCTTCTATTACACCAGTAACTCTGGTGGACTTACCGATAACAGTTTCTACGTCAAAAGGCTCGCTAATACCCCTACTGCTAATAGACAACTTAGCACAAAAGGTAGTAGAAATAAAACTCCTACTAACACCGAAATCAAATAATACAGAGGCACAAGTTTGATTAACTAGAAACATACCTGACACAACATCGGGATCCACTCTTGCTTCTTCCCGGGTCATGGTGTAAGCTCTAGCACTTGCCCTCTGCCCTCCTTCTTCCGGCTTCTTATTCCCCGCTCCCGAGCTCTCCGCCCTCAGCTTCTTACAGTCTCTAGCAATATGGCCAGGCTGGCCACACCTGAAGGATACGTTCAGTCCCAACCTACACTTACCAGGATGCTCCCTTCCACATTTGCCACATTTCTTTGGCCCCGAGCTGGACGACCCCACCCTACAGTCATCCATTCTCATCTTCTTGTTGTTCGGGGTGAAACCACCCCGCCTAAACCTCTTTCCATTCCAACTTCGTTCACCACCACCGGCTTTCTTCACTTCCACCACCGTCACTTCCCTTTCATTGTAGAGCCTCCCAGCCAGATCCACTGCCGACCTAAAGGTGCTCGGTCTAGCAGCGATCATGTGTCTACGAATGTCAGCTGGCAGTCCCTGAATATACCGGTTAATCTTTCGAGACACCAGCGTCACCTGATCCGGCACCAGTCTCGCAATCTCATTAAATTTGGTGGTGTACTGTTGGTGGGTCATGGTCCCCGCCTCAAGTTGCAGGAACTCCCTCTCGATTCTGTCGAGTTCCCTATGAGGACAGAACTCCTCCATCACTAGTTGTTTCAGCTCCCTCCATCGCATCTTCCCGATGGCTCTAGTACCCTCAGCTTGGACAATATTGTCCCACCAACACAATGCAGAGTCGGAAAAAGAGTGAGTTGCGAACTTCACCTTTTGATCTTCACGACACTCACTGATCTCTAGCACTGCCTCCATCTCCCTCACCCAGCAGTGAGCGGAAGCAACATCGCCATTGCCATCGAAAGTCGGGGGCTTGCACCTCTGGAATGTCCCATAGCTGCATCCCTTGGTCGTCACCCCTACCACATCCTCATCCTTTTCATCGGACAACACTGTTTCAGGTTCAGGTCGTTTCTCCTCTCCCCTGTTCTCCTTCTCAGTCGACCCTCTCCTGTCCTCCTTCTCCTTTCTCTCCTCGTTCCTCACAGCTCGAATAACTTCAGTCACTACAGACGGTAAGACTGTCTGCATGACCTGGTGCACCTCGTCAGCAATCACCTCCCGAGCTGAGGCATTCAGGCTGGCATTCTCGTTTCCTTCAGTCCGGTCAGGAACCTCAGTATTCTCATGGGTCATCTCAGCAGCTTTAGCACTGCTCCTAGTCACATGCGGTCGACCTCTACCTCTAGAAGCCTTGGAAGGTTTCTTCCCAGCCATTTCCTAAGGACTATAAGATTCAAACACTAACACAGTCATTCAAGGTAATAGCTCAGTTTATGTCAAGTATAGTAAGTCCCTAATTACAGTGGCCAGTTGTGATTAGCCACTTACTTTACTTTTCACACCCCAAGCATTTCCTATCTTGACTTCATCAGTATCTAAATCTACTATAATCACATAAGTCAAATAGCACACGCACATAATACCGGTTAACCTTTAAGAAAAGAAATACCTGATGGCACGGAGCTACTCGAGCTGACATCCCTCTTTCTATCCCATTTTCAGTTTAAGTTTAGGTCTATTTTGAAAATTTACCCGTTTCACTTAAACCTGGCTCTGATACCAACTCGTAAGGCCCCGATCCCGGGCACCTCACAGTTGATCATTCACGGCATAAAATATTACATATTATAAATTCTAGGAGCGGAATTAATTTTAACAAAAGCCATTCATTTCATTAATAACACTGTGCTAAGCAATACACCCTGGTTTAATTAGTTTACAAAAGAATAGTTTAACTGCATTACAAAACAACAGTGACTTCTGTTAAGAATGGATGTCAGTCTTTCCTTGCCGAGTAGCTTCACCCTCGTGCCATCCTCAGCAATAATTACCTGCCAACTGAAAATGTATAAAAGTCAGCGTTGCTGAGTGAGCTCTAGTTTTATACATAATAAAATACTTTCTATACGTTGTATATGAAAATACTCTTTTCTGTAAAATACAACTCTGTACTGTATATGCGAGCACGCAATAACTATATGAACAAATATTGTTCGTTCTCTGTACTATATGACTTGTCTGTAAACTTTTTAACTTTATGTTCCACTGTCTATATGCACTAGTGTGCAATGCCCCAACTATATGCGCGATGAAAAACGAGTGATGGGCCATCTATATCCCTCGAAAGGGTCAACTATATCCCTCGAAAGGGTCAACTGTATCCCTCGAAAGGGACTATGTGTACTATGTACAAGGCCGACCCAATCACCCAGGACACGCTACAAAGGTCCTGCCAATCTCAATTGATTTACCCTGTGTGCATAAAGGGTAGCTAACCCGCAACACAGTTGAGCTAACGACAACACGGTCGTGTCCCTCCTATATGCTTGCAAGACTTATTAACATTTTATTTATGTTTCACTTTATTATTACAATATAGTTTATATTACGATAATAACATACCACGTAAAGTCACATACTATAAGTAATAATAGTAGTAGCAATAACTATAATATGGAACAATCATAGTGATCATATTATGCATAGAACATCATCATTTATAAGTCCTTAGTCAACCTCGATCAAATCCCTAAGGCACAGACTCCCAGAAAATTCTGTAAAAATGCGCATGAGCCCTGTTCAGACTTTTCATCACTATGTAGGCGCACCACCCTACACTTTAACATTATTTTTTCACTTTAGGCGCATGAGCTATTGAGGCGCATGAGCACTGTTGGGGCACATGGCCCTACACTTAGTCGTCCGGCTAACTTTTCTAGGCATATGACCACTGTTCAGGCGCACGAGGATACTGTTTAGGCACATGAGTCATACTTAGAAATTCTAAGGCAATATTTAGGCGTATGAGGTTACTGTTTGGGCACATGAGAACTATTTGGACTCATGACCCTACTTAGAACATTTCTAAGGCAATTCTGGGCGTATGAGCCTTATGTAGGCGCATCAACCTTCTGTCCAACTTATTACTATGATATTTCCAAACCCAAACATCAAGCCTAATTGTTCTAAGCTTACCATGGTCCTTCTAAGCATGAACTACACATAAACATCTAATAAACATCATCAAACATGCCAAATACATTCGGGTATCAATAGATAAACATAGTAAAAATCGTTTAATACATTTTCAGCCCCAAAAGAGTTTAAAACAAGTAGGGACCGGGGTCTAGAAACTCACCTTGCTGCTTTCAACCTTCAAACTCTAAAACTTGAATTTCTCAGATGTTTTTAACACCTAAAACACACTGAAATACACAACCTAAACATGCAATAACACATATGAGCATATAACGGAGACTAGATCGACCAAAAACGACTTAAAACACTTAATCTTACCTCAAACTTTGAATTCTTCTTCTTTCTCTCTTTAAAACTCGAAGTCTCTGCTGTTTCTCTCTCTAAAAACCGAATGGGTGTGTTGTGCAGAACAAATGGGCGGCCATACCACCTTTTTCACCAACTTCTATCACTTTTTGCCCTTTTTACACTTTTAACCCTTGCACTTTAAGTTGACTTCTATTTCCTTCCCTTTTTCTTTCTCTTTTATTCTTTTATTTCTTTAAAAAGAAAATACGGGTGTTACAGCGAGGTGCTACAACTGTGGTGAAGTAGGTCACCTGAGTCGGGAGTGTAAGAAATCAAGGGCTGAGAGTTCCGGAGCAAAGAAGGGGACAGAAGAATGATGGCAGAGGACAACCACTAGAGCATTCACGATGATACGGGTGGAGGCTAGAGCAGATCCCGATGTCGTGTCAGGTATGTTTCTAGTAAATCAAATTTGTGCCTCTGTATTATTTGGTTCTGGTGCTAGTAGAAGTTTTATTTCTACTGCTTTCTATGATAAGCTATCCGTTAGTAGTAGTAGTATTAGTGAGCCTTTCGATGTAGAAACCGCTATTGGTAAGTCCACTAGAATTACTGATATGATAGATGTAAGGCCCTGATACCAGAAAACCTCACAGTTGGTCATTCACAGTAAAAACACAGATTTAAAACATTCGTTTAGACACATGTGTATATGTTATACTATAATTTACATGTTTACGAAATATAAATACGGGTTTATTTATGATCTAAAAGTTACATAAATTAAAACTTAAAAATTACATAAATTAAACAATAAAATTACATAACCTAAAAGCTCAAAAATTAAATGACCTAAAAATTTAAAATTACATAACCTAAACTATATTATGTTATTTTTTTATTTGTTCACGTATCGCCTTGTACATTGTCAATCGTTCCGGATCCATGTTGGATCGATCTATCATTAGTACATTAATGTCTTGGTTAAAGATGAACAAGTCCATTTGTTGTTTGAACATATCCGCTACTCAGGGTCGACTCTATAATTTAATTAAGTAATTTATGACGCATTAGTCTTTGGGCCCCAAAAAATAAGGGGTCCCGTTTTAAAAAAATATATAGTGGGAATTGGTATTATATGTCGCAATGAAATTTTAAAACGGAAATAATACAGATAGTTGAGTCCTGATTAATTTTTTTAAGATTTGATAGGTTATTGAAGAAAATACAGTCACACAATTTAATCTATACTATCTTCATATTCATTTGAGAAGGGCAACCATGTAATTTCACATAAATCTCTTAATTTTAAGAGATGTACATCTCTTAAAGCATAAGTTACAACTCAGATACTATCTTAATATCTATACACCCTGAGCCACACAAGTATTCAGTATACTATCTGAGTTGCTTTTTTTCGTATCTGAGTTGCTTTCTTTCAGAGAAAAGAGGAGACGACCATCGACACCCACGATTTTGGCAATAACTCAGTGTTGCTTTCGGAGATCAAAGACTATCAGAGACTCAGAGTTGCTTTCTTTTGGCATAGTAGCAGAGATTAAGGTACCATCACCATCAGAGTTGCTTTCTTTCGGAATAGTAGCAGACTTGCTTTCGGCTCAACAAGAGTATCAGAGTTGCTTTCGAGACAAAGAGTATCAGAGTTGCTTTCGGCTCAAAGAGAATCAGATGCTGGAACAAGGTAACATCACCATCACCTCCTCAAAACCCATCCGGTTCAAATTCCTCAAACCCTACATAAAGTCACAACATCCGGATTTGTAGTTGTTTTTCAACCTACTACAACTTCTTGGAGGTAAGATTAAAAAACGCTTCAGATTAGGTTTTGGATTTTGGATTTTGTTGTTAGTGTTAAGAGGTTAGGGTTAGGGTTTTGAGTGATTTGGGTTTAGGGATTGGGTAGTCTGATATGATGAAATTGTGTTATATGATATTATTTTATATGATGAAATTGTGTTTTATATGTTGAAATTGGGTTTAGGGATTGGAAAGTTGTTGTTTTTTGCTGTTTGTATATGCTATTTGTTGGTTTAATCTGCTATGTGTTGCTTGGTGATTGCAGGACATAGCAATTGCAGCATCTTGGAAGAGCTTCTGCAGGTGACAAATATATACATTTTGTTACACTAAAAATTGAAGACACTAATTTTTTTTATGCAAAATACCCTAGATCTACAGACTAATTCGAGGCTACCTGCTTCAATGGAGAACAAATCATTGGTAAGTTTAATCTCCAAAGTTGCTCTTATAGCAAACAAATATCTATTTCTATTTAAATATGTGTTTACTTTAGAATAATTTCAAAGACTGGTGTGTTTAAATATCGATTATTGTGTTGATGTGTATGATTGGCAAATTAGGGCTTAAGTTGGGTACTACAGATCTGGATACACACGAAAGGATGATATAACGTCTTAAGGTAAATCATTGATGTAGTAGTTGTGGGCTTCAGTATTCTGCCCCTTATCTAGAAAGAAATAATAAACTACAAAATTGTTTCAGAACCTGGAACATACACCAACATGAATCCTAGACTATTTACAGACATAGTGGGTCATATATGGTTAAGAGGCATATCAGTTGGCCATTCGACTCTTTCAAATGCTACGATGGAATTTATTATCGTATCAAAAGGTGTCCTAAACATTATGGTTGATACTGTATTTCTATGTTATTCTTCTAAACAAAGCATAAAATTTGATGAAAGTAATCAACATATCAAGACTTAATGGAAATACAAAAAATAATTGAAATATCAACTTTTACCTAGACTACATATATTTAAACTTAGTTAACATAAATAAGATATAACTGATGTTGGAGCATATATTGTCATATATAGTGTGTCCGTCGCTTGACGAATAGTATAGGCTTAATGTTATACACCTTGTAAACACATGAAACTGGGTCATTCGCAGGAGCATATGCGAATGAGACTCAGTCGTATGACTGAGCCATGCTAATGGACCAGTCGTGCGACTGAGAGATGCGATTGGGGCATTCGTAAGACTGAACCATAAGAATGGTCCAGTCGTACGATTGAACCATACGCATGGTCCAGTCGTACGATTGAACCATACGCATGGTCCACTCGCACGAATGGGCCCAGTCGCATCTAATATGGGTTGAAGCCTATATATACCAGTTTCATTGTGTAGAAAGTAAGGGTTTTTGAGAGGGAGTCTGCCCGGGGCCTAGATGCTGCCGGATGAGAGGGGAGATCATGCTCGATCTCCCCTTGCCAAAAGTCTTGATTCTTAAGTTGTAACGAGCTTAAAATTGTTAAGTTTTATCAATGAAATCATTCGATTATTGTTCGTGTTATTGATTGACATTTGGTTTATGCTGTTATTTATCCTTCCGTCAAGAACATGCTCGGATGTTTACCGATCCAACGACTTCACAACTGAATTGTATAACTACATTGGAGATCGATGATTTTAATAAAGCAGACGAAGGTACCATTCATAATCCATCTTTCTTCTAAAAGTCAAAGACATACTTTGATATAATCATACTTTAAAATCTAAGATCATTTTCTTAATGATAAACATCACTATATATACATCAAATATCCTTATACCGTAAGTTGTTTGTTCATTCAAAACATCTTTTTTTTTCTCTCTTGATTTTTGATGGAGGCGGTGAGCTCAAGCGGGCTCTCCCTCCTGCCTCGCTCACATCTCACTTCCTGTGCTCCTAGGTCGTCTTTCCTGTTGCCGACTCCACTTTGCTCCCTCTAATACACACCAAAGGTGGTTTTGACATTGGATGTGTTTAAAGTGGACACTATAACTCTCTACATTTAGTTTAGATTGTTTTGAGTAGTCACTGGTTTTTGATAATAGTTGTTTATTAAAGGCACACCAAGTTTTAAAGAAATGCTTCTTTAAATTTTATATGTATTGTTTTTAAATTCATAGGACAAGCATAATTGTTTTGACTTGATTTTCATTCTACATTTTCCTATATATATGATGTTAGCGAATTAGTTTCCTTTAAAGTGTACTTCATTATTCACCTTTGCTCAACAGACACTAAAACCATGTAATTCATATCAAATGTAGAAAATCAGTTACAAGGAGTTGTTATTTTAATTACAAGTGTACTAAGATATTTTATTATTGCACCCTAGAACGTTTAATTTAATTGGGACAGTAGTCTTGAGATTAACCAACAATCATACGAAAATGATTTTAAACTTGCACGGCACAAAAGTGAGACATTGCTTCCTAAAATATTTGATTAATGGAGTAAAAAAAGGGTTTGAATTTAGGATTCGTAGATGTGAATTTGGTATTTAGAGAAACAATAAAGTTGAGTGAGCGTGTGTTTACATATGGGTGAGAGGAGTGTTTCTTAATTAAATCGAATGTTAGAAATGAGTTTTAGATGTGTTTTCTCTCATACATGGGGAAAGAAATAGAGACCAGGTTAAATGTTCTATGTTCAAAGATTTTGTCACTTTTGTAGGAGAATCACATATGAATTGCAGAACTTACTAGACTTTTTTGTGCGTCATCTGGTTAGCTTTTACACTTTTAAACCGTGTGTATAATTGTAATGCAAATTTATGGGTTTTTTGTTGTTGAAATGCAGATTGATGATAAGTAAGAAATTCAATATTTGTTAACCATCATAATTATTCAGAGGCTATGCATAGGGTTTGATTTGATTTTAATGTTGTTAATTTGTATGTTTGCTGATGACTCAAAGAGGTGAGAATATGTAACAAAACGAAATATGCGGAAGGAATACATATGCTATTGAATTCATCTTTCTTTTTTGAATCTGCTTAATTAGCTTTCTAATTTGTTTTCTTTAATCATGATTTAGAATGCTTTGACTTTAATTTTTGGAGACAAAACAGGGTGTAGAATATTTAGAAAATTAGCAATTTAGCATTGGTCTATCAGCTGTTAGGGGGGGCAACTTGCAATATGTAAGATTGTTAAATTGGCATTGTGGTAGTAAGTGAGTCTTGTTTACGGGTTGTTGTTTGTAGTCTGAAAGAAGGGAATACAACACTAAAAAAATCATTGATATGCATTATGTAAATTGTAATGTTTGCAAATTTAATTGATATAAAATACAATCAAACCATAAGATAATCATGGTTTTACATCAAATACTAACATTTTCACATTGGTTTTAGAAACCCTTAAGTCCAGTAGCTATCATCTTTTATTTTTTGGGTTTATATGTTTAGCATTGGACTTTGCTTGTCATCTTTTATATTTTGGGTTTATATGCTTGGCATTGGAGTTTTCTTCTTTATATATTGTCATGATTTGTTGTTAAAAATTGAAAGAGTTCAGGGATGCTAAAAGATAATATTTGTCAATATGCCATGTTTCTTTACTGTCATTTTTCATTTATTTAGGTTGTTATGCCTTTTGTATGGCTTCTTTATTCATCTTTTGTGACACCCTACACATATCCCACATCGGCCGTGGACAGAAGAGATTTCTGGTTCATAAGGAATGTCTGGCCTCTAATATCAACAACGCGTTTTGGGCGTATTGGCTGTGGATGAGAGGAGAACTCCACAGTTAAGCGTGCTTAGATGGGAGCAATCTAGGGATGGGTGACCTCCCTGGGAAGTTTTCACCCGGGCAACCAAAAGCAAATCCGTGAGCTCCTCGTGGGCGAAGCGGACAATATTGTTGATGTGAGAGGCCGGGTGTGACAGAAATGGTATCAGAGCCACTCCTGTGCTGTTCGGGGTGTGGGACATACCTCACCAAGGATGGTGACTTCTCAGGCTCATCGAGGACGATGAGTCCAAACAGGGGGTGCTTGTGACACCCTACACATATCCCACATCGGCCGTGGACAGGAGAGATTTCTGGTTCATAAGGAATGTCTGGCATCTAATATCAACAACGCGTTTTGGGCATATTGGCTGTGGATGAGAGGAGAACTCCACAGTTAAGCGTGCTTAGATAGGAGCAATCTAGGGATGGGTGACCTCCCTGGGAAGTTTTCACCCGGACAACCAAAAGCAAATCCGTGAGCTCCTCGTGGGCGAAGCGGACAATATTGTTGATGTGAGAGGTCGGGTGTGACATCTTTACTCATAACTTTTTGTTTACCATTTTTCATAACTTTTCATTTATTAATTTTTCATTTATGGCTTCTGATTCCATGAATGCAAGAACTATTAATTTTTTTAAATCTTTTGTACCAGTCAAAATGGGTCGAATTGGGTTACATGTCAAAACCAATAATTTTTTGTATGGGTAACTTTTTGGTTTGTCTTTCAAATAATTGATCGCGTATCGCGTGTTTATTTTTAAGTGGACATGTTGGACCAAAAGAACCAATGAGCCAGATTAGAAAAACCTTTAAGTCCCACAGACATCATAACAATTGAAGAAGACTTCATTAGCTGAAGACAAAGTCTGAAGACAAAGTCTGAAGACAAAGTCTGAAGACAAAGTCCGAAGGCAAAGTATGAAGACTAAAGCTGAAGACAAAGTCTGAAGACTAAAGCTGAAGACAAAGTCTGAAGACTAAAGCTGAAGACAAAGTCTGAAGACCAAGTATTCAGAGGTTGTCACAACAGCTGAAGAAGTACTCTTCAGTAGTTGTGATGGTTTCCTTTCAGTAGTTGTCTTTATATTTTTAGTAGATTCTAATCAGTAGTTTAGTAAATGTATAACGTCTAAAGAGCTTACACTTTAGATGTTGTAGTTTCAGTAGTTGTAGAATTAGCTGGTACTTAAGCTTTTATTGTAAGATGTCCTCAGCTGTTGTGGACATCTGCAGTAGTTTCAGTTATTTTCAGTTGTTTGTGTAATCGATTAGAGGTCACTATCAGGTGACATCTGCTGACGTCACCTTTCCTCTATAAAAGGAAAGTTGACCTAATTTGTAATTACCGAAGCTTATGAATGAATGAGAACATTCTCTTTTGCAAAAACTTTCTCTCTCTATAACCATTACTGTTTGATTGAATATTCATCTTGTTCTTGCTTAAATTTCGTCTAATTCTAGTACTATTCCGCTGCAAATCATAACCTAATTGATCAAACTAGATCTTAGATCCTTTCAAATGGTATCAGAGCTGGTTAATCATTGATCGATTTAATAATTGATCATTGAAACTGCTCTTTTGATATCTAAGTTTGATTGAATTAGCAAATTTGCAAGAATTGGTTATAGAGTTTGAGTTTCTGTTGCTTCCGGTGAATTAATTTGAGGTTCTACGTGTTTAAAACAGAGTTGTTGAGTATTTGAGCTAGATTTGCTATAATTACATTGAATTTGTTTGAATCTGTGAAAATGGCTACACCAACAAATGATCCTCACAATACTGGCTCCTCAACAAAGCATCCGATGCTTGTTAGGAGTGAGTATAACATATGGCAACGACGTATGCTCCATCACCTGTCTATCAATAGTTCAGGATGTTGGAAATCTGTGGTGCATGGACCATACAAGCCTATGGTGAGTCTTCCGGAAACAAATGAGAGAGTTCCGAAGAAACCAGAGCAGTATTTGGATGAGGATCTAAAACAATTTGAAATTGATGCTAAAGCCCATGGAATTCTGGCCATGGCACTGCCAAATGAAATCTATTCAGGGCTTCTGCATCATGAAACTGCACATGACCTCTGGGTTGCTCTGAAGGAACAATTTGGAGGAACTGATGAGGTTTTGGTAAACACTAGAGAAATCCTTGCTCAGCAATATGAGACATTCTCTCATAGAAAGGGTGAGTCTCTGACCCAACATTTTGAGCGATTTTCCTGTTTGATATCTGAGTTGAAAATGGTTAAACAGGAATATTCAAACAGCCAGATGAACAACAGATTCCTCAGATCCCTACCTGAGAGATGGGACACATATACTATTGTCCTACGCTCCAGTGCAAATCTGGGACACTCTATCTCTCACCCAACTTCATGGGAAACTGTTGACATTTGAATGAGAGATAGAACAGAAAAGGAAACTGTCTTCATCTGGGAAGCTCACTGATGACTTTGTACCAGGAAACACTGCACTGGTCGGTCAGGAATCAGAATATGCTGCATCAGAAGGTTCCTATGATGAGCATATAGATTTCTCTACAAACAGTCGAGAACATGCTTTTGTTGGTGTTGATAGTAATACAGGTGGTAGCAATGATAATTTGTGCCTTTTGATGGATTCTTTGAAAGGAGTTCCAGATGATAATCTGGAAGAGACGGATATTTTGAGTCAAATGGCTATGATCAATATCAGATCTCAAAATTTTTACAAAAGAACTAGTAGGAAATTCACAGGTCTCTCTGGAAAAACCAAGGTTGGTTTTGACAAGAGCAAGTTGAGGTGTCACATGTGCCATAGACTTGGACACTTTGCAAGAGAGTGTAGATCATCTGGATCTAACTCATCTGCACCCTTTGTGACCTTTCCAAGCAATAGCTCACAAAACAAAGGGCAACATTCCACCAGTTCTGGTCATCCTTCACAAGCTCAATCATCTCCTGCATATTTTGTCCCTCAAGGTCCTATGCCATATTCTTACCCTTGTTTTTACATGCCTCAGTCTAGTCAGGTTCAAGTACCCATAGCTCAACAACCACCTGCCCTACCCGAGCCTCAACCATCTCAATCAAATCAACAATCTCAATCTTAACCACAACAAAGCTTTTTCACCCCTGGAGTTGTTGACTGGAGCAGCTTACCAGATGATCTTTCTGGTTATCATGAACAACTGTTTCCTGGTGCTGGTCAACATGGTGGTGAAAAACCTTTTGGAAATCTTGGTCTTAGGGCACTGGAGTCTACTGATGGTTCATGCTCAAATGCTTCAACATCACAGGTACCACAGGTATCTTCATAGGCTAAGGCCAAGTTGTGTTCTTAGTCATGCATAGCTACCTTTGCCTCAATTAGAGAAGCAAATGTAGCTTTAATCAATAAAAAATCTTGAGCTAGAGAGGGTGATTTCCAAAAGAAAAGCTAAGTTTGAGTCGGTTTTAAATGAAAAAGATGATGAGATTTATAAATTATAATGCCGAATCACTAATGAAAAGGCAAAGGTAGAGGTCATCTTACAGAAATATAAGGATCTCAAAGAAATACTTGCAGCTACCCAGGTAGAGTATGAACGCTGGGTAACATCATGCAAGGGGTTTGAAATGCTTCTCAACAAACAAACAACTTCAAATGTGAAGTTTGGGGTTGGTTATAATCACACTGCTCCTCCTACAGATTTTACTCCCAAATTAGAAGTAGAATCTGAAGGAGAAAGCAATTACCAATCCACATCATCATGTGTCTCACCCTCTTGTAATGAATCAAAATCAGAGGATGAAGTCAGTATTAGCACCTCAGCAAATCAATCAGCTGATGGTCCCAATGCTGACAAACATATGATCAAGAGAAAGCTGATCACTTCAGGTGTTGTCTCATAAAGTGCTCAAAGTACTGAAGGGCAAGTCACAACACCTGAAGAACAAACCAAACCCACGGAAAACAAAAATGGTTTGACAACCGCTGAAGAGTCTATCAGGAAGTCCAAAAGTACTGATAGAAAACTTCTGAAGAACAAATCTTCAGTAGTTAAGAATCCGTCAGTACTTAACATAAGTACTGAAAGGAAGAAAGTACTGAAGAACAAACCTTCAGTAGTTTCATCTTCTTCAGTGGTTGATCAACTGAAGTTGAAGAAAAAGCCATGTGAAATATGTGGCTTATTCAATCATCTCACTGATGAATGCTGGTACAGAAAGGGTTCCAAATTCAACAAAGATAAGAACACCAAAAGGAAAATTAATAAAATGAAAAATGAATTTGAAACCAAGTTTGTACCAGAGGCATCTCAACCTGAAACCCCAAATTCCTTAAAGAAATCCAAAAAGAAGGAAGGGGTTTATCATGAAACAGCTGAAGGTATTCAATGGATTGCTCATGGAATACCAAAACACTAGACCAAGTCTGTTCCTTTCAAAAGTGAGGAAATGGTGAAACACAGGAACCAATCAAAAACAAGAACTGATATGTCTGATGAACTGAAGGCTTTAGCAAACAATCAGACATAACTTGTTATGATGGTTCAACATCTGTTGGGGAGAGTAAACCAAATAGATGTACCTGTGATTAAACCACAGAAAAGGACAACTAAGACAAAATTAAAGAAATCCTTTTCAACACCATCTCCGCCTTCACAGACTGTTAATCATGACAAACCAGTTAGTGTAAAATCTGTTGATGCGAACAGACCTAAAACCAAAATGGTTTGGGTCTCAAAAACTAACTAGTTTCTTTTGATAAATGCAGGGTTCTTCAGCATGCCAAAGAAGCATCTGGTATGTGGACAGTGGAGGATCCATGCATATGACAGGGAGAAACTCTCTTCTTAATGACTACTCTCAAGGAAAGAAGGGATTTGTTTCATTTGGTAATGATGCTAAAGGTTACATCATCGGCAAAGGCTTTGTTTCCAATGGTGAAATAAGGTTTGATGATGTCAACCATGTGGAGAATCTCAAGTACAACCTCTTGAGTGTCAGTCAAATGTGTGATAAAGGTCTTGTTGCCCTTTTCACCAGTCAGAACTGCAAGATTCTGTTATCCAAAGTTCTGAGTTTGATTGACAAGGTATTGGATGAACATACTCTCCTGAAGGCCAACAGGACAGGAAGAGTATATGCCTTAGATTTATCAAAGAAAATTGATCTAAAAGGCCATCCTTGCCTGTTCTCCAAGGCCTCTCCTCAGGAATCTAAACTATGGCACAGAAGGCTTGGTCATGTGAATCTTAAAAACATGAACCAGCTGATCCTTCATGGTTTAGTGAGAGGTTTACTAGTGAAGGAGTTCAAATGTGATGACAACTGCTCTGCTTGTTTAAAAGGGAAGCAACATAAAGTATCATTTCCTCCAATAGAAGAGCCAAAGTCTACTGCCCGCTTGTAATTACTGCATATGGATTTTTTGGTCCAGTAAGGGGTGTTTGATACGGGCTGACTGGGCTGACCGGCTGACCCGGTCAGCGGGTCAGCCCGTTTGATTTGTAAGCTGACTGGGCTGACCGAGAATTTTGAATCTGACCCAGTCTTTAAAAAATCGATGGCTGACCCATTCTCCACACAAACTCCTCAAAGGCTCTGAAGAAACAATCCCCTTCAACAACACCGTGCTCTGCCAACACCCCCGTTACCCACCCCCGCCGGCGACACCTCCGCAGGCGACAACCCTACCGTCGCGACACCCTACTGCGCACACCCCCACCGCGCACAGCCCCCCCGCGCGTTCCCGGGCACCTCACAGTTGGTCGTCATTACCCATAAAACATACATTTAATACAGTTTAATAAAAACCATGTAGCGGAAACTTTAAATTTACTATAAATGCTTTTGCAAAGTAATACAACGCCCGTTACAAAATATCGTTTGTTTGCATTACAATACAAAAACATCAACAAAAGAATGCCATTCCAAAAGAGCTGAGTAGCCGCCTCGTGCCATCCTCAGCAACACTACCTGCCAACTGGAAAATACATAAAAGTCAGCGTTGCTGAGTGAGTTCTAGTTTTGTAATAAAACATACTTTTACTTATTTAAATGTATCCTTTCGTGCATGCGTTCATACATCATACGTACACAGAGATAATATTCGTTATTATCTTCATTATTCGTTATTCATCGTTATCTTTAACTTCTCGTATGGATTCTGTCAGGCTTTACCCACTTCATTGCACTTGGCTATGATTACTGTGGTCGAATGACAAGAATCCCGTTCATACTTACTTGCACGCATTGAAAGGTGAATTGTACCAATACCATATGCTACACCCCAATCGTTGTTAGCTACCGGGCCGTAGTCAACATATGACGGAAATCGTATGCCACGGTACTAGAGGTAAGCGGTAGAGGTACCATGACCATGGTCAATCACATAGAAGGACCAATCGCGTTATTCAATGCTTGCAAGACATAATTCGTTCGTTCATTAATGCATGTATTCATCATCATTCTTCCTTCCGTTCATTCGTTAATACATGCATTCGTCATCATGTTCCTCTTTCATTATCTTTCACTTTACGATACATAATACTTCATTAGTTCATTCTCGTTATTCGTAAAGTTTCAGAAAGATAAGCATACACAATTACAAGGAACATACACACACATCATACATACTCATCATACATTCATCATCATAAATTCATCATCATACATTCATCATCATACATTCATCATCATACGTAGCATCATGCCATACTTAACAATATTTTAATAATATTGTCAACAATAATACACTGATAATAATATCAGTAACAATAAGGGTTAACCATAATCATCATTACAGGCATGAAACATCATCATTTGTTAACCCTAGTCAACCCTGGTCAAAACCTCGAACTTTAGTATTTCAGGGAATTTCTGAAAAATTCTAAGTGTCCTAGGCGTTTGAGCCCTGTTGGGCGTAAAAGCCCTCTGGCCGTATGAGCACTATTAGCCGTATGAGCACTGCTGGGCTTTTCATTTTACACTTAGATTTATCAGCTGGTCATACGACCACACTGTTGGTCGTATGACCACTGGTGGTCGTACCATATCTGGACTTGGGAATATATTTGGATCATACGACCACTGTTGGTCGTATGAGTCCATACTTAGAAAACTTCACATATTCATATTACCACTGTTGGTCGTATGAGTCCTATTGGACTTTTCCAATGCTTAGAACTTTCACCTGGTCATACGACCACACTGTTGGTCGTATGAGGCCTACTAATTTCAACACTTAGGCAAATATCCTGGTCATACGACCACACTGTTGGTCGTATGAGTCCTATTGGGCCTTAACACTTAGAAAATAAAATCCTGGTCATACGGTCACACTGTTGGTCGTATGACCACTAGTGGACTCATCAGCCTGTAAAAGTTTATTCTAAGTCCCATTTTCAAACATATTAGTAACCTGTTCATGTTTCCAAGTCCCAAACATCAAAATGCCTAGTTCTAAACATACACACATGATTCCAGGCATGATTCTACATAAACATAAACATGCATACATTCATTTCATACGGGTATCATCCCAAACTTTACAAAAACATATACATATGCATTTCCAGCCCCAAAACGTTTAAAAATCAGTAAAAAGGGGTCTAGAACTCACCTTAGTTGCTCTTCAAGTTCAAACTCTCCTGCTCGAGCTTTTCCAAAGGATTCGAAAGCCTAGATGTGTCTTGAATCTGATTTCTTCTTCTTTCTCTCTCTAAGAATCGAATTCTGCTTTCTCTCTCTGAAATGTCCGAAGAAGGTAATGATGTGAAACAAGGGTGGGCGGCCATACCACCTTTTTGTGCCAAATAAATATAACTTTGCATGTTTGGCACTTTTGGCCCCTTCACTTTGGTTGACTTTTGTTTCTTTCTCTTTTTCCTTCTTTTTCTTTCTCCTTCTTTTACTTTCTTTTTTTTTTTAAAAGAATATACGGGTGTTACAAGTCCACCCCCCTTATATAGGTTTCGTCTCCGAAACCTGTTATTCTTCAAACAGCTGTGGGTAGTGCTGTCTCATCTCTTCTTCAGTCTCCCACGTAGATTCGTATCCCTTCCTGTGCTTCCACTGTACACGCACAAGAGGAACCACTTTATTCCTCAACCTCTTTTCTTTACGGTCAATGATTGCCACTGGTTGCTCCACGTAATTGAGCCGTTCGTCTACTTCAATATCCTCCAATGGAACAATCATGTCTTCATCAGCTAAGCACTTCCTCAGATGAGATACATGGAATGTGGGATGAATTCCACTTAACTCATCTGGCAATTCAAGTCGATAGGCCACCTCTCCTACTCGTGCGATAATCCGGAAAGGTCCTATGTATCTCGGGCTTAGCTTACCTCGTTTCCTGAATCTGATAATACCTTTCCAAGGTGAGACCTTCAACATTACTCGGTCGCCAACCTTGAACTCTATCGGTCTTCGCCTCTTGTCAGCATACGACTTTTGCTTATCTTTCGCCGCCTTCATGAAGGCTTTGATCTTTTCTAACTTCTCAGTCGTAGCTTCGACCACCTCAACACCTCCTAACTCTTTCTGCCCAATGTCTCCCCAACATACGGGCGTCCTACATCTCCTACCATATAGCATCTCGTAGGGTGGCATGCCAATACTGGCATGATAGCTATTGTTGTACGAGAATTCTGCTAACGGCAAGTGATCATCCCAACTTCCTCCAAAATCGATCACGCATGCCCGAAGCATGTCTTCGAGTGTTTGGATCGTCCTCTCAGACTGACCGTCCGTCTGAGGGTGATATGCTGTACTAATGTGTAGTCTCGTCCCCATCGCATCATGAAATCTCTTCCAAAACTTGGAGGTAAACCGGGTGTCGCGATCAGATACAATAGACACCGGCACACCATGACGAGCTACGATTTCTTTGACGAACAGATCCGCCAATCTTTCAGATGAGTACGTTTCACGGATCGGTAGGAAGTGGGCACTCTTTGTCAAGCGGTCAACTATCACCCATATGGCATCATACCCTTTCGGGGTACGTGGTAGTTTTGTGATGAAGTCCATGGTGATGTGCTCCCACTTCCACTCAAGTATATCCAACGGTTGGATCTTCCCGTAAGGTTTCTGGTGTTCCGCCTTCACTTGTAAACAAGTCGGGCACTTACTCACGTACTCCACTACGTCACGTTTCATACCCGGCCACCAGTAATCCTTCTTCATATCGTGGTACATTTTGGTAGCACCGGGGTGAATGGAGTATCGGGTCTTATGGGCCTCATCCATAATCTTTTCACGTAGATCCCCGTATCGAGGAATCCACATTCGCCCGAATCGGGTCTTAACACCAGGAGTGTTCTCACCCAATTCCGTAACTAGACCTCTCATCCTTTCGGAGTTAAGACGATCTTCTTTCAAAGCCTCGTCTTGAAACTCCTTAACCTGTGTCATCACATCGGGGGTCATGATCAGCTGATAAGCCTTCACCCGAATCGGCTCAGGTCTTTCTTTTCGGCTAAGGGCATCGGCCACCACGTTGGCCTTGCCCGGATGGTAATGGATTTCGCAGTCATAATCCTTTATGAGCTCCAACCATCGCCTTTGCCTCATGTTTAAATCTTTCTGCTCGAAGAAATACTTCAAGCTTTTGTGGTCTGTGAAGATAGTGCACTTCGTCCCGTATAGATAGTGCCGCCAAATCTTCAACGCAAAAACCACCGCGGCTAATTCTAGATCGTGTGTGGGATAGTTGACTTCGTGGGTCTTCAGCTGTCGAGATGCGTAGGCTATCACCTTTCCACGTTGCATCAACACACAACCTAGCCCAGAATAAGATGCATCCGAATAGACCACTAAGTCTTCACTTCCCTCAGGCAAAGTTAAGACAGGAGCTTGTGTTAGTCTTGCCTTCAACTCCTCAAAAGCCGTCTCCTGTTCTCGACCCCACATGAATTTCACGTCCTTACGAGTCAATTTTGTCAAAGGTGAGGCTATCTTTGAAAAGTCTTGAATAAATCTTCTATAATAGCCCGCCAATCCCAAGAAGCTACGAATCTCGGATGGCGTCTTTGGTGATTTCCATTGCATCACAGCCTCAACCTTTGCTGGGTCTACCATTATTCCTTCTGCATTCACTACGTGACCCAGAAATTGCACCTCGCGTAACCAAAAGGCGCACTTGGAGAACTTGGCGTACAATTTCTCCCTTCTCAACGTTTCCAACACTTCCCGAATATGCCCGGCATGCTCTTCTTCACTTCTTGAATAAATCAGAATATCATCGATGAATACAATTACTGATTTATCCAACATTGGTCGGCACACTCGGTTCATCAAATCCATAAAAGCAGCCGGCGCATTGGTCAACCCAAAAGACATGACAAGAAACTCGTAGTGACCATAGCGCGTACGAAAGGCTGTTTTAGGGATATCTTGTTCCTTCACCTTTAGTTGATGGTAACCCGATCGAGGATCTATCCTTGAAAACCAACTGGCACCCTGAAGTTGATCAAACAAGTCATCGATCCTTGGTAAGGGGTATCTGTTCTTCACCGTCAGCTTATTCAGCTCGCGGTAGTCGATGCACATCCTCATACTACCATCCTTCTTCTTTACGAACAGAACCGGAGCACCCCAAGGTGAGATACTCGGTCGGATAAACCCCTTATCCAGCAGCTCCTGCAACTGCTCCATCAACTCTTTCATCTCCGTCGGAGCCAAGCGATACAGTGCTTTTGCGACAGGTTGGGCACCCGGTATCAGGTCGATCTGGAATTCGATCTCTCGGTCAGGTGGCAATCCCGATAAGTCTTCGGGAAACACGTCTGGAAAGTCGCACACCACTGGCACATCGCATAGCTGTGGTGTTGGCATCTCTACATTCTTTACATAACATAAGTAGGCGCTACATCCGCGCCTCATACACTTTCCCGCCACCGCCATCGAGATCACCTTCGGAATCGTCGTAACTCGATCGCCATAAATTGTCACCGGACTTCCGCCGGTCGCCGTCAGTCTAATCATCTTCTTTCGGCACACGATATTCGCTTCGTAGGTTGCTAACCAGTCCATCCCTAACACTACATCAAATCCTCCTAGAGGCATCACATGTAACTTGGCAGCAAACCTATGACCTTCTAACTCCATGGTACAGTCCTCTATCACATCAGTAACTCTAGTGGACTTACCAATAGCAGTTTCTACATAAAAAGGCTCACTAATGCATTTGCTACTAACAGGCAATTTAGCACAGAAAGTAGCAGAAATGAAAATCCTACTAGCACCAGAGTCAAATAACACAGAAGCAAGAGTTTGATTTACTAGAAACGTACCTGACACCACATCGGGGTCCGTCCTAGCCTCTTCCTGCGTCATGGTGAAAGCCCTGGCACTTGCTCTCGGACCTTCACTTCCCGTCTTCTTTACCCCTGAAGCCTCAGCCCTCGGCTTCTTACAGTCCCTGCTCATATGGCCACTTTCTCCACAGTTAAAGCACTTGCCCATCCGGCAATCTTTTGATATGTGCCCTGTCCTCCCGCACTTAAAGCAGAGGTTGGACCCCCACTTGCACTCCCCTGAGTGCTCCTTTCCACACTTACCACACTTCCTTACCCCAGCTCCAGACACGACCACTCGGCGGTCATCCACCCTTGCCTTCTTGTTGTTTGTCGAAGTATCACCCCCACCAAATCTCTTCCCCTGCCAATTCTTCTCTCCACTTCCTTTCTTGCTTCCCTCAGCCTTCACCAAAGCAGCACGTTCATCGAATAACCTTCCCGCCAAATCCACTGCCGACCTGAAAGTGCTTGGTCGGGCAGAAATCAAGTGGAATTTCAGCCGGCAGTCCTTGAATATACCGGTTGATCTTTCGAGACACCGGCGTCACCTGCTCCGGCACCAACAGCGCCAATTCGTTAAACTTGGTGGTATATTGTTGGTGGGTCATCGTCCCCGCCTCCAGCTGCAGGAACTCTCTCTCTATTCTATCCATTTCCCGACGAGGACTGAATTCCTCGATCACCAGCCTTTTCAACTCAGCCCACTTCATCTTCCCTATAGCCCTACTACCCTCGGCTTGGACTATATTTTTCCACCAGCATAAAGCCGACCCTGTAAAAGAGTGGGTAGCAAACTTCACCTTCTTGTCCTCCTGGCAATCACTAATATCGAGGACAGCTTCCATTTCCATCACCCATTGGTGAGCATCAGTAGCAGTACCAGACCCATCAAAAGTTGGGGGTTTGCACCTCATGAATGCCCCGTAGTTACAACCCCGGGCGGTCTCCCGTAACTGTTCTTCTTCCTCTTCCTCTTCATCATCAGATAATACTGTCTCTGCTTCCGTCTGTTGTTGTCTTCCTGAGGACCGATTCCTCCCTCGTCTATCGTCTTCACGTACTGCCTTTATCACTTCAGTCACTACAGACGGTAAGATCGTCTGCATGACTTGGTGCACCTCCTCGATCACCGTCTCTTTCACCGAGGCTCTCACATTATCACTCTCATCCACTCCCCCCGAGGGAGTAGTATTAGGTTCTTCGGGAACCTTCTTCTTCTCTTGTCTAGGCCTACCTCTTGTGGCTCGTGGTTCCACACCACTTCTGCCACTGCCTCCACCAATTGGGGCTTTAGATGATCTACCACCGACCATCTTCTATCACACTGAAAGATTTAAACACCAACACGGTCATTCAAGGAAATAGCTCAGTTTATGTGAAGTATAGTAAGTCCCTAATTACAGTGGCCAGTTGTGATTAGCCACTTACTCTACTCTTCACACCCCGAGCATTACCTGTCCTGACTACATTAGTATCTAAGTCTAACAGTACACATAATCACATAACATGCGCACGTAACACTGGTTAACTTTTAAGAAAATACCTGATGGCACGCAGCTACTCAGATGGCATTCTCATTCTCCCTGTCCCATTCTCAGTTTAAGTTTTTGGTTTGTTTTAAAAATTTTACCCATTTCACTTAAACTTTGGCTCTGATACCAACTTGTAAGGCCCCGTTCCCGGGCACCTCACAGTTGGTCGTCATTACCCATAAAACATACATTTAATACAGTTTAATAAAAACCATGCAGCGGAAACTTTAAATTTACTATAAATGCTTTTGCAAAGTAATACAACGCCCGTTACAAAATATCGTTTGTTTGCATTACAATACAAAAACATCAACAAAAGAATGCCATTCCAAAAGAGCTGAGTAGCCGCCTCGTGCCATCCTCAGCAACACTACCTGCCAACTGGAAAATACATAAAAGTCAGCGTTGCTGAGTGAGTTCTAGTTTTGTAATAAAACATACTTTTACTTATTTAAAAGTATCCTTTCGTGCATGCGTTCATACATCATACGTACACAGAGATAATATTCGTTATTATCTTCATTATTCGTTATTCATCGTTATCTTTAACTTCTCGTATGGATTCTGTCAGGCTTTACCCACTTCATTGCACTTGGCTATGATTACTGTGGTCGAATGACAAGAATCCCGTTCATACTTACTTGCACGCATTGAAAGGTGAATTGTACCAATACCATATGCTACACCCCAATCGTTGTTAGCTACCGGGCCGTAGTCAACATATGACGAAAATCGTATGCCACGGTACTAGAGGTAAGAGGTAGAGGTACCATGACCATGGTCAATCACATAGAAGGACCAATCTCGTTATTCAATGCTTGCAAGACATAATTCGTTCGTTCATTAATGCATGTATTCATCATCATTCTTCCTTCCGTTCATTCGTTAATACATGCATTCGTCATCATGTTCCTCTTTCATTATCTTTCACTTTACGATACATAATACTTCATTAGTTCATTCTCGTTATTCGTAAAGTTTCAGAAAGATAAGCATACACAATTACAAGGAACATACACACACATCATACATACTCATCATACATTCATCATCATAAATTCATCATCATACATTCATCATCATACATTCATCATCATACGTAGCATCATGCCATACTTAACAATATTTTAATAATATTGTCAACAATAATACACTAATAATAATATCAGTAACAATAAGGGTTAACCATAATCATCATTACAGGCATGAAACATCATCATTTGTTAACCCTAGTCAACCCTGGTCAAAACCTCGAACTTCAGTATTTCAGGGAATTTCTGAAAAATTCTAAGTGTCCTAGGCGTTTGAGCCCTGTTGGGCGTAAAAGCCCTCTGGCCGTATGAGCACTATTAGCCGTATGAGCACTGCTGGGCTTTTCATTTTACACTTAGATTTATCAGCTGGTCATACGACCACACTGTTGGTCGTATGACCACTGGTGGTCGTACCATATCTGGACTTGGGAATATATTTGGATCATACGACCACTGTTGGTCGTATGAGTCCATACTTAGAAAACTTCACATATTCATACGACCACTGTTGGTCGTATGAGTCCTATTGGACTTTTCCAATGCTTAGAACTTTCACCTGGTCATACGACCACACTGTTGGTCGTATGAGGCCTACTAATTTCAACACTTAGGCAAATATCCTGTTCATACGACCACACTGTTGGTCGTATGAGTCCTATTGGGCCTTAACACTTAGAAAATAAAATCCTGGTCATACGGTCACACTGTTGGTCGTATGACCACTAGTGGACTCATCAGCCTGTAAAAGTTTATTCTAAGTCCCATTTTCAAACATATTAGTAACCTGTTCATGTTTCCAAGTCCCAAACATCAAATGCCTAGTTCTAAACATACACACATGATTCCAGGCATGATTCTACATAAACATAAACATACATACATTCATTTCATACGGGTATCATCCCAAACTTTACAAAAACATATACATATGCATTTCCAGCCCCAAAACGTTTAAAAATCAGTAAAAAGGGGTCTAGAACTCACCTTAGTTGCTCTTCAAGTTCAAACTCTCCTGCTCGAGCTTTTCCAAAGGATTCGAAAGCCTAGATGTGTCTTGAATCTGATTTCTTCTTCTTTCTCTCTCTAAGAATCGAATTCTGCTTTCTCTCTCTGAAATGTCCGAAGAAGGTAATGATGTGAAACAAGGGTGGGCGGCCATACCACCTTTTTGTGCCAAATAAATATAAACTTTGCATGTTTGGCACTTTTGGCCCCTTCACTTTGGTTGACTTTTGTTTCTTTCTCTTTTTCCTTCTTTTTCTTTCTCCTTCTTTTATTTTCTTTTTTTTTTTTTTTTTTTTTAAAGAATATACGGGTGTTACAGCCAACACCCCGCTACCCACCCCCGCCGGCGACACCTCCGCAGGCGACAACCCTACCGTCGCGACACCCTACTGCGCACACCCCCACCGCGCACAGCCCCCCCGCGACACCCCCACCGCCGCGACACTCCTCCATCTGCCGGCGACACATTTGCGACACCCAATTGCAACCGAAACCGACAATCAACGCCCCTCCTCGATCTGCAGGTACGTGTGCTAATTTTCTTCATTTTGGTGCTTGATAATGTGTTGTTAGATGATTAGGTTTTGATGATTTTCAGATCTAACTGTTCTTTCAACTAGCTTCACAATAGTTTGGATTTTTAGTTTGGATTTTTAGCAGATCTTGTTTAATAGTTTGGATTAGCAGATCTTTCAATAGTTTGGATTTTAGGTCCATAGTTTGGATTTTTAGTTTGGATTTTTAGCAGATCTTGTTTAATAGTTTGGATTAGCAGATCTTTCAATAGTTTGGATTTTTAGGTCAATAGTTTGATTTTTAGGTTGGTTTAATTAGCAGCATATATATTGTTTAACTGTTCTTTCAATTAGCAGCATATATATTGGATTTTTAGGTGATTTGGAGAAAGCACAATAGTTGGTTTGATCTATATATATGTGTATATGTTGTCAAGTATATGTTGATTATGTTGTCAAGTATATATATGTCAAGTACATATGTTGGTTTGATATATATATGTATGTGTATATGTTGTCAAGTATATGTTGATTATGTTGTCAAGTATATATGTGTATATGTTGTCAAGTATATATGTGTATATGTTGTCAAGTATATAGCTTATGTTGTCAAGTATATATGTTTTGATATTAGTTCTTGATCTAGGCATGACAGAAAAAAAAGCTAGAGTTAATTGGAAGTCGGATTATGTCGACAAAACATTTCTCGAAGCATGTATACATGAAGTAACAAACAACGGTGTGGAGGGTAGTAGCCTAAAAGGAAGCTCATGGAAAGTTGTTGCGGAAAAACTAAAAAAATATCATAATTTCATTGTTGACCATAAACAAATGAGAAATCGATATGACTACCTGAAGTCAAAGTACGGGGCCTGGGTCAACTGAAAAACAAAACGGGGAATATTTATGATCCTATAACCAACACTTTCAATATGAGTGATGAAGAATGGGAAGCGGAGGCAAATGTATTTTTTAATATGAAAACCTTTTTAATAACATTATTTTTGTTAGTAGCTTGATTATATCTATAAAAATTTGGTTACGTCTTAAGCCGGTGAGTTGCGAGGCGGGTGAGAAATGCTGGGAGAAAGTTTGGATTATTTGGTTGACTTTTGTATGACTTTTGTATGACTTTTGGTTGACTTTTGTATGACTTTTGGTACCACTTTTGTATGAACTTGTATGACATTTGGTACCACTTTTGTATGAACTTGTATGACATTTGGTACCACTTTTGTATGAACTTGTATGACATTTGGTATATGTGGCTTTGGTATGTCATTTGACTTTTGTATTACTTTTGAATGACAGTTAACAGCTCAACTATGTATACGGATGGTGAAATTTTATCTTTTTTATACTTTCATGGTATTGGTTGAAGTTGGCACAAAAAAGGAAACGAGAGGGTATAATTGAAAGAATAAGAGATAATGATTCTGCTTTAACTGGGCATGCATACACACATGAATTACTACATGGATCTTCTACACAATGTAAAGAAATGATGAGACTTTCACGCGAGGCGTTTGTACTATTATGCAATTATTTTACACAACGAAATTGGTTGCGAGCTAGTAGGACGATAAGCATTGAAGAGAAAATGGCAATGTTCTTACATATTATAGGGCATAATGAACGATTTCGAGTTGTTAAACGACGATTTCAACACTCCAATCAAACGGTTCATAAATGTTTTCATGAGGTTCTACTTGCAATGATGTGTTTTGCTAAAGAAATTATAGTCCCAACATCTTTAGATGAAACTACAAATACATCGGAACGACTTCAAAGGTTAAAAGGAATATTTCCTGGAGCAATAGGTGCTTTGGATGGAACTCTTGTACATGCAGTTGTGCCCGCTGATCAACAAACTTGTTTTAGGGGAGGAGGAAAAGGTGAATGTTATCAAAATGTGTTAGGAATATGTGATTTTGATATGATATTCACCTTTGTATGGGCTGGATGGGAAGGCGTAACACATGTTTCACGGGTTTTGAGAGAAGTTGCATTTAATCCGACATCTGGATTTCGATTCCCTCCACCAGGTTTATAATATAACTATAACTTATATTATTAGATATATTATTTGTATTCTTTATATAATAGATGTCACACTAACATTTACAGATAAATATTACCTTTGCGACGCTGCATATACGAACACTCGTGGATTTATGACTCCATATCGCAATACTAGGTATTGGTTAGCCGATTTCCGACGAAGAAGGCCGTTAACTAAGGAAGAAAGATTTAATCATGCTCATGCTTGCCTTAGAAATGTTATTGAGCGTGCTTATGGTGTATTGAAGGCATGATTCCCAATACTAAAACAAATGGCTCCTTATCCTTTTTCAGTGCAAAGAGACGTTGTCATCGCTTGTTTTGCAGTCCATAATTTTATAAGAAAATACAATATTCAAGACGAATTATTTACAAACTTTGAAGAGAACACTATGGTTACCACTGATGGTGAAGGTGAAGGAAGTGAGGGTCAAAACACACAAGCCATGGAGTGGGGTTCAGAAGGCGTTGAATATATGGCTACTTTGCGTGACCAAATTGCCAATCAACTGCTTTCAGATGCTTCAAGTTAGATTTGTATGCAAACTCTTGTAATATGTTTGAAATGGATGTGTTTGTTTGGATTGTGTGTGATTTATGTTTAATTTGTATTTTGTATGACATTTTGAATTTTAAGCTATTATGTTATTTTTATATATTTGACTATTTTTATTGATTACACAACAGTAGTTAAATTCAAACTCATCAGAACAACAGACGATATGGTTAAATTCAAATTCATTCAGCAGACTCAGTCAGATACATAATCAAACAGCCAACTTTCAGTAAGATCTGACCCAGTCAGAACTTCTTACTGGGTCAGCTTCTTACTCAGTCAGATCTTACTCAGTCAGCACGATCAAACAGCCCCTAAAAGTGATGAGCATGGCAAAGAAGAAATACTATCTGCTAATTGTGGATGATTACTCCAGATTTGTATGGGCTTTCTTCTTGCATTCAAAAGATGAAGCTGCAAAACCATAATATACTTTGTGTTGTATATGGAAAAACAGTACTCCCTTCTAGTCAAGTGTGTATGGAGTGATAGTGGCACAGAATTTAGAAATCACACACTTGATGAATTCTACTTGTCTAAGGGAATCAAGAGGCAGTATAGCATTCCAAGAACTCCTGAACAAAATGGAGTGGTGGAAAGAAAGAACAGGACACTTATTAAAGCCGCCAGGTCAATGTTGGCTGATTCTGGTTTGCCACTGACCTTATGGGCAGAAGCTGTCAACACAGCTTGCTATGTGCAGAATAGAGTTTTAGTAAATCAGTGGTTGATGAAGACTCCTTATGAAGTGTTACCTCATTTGGCCCCTCTGATTTCATTTTTCAGAGCATTTGAGTGTCCCTGTTACATTCTCAACACAAAGAATCCACTTAAGAGGTTTGAATCAAAGGTTGATGCAGGGTACTTTATGGGGTACTCCTCAACTTGCAAGGCATATAGAGTTTTTAACTGCAGAACAAAGATAATTGAAGAGACGTTGCATGTGAAGTTTAATGAATCTCCAAAGGACAAAATCCCACAAAACCCTGTGGAGCTATTTGATTTGGACATACTATAATATGTTCCTTATCAGTCTCCAGCTGTTGTAGTTCCTGAAAATCCATCACCTCCTGTAAACAGTTCTTCATCTGGTGGTGCTGATGATGATGATGATGCCAGTACTCACCTTTTCAAGTTTAGTGCTTAACTGTCTGAGTCATCTAAACCTGATGTTCCTGTAGCTTCAGCAGCTCCATCCACAACGAATGCTGATGAGATCTCTGCATCATCTACTTCGTTTGAATTTCCATCTCCTTTATGGTTTCAAGAGTCTGAATCAACATCTGTTGCTGCTGAATCTCGTGCAAACACTTGTATAGATCTTATTGTCTATCAAGAGCTGAAGAATCACCCAATGTCTCAAATCATTGGTGATATCAATGCTGGAGTTTCAACCAGAAGTCAATTGTCCAATTTCTGCTTCTATGCTCTCTTCATCAGTCAGCAAGAGCCAAAGAACTATCATGTTGCATTAAGAGACAATGGATGGGTTGAAGCCATGCAACTTGAACTTCTTCAGTTTAAAAAGCAGCAAGTGTGGGAGCTGGTTCCTCTACCCCAAGGTAAGTGTGCAATAGGCATTAAATGGGTGTTTAGGAATAAAACTGATGAAAAAGGTCAAATTGTCAAGAACAAGGCCAGACTGGTTGTACAGGGGTTCTCACTTGAAGAAAGTATTGATTATGATGAAACCTTTGCCCCTGTAGCCAGACTGGAGGCAATCAGATCGTTCTTAGCTTATGCTGCTTTCCATAATCTTAAAGTTTTTCAAATGGACGTCAAAAGTGCATTCTTATATGGTAAAATAAAAGAAGAGGTTTATGTGTGTCAACCACAAGGTTTTGAGGATAATAAACATCCAGATTGGGTGTATAAGCTTGATAAATCTATGTATGGGTTAAAACAAGCTCCTAGAGCCTGGTATGAAACACTGTCTATTTTTCTTCTTCAAAATAATTTGACTGGAGGCTCCACAGATAAAACTTTGTTCATAAAGAAAGTAGGACAGCATAAGCTACTTGTTCAAATTTATGTAGATGATATTATTTTTGCATCCTCTGATCCAAAGTTGTTTGATACATTTACAAAATTAATGTACCAAAAGTTTGCAGTGAGTGCCATGGGAGAATTACAGTTCTTTTTGGGTTTGCAAATCAAACAAAGAGATGATAGAACTTTCATTCATCAGTCAAAATATATAAAGGATCTTCTGAAAAAGTTTGATTTACAAAACTGTAAGCTCTGTTCTACTCCCATGAGCAGCACCACATAACTGGATGCTGATCCGAAAGGTAACGCGGTTGATGAAACCCTTTATAGATGTATGATTGGTTCCTTGATGTACCTTACAGCTTCTAGACCAGACATTATGTTTGCAACCTGTGTCTGTGCTAGATTTCAGGCTGCACCTAAAGAATCCTATTTGATTGCAGTCAAAAGGATCTTTAGATACTTGCAAGGAACTCAATCTCTAGGACTTTGGTATTCCACTGGGCACTCTTGCAAATTGGTTGCTTTCTCTGATAGTGACTATGCAGGGTGTAAAGTAACCAGAAAATCAACTTCTAGTGGATGCCAATTTCTAGGCAATTATTTGGTTTCTTGGCAGAGTAAGAAACAAACTTCAGTTGCTACATCCACTGCTGAAGCAGAGTACATTGCTGCTGCAAGTTGTACATCTTAGGTACTCTGGCTTCAGAATCAATTACTGGATTATGGCATTACGAAGACTAAGACTCCATTACTGATGGACAGTGCTTCAGCTCTTTGTATTGTTAAGAATCCTGCCCAGCATTCTAAGACCACACACATTGAGATCAGACATCATTTCATCAGGGATTGTTATGAAAAGGGTCTGATTGATCCAAAGTTTGTTCCTAGTGCTGATGAGCTTGCAGATATATTTACTAAGCCTTTGGACAGTGCAACTTTTCAAAATCTTGTGCTAAGGCTTGGTATGCTGCAGCTAGAATAAATTAACTAATACTGATACTCTCAGATCACAAGTACTGATGAGTATTAGTATACAAAAGTCAAAATAAGTACTGATGAGTTATTTTGTCTTCAAAAGTTTTCAACACTGCTGAAGTGTTATAAAGACTGAAGACTAAAATACTTAAAAGTACTGAAGTACATTATTTGTTGAAAAGAACTGACGTAGTTACAACTACTGATGTGGTTGTAATTACTGATGCCAATTTCCAATAGATAAGTATTGAAGAACAAATTTGTTCAAAAGTTCTGATGTGTAATCTTGAGCATAAGTACTGAAGACAAAATTTGTTCACAAGTTCTGAAGAATATTTATTTCAAAAGATCTATTGCACAAATGTTCAGAAGAGCTGATGAATAAATATTCAAAAGAACTGATGACCAATGAAACGTCAGAAAATCAGACAAAGTCTGATGAGTAAATGTTGAGGTCAGAATGAAACAACTGAAACCTATGAATTGACGACAACAACTGATGATGAGTAACTTTACTCTTCAGCTGTTTCAAACAACTGCTGTTTCATTTCAAAACAACTAAAGCCAAACTCAAGTCTTCAGTAGTTGGGATGACTAACACCAAGTCTTTAGTCGTTTACAACATCTGACGGTTAAAACCATGTCTTCAGTCGTTTCAAACAACTGATGACTAACACCAAAACCTTCAGTTGTTTTCCATCAGCCGTTTCATAATCTATAAATACCAAACCCTAACCTTAGAACTTTTCACTCTCAGAACGTTATTATTCAAATTCTCAGACCTTCCCTCCTGCATTAATGGAGTCCATGCAACTCAAAACCAGCCATAACTGTGTCGCTTACCTCACCAAATCAGCCTTCTGGAACAAGTTTGATGACGCCATCGATCTGATGGTTGAATCTCAATACCAAACAGCCTTTCTTCTGAACCCAACCATATACTTAGAAACCCTACAACAATTCTGGACAAACGTCACACTCACAACTGGTGAGAATGATGGCGAGATCGCTCTCCAGTCGTTTGTCAATCAGAAGAATGTGGTTGTCACTTCTGATATCATTCGGAAAACCCTAAATCTGAATGATGCCGACTTCGTCACCGAATACCCTAAGAGTACCACTGATTTTTCCTTCATCAACAATGGGTACGAAGGCGACCTAAGTGCTACCACAATTTTGAAGAAGCACTTCCATGACCCTGAACGCCTAATCTTCCACATGGTCAACGTCCGCCTTACCCCCAAGACTTTCTCATGGGATCAAATGTCTTCTAGGTGGCAATAGGTACTGTATTCAATCCTTGAACGCCAATGCTTAAATTTTTCTGAAATTATATTTTTAGATTTAAAAGATCTAGCATTGAAACTTGTGGCTAACAGATGGATATTATATCCAAGGTTTCTTATGGCCATTATTGAAAATCAATTAAAATCTGACGGCCTTGTTGGCCTTGGAGTCCCTACTGTGGCAGTTTTGCCTGAAGTATACTCTAGGCATAACTCGAACACACAACTCAAAAGGCTGCCAAGCTGCTAAAACCCAAGCAGCAGGAACCCACAGCTTCATCCTCCAGATCCAAAGTCCCCTCCAACCCAAAATCCAAAAGCCTAAAAAGGCTACTCAGGGAGTTGAGTCCCCTGAGGATGCCCCTGCAGCACCAAGGCAGGAAGAAACTGCTGGTAGTAATCCCCCAGCAGTTACACTGACTCAACCAACCACAACCGCTCATGTATCCTCTCAACAGGATCTTAAAGTAACCACTTCTGGGGATGCCACATTACTGGAACCTCTCTCATTTGAGAAGGTTTCCATTGAAGAGCACCACTCACCCCAGGTGCAGTCTGTTTCACACCCATCTCCTACTGAAACCACCCCACAAAGCCCAACTTATATCATTGCAAAAGTACTAAGTCAGTTGAACACTCCAACCCCTCCCCAGAAACCTATCACAACTAGGAAAACTGTTAGGACCGAGTACGTACTGAGTACTAACCGATTCTTCGTTGTACCAGATCAAATAGTGCGGAATCCTATTTGATTGGCGATCCAATCAGTGAGAACGAATTCAAGATCAATCCTAACGATTAGAAAACGTTATGAATTGACTCGGAATGATCTGAAACGCTCTATGAAGTTGGAATGGTCGAACAGCACGTTCTGGGGCGATTAGGGTTTCTAGTATTCGAAGTGTCTCTTTATTCCACGAATTAAGTGGTATATATAGGTTAGGGTTTCTCATTCGGGCGACTGAACCATTCTGGTGGTTCAGTCGGGCGATTGAGCTATATGGTTGATCCATACGCACGACTGAGACATCAATCGTACGACTGGTTCAATCTCATGCTTCAGTCTTCCGACTGATCCAGTCTCATGATTCAGTCGTGTGACTGAGCCATTCGCATGAAGTTATTCATGCGTATGGTCCATTCGCATGGCCCATTCGCATGATAACTATATCATGTTAAGTTTGAATGTGTTAATCATTACAACATTATGCATACCTATTCAAACTAAACCAAACCTATATAATTAGTCATTACTTAACCCATTAATGAAATATATAAACATTATAATATAAACAACCAAATGTATTTCATTAAGCACCATTTAATTACACATAGTCAAGACATTTTACATTCAACTCAGAATCTAGGGACACATGTATCAACAAACTCCCCCTTGGACCTAGATTCATCTAATGACTTACTTGACCCATAACCTTTTCAAATTTCTTGTACTTCTCCTCTCTAGTAACTCCTGCATGTATTTCAAATGCAAAGCAGAGTCTGATTACGTTTTGAAATTGGAGGGCTTGTACAATATCTTGAGCATCATAGAACAGTGGCCACTTGTAGAGTGTGTAAACATCATTAGCCGACAAGTTGGTGAGCCACATTGGGTCAAAAACCCGGATGACATCCATCTGTCCATCTCTGTTCAATACTATGACTGCTTCAGCTGTTCGCCAATCGTAGTACCACCATTTGATGTGTGGAGTGATATCCTGAGGCATTTCCCTGAGAGGGATCTTCGACATGGTGCGCGGTGGACGCCACTTCAACACTATCTTTGGTCTCCCGGTTCGTGAATCCACCTCAGACTTCCTAACATACCTTGTAGGTTGCTGAGGCTTGAAGTTAATCCACCGGGTGTGGTACTCCCTTTTCAGTGCAGCTTCAAACCATCCTGACATCTTTCTAGGATCAGCGTAAAGCAACTTCAGCTTTGCCAGTTGGTTTAGCTCACAACCAGGTAGAGTTTTTAGATCATGTGGAAATCTAAAATACTCAATACCTTTCTCTCTCTTAACTGCATAAGCATTAAGATCATCAAAATAAGCCCACGATATGATCTTGCCCGACACCTTTTGGTGTTTCTTCACTCGATACAGCTTTGTGTAGACATTTGGCTTTGAAGCATTTCGTTGAGCTCGCAGATCTTCAAAACATGCAGCCCATTCAGCCCTTTTAACTTTAACTTCCTCCTCTGTGGCTCGGGCTATTCCCTCTTGTTTATCAGATTCTGCTTCTAGTTTATCTAGAGTTTCGAAGGTCTCACTGACCAAATTGTCATCCAAGTTTGGAATGACATAACCTTCGGTGTCTGTGTACTCCGGATAATGTTGATCTGTCACATCTTCGATTTCGATCTCATCAACATCATGCAGTTCATTATCACTATCTTCTTGGACTTCCGGAGCATCGTTCACTATTTCATCAGCATTTAATTGAAACATTTCGGCCAACTGCTCTTTAGTGAAACTGTGGATTATCTCTCCCTCTTCAGGAGTGTATTCAACTGATCTCCTCACCACTCCCTGCAGATCAAGAATCATTGTTAACTGAGTCTTGACCTGTTGAAGGGGTTCAACATCGTCTTGGTCTCTTTGAAAATTTGGATCTGCTCGATTTAAACATGCAACACGATACTTGTTAGTAGATAATCAACCACTGTCATTAACATACGATATAAACATTCATTAAATAAATGTACTATGAGTTGAGATACAAAAGTCTATTAAATACATAAACATGTCTAACTAAACAGTACTTTTATCTTGAATTTCTGGAGTTTCTTCCGTTGGAGCAGACGAAGAGGGTCCTTGATCATGTCGCTTTTTAGAGCGCCTTTCGCCTGCTGCACTTTCGCTTCTATCTCCGGAAGTTTCTCCTCCTTTACTTTCACCATCTTTCTTCTTCTCATCACCATCATTGCTTTCATCACTACCATCATCATCCTCGTCATCATCCTCATCATCTTCATCATCGTCTTCCTCATCTTCATCATTATCTTCATCATCACTATCATCACCAGCATCATCCCCTTCTCCTATCTTAAGGGGCTCACTCTGAGTGCCTTTTAACTTAAGTAACAGAGTTTTGTGAGCCTCCTTCAGCTTTCCCAACTTAGCATCTGTCTCTGCCTCATGTTGAAGTAACCCAGTGATCTGATCTGTCTGTGAGGTGATCACCTGGGCTTGGGAAGAAATCTGCTCTCTTAGCTGATGAATCTCAGCAGTTTGAGAGGAACTTAACTCTCTCAGCTGCTGTAACTGAGCAGTTTTCTCTGCATCAGATGCCATCAGCTTAACCACCATGCTGTTTAGGGCAGCAAGCTGTTCTACAACAGACACTGGTGGGATGAATGAGCTGGATGGAAAAGATGAGGGACCTGTTTGCTGAGTAGTGGTGGTTGTGGTGGCTGTGGTGAATATGGGAGGAGAGGTAAAGGCTGTAGATGGTGGTACAGTGGTGGTGGTGGATGTGGAAGTGTGAGGAGGAGGTGCAGTAGTGGTGGTGGTTTGAGGTGAGGTGGATGTAGTGACTGGGGTAGCTGTGGTAGAGGTGGTGGATGTGGTGAACCTTAGTCGCTTGCCTTTCTTACCATGCGGACGCGCCATGGTTTTCTTCCTTTTGCCCGTTGACAAAGGTGCTCCCCCTCTGTTGCTAGAATCATCAGGGGCATACGAGGGATCAGACTCAATGCGTGTGTCCCCTGATGTACCAGTCTGCCCACCAGCATCTCTCAGTCCTTTCTCGGTGGCAACCACTTTGCTGCCAACTCTTCTGGTCAAACCTTCTTCATCACTTTCTTCCTCATCATCAGGTGGGCAAAAGTCAGGAACAAATCCTGCAGTTGCCGTGTCTGTGTGTGGTGATAACGGCTGAGCTGTAGAAGTAGATGGTCCCTCAGAAGAAATTGGTACATTATCTCCATCAAGATCATCATCATCATCTGAGTCACCCACTGATACAGTAATCACCTCTGTATCAGAATCGCTATCGTCATGACGCCATTTTCGCCTTCTTGGCGCCATGTAGTCTTCCCGGGCCAGATGCCCTATCAACCTCTTGAACACGGGCTTCACCTGCTTGCCCCTATACACTTTCATTCTTCCCAGAGTAGTGTCATCCATAATCTCTAACACCACTGCATCACTCCTCTCTTTGGGCAAATCAGGCAGTTTCTCATTAAAAATGAGCTGAAGAAAGCGTGGATACATACAGAAACCTTCTTTTCCCTTAGCCTCCAAGTTCTCAATCAGATAATTAAAGATCATGTTGGAAAAGCTGAAGGGATGGTTAAGGACCAATGCCACATAAGCATTCTGAATTTGGTCCGATAAGTCATCGAACCCACCCCTTCTTGCAGCAATGCACTTTAGAATCACATGAGCTAAATATTTGTACTGTGGGCTCAGGTTGCTCTTGTTCAGCACACCAGAGCTTATGTCTCCACAGTACCCAATTCGCAGAAAGCATCCACGAACTGTAAGAGGGTGAATCCTGACTGGATGTGAATCATCATCTCCAAAATCCAAAACTCTCCTAATATCTCCAGCGGTGATCTCAATTTCCCTACCAAAGATTGTACTTAGGATGCGGTAGGGTTCCACAGATCGGTCTACCGAAGCTCCTGCCCAAAATGCTTGATGGATAGACTGATATGGTGTACATGGAGTAGATATGGCCTTGAAGATCCGAGATCTTCTCAGGAAGTCAATAATACCAACAAAATCACCACCATTTCTTGAGGTGGAATCCAGATTAGCACAGATATTGTGCTTTGGATTAATTTGCCACCGGTTGGCCATCTTCCTGTAACAATAACAAATGTATGTTAGAAACTTGAACAACAGAGTTTGACTAAGTCAGAAATCAGTGCAGTTCACTCGAGCGAATGAAGTGTGCGACTGGGTTTAGTCAAATGATGTAATTCTGCGATTGATTTGTCCGACCGAATGAACTCATTCGTATGACCTAGTCGGCCGATTGAATGAGTCACTTCCTTCAATCGTGCGATTGACGTTCATTCGGTGCAACCAATCGTATGCCAGACTCAACCCATTCGCATCCTCCATTCGGCCGAATGAACGAGTCTCCTCTTTCAATCGGTCGATGGAAGTTCATCGGGGAGACCAGTCGTATCGCCGACCCCTGTTTCATTTCAAACTTGGTTTTTATAATTTTTACGAAATTAGAGGTTAAATTCAGGCTTGTTAGACTCGCAATCATGTACTTACACTACTTCGATCAATGATTTGAACATTTCATGTGATTAAAGCAGTTTATTTGACCGATTTGTTACGAATCAACATTTAGGGCAAATGTGAACCGATTAACCATCAATTTTTACATTCTAATGCATCCTTGTGTTGCGTATTACCTGTGTAACAAGTGCAAATCGTCAGAAAGTGTATATCAAGAGGTTTAGAGATCAAACGAAAATTTTGCAGAGTAACGGTGCGAATAGGAGTGTTTTAGGGCGAATGATGTCTGCGATCGACTGAGGGGTCTATTTATAGACAGACTCAGCTCAATCGGCCGACTGACTCAATCGTACCTTTCATTCGGTCGATTCAAACTCAACTCGTACGATCGAGTCCAATCGCCTGTTTCATTCGATCGATTGGAACTGGGTCGTACGATTCACTCAATCGACCTGCTTCATTCGATCAACTGATCTCCATTCGCACGTTTGACTTAATCGACCCTTTCAATCGGCCGATTGGGCTCATACTTATGGTCCAATCTTACGATTGAGTTCAATCGTATATCCCATTCGGCCGACTGGGTCATATCAGAATCAGTCGAACGATTGGTCTATCCTTGTGCCAATTTTAAGGTATGAACCAACACTTAGTTTTAATTACCAATTGTTAAAACATTATGTACATTAATTGATCATCTCAGACATGATCCATTTAACCACCCGATCACCTCAGACGTGATCCATTTATCCACCTGATCACCTCAGACGTGATCCATTTATCCACCTGATCACCTCAGACGTGATCCTTTTAACCTTTCAGAAACAAGTTATTTAGATAGACATTAAGCCCTTTCAGTGACGTTTAACAGATAGCAATATACACAGTCCGACCCGACACATTATACTAGGACTAAACAAAAACTTAACCTATGAATAGAAAGACCTATTTTTGTGATTTTTGTTGGGGCAGGCTTGTATAGCTTGTTAGCATTAACAGTTTATCCGGAATGGACTCTCGTGGAATCAGACAGGCATATACACCATCACTTGGAACATCCAGTGCTTATTACACTTTGCCTGATATGATTATACAGTTTTTCACTTATCGAAGACTTCTAATATCTAACTGGGAATCATGTTTGAACTAATATGTAATTCTTATTGATTTTGATCATCAGGCGATGCAGCCACGACGATTGTCAGTATGTTTGTCCACTTAAATCCATACACAGACGTTTGACACACATCAGCGATTAATTTGATGAATTAGGTCAAACCGTATTTGTGTATTCCACAGGTATATGGTAATCAATCGTCCTCAGGAGATTTTTGAGCGGTCTTGGACTTAGAAGATTTTGTTCTAAAATTTCAAAGAGATGCCAAGCCTCAGGTCAGTGCCATCGCACAGCAGAGAGGTGCAAACAACAATGAATTCTTAGAATGAATAGGTTATGCTTAGCCTCAGGTCAGTGCCATCGCACAGCAGAGAGGCGCAATACCTATTTATCTTCTTAGAGCAGCATATTTGCATATACATTATGTTAATGACATTTGTCATCTTTTGCTCTGTTTTGCAGGTCTTTGCTCACATTTGTGGCATTAGCTTGCTCCTCACCCCTTATTGGACATTGATTGATTGTGCAGACCAGGGATACCATAGGAACACACAACTGGTTGAATAAATTTAGTTTAAGCCTGTTCACTGATGATGTCTAATGGTCTATTGTGTTGAATCTACTGACACATCGTATTGTGTACTTACACAACCCTAGATCTACTTTCTCCAAGTAATTACAATACCAGTCAAAGCTTCTATCATATTCCCATTTTGTTAGACTTAGACTTCTCTGACTTATGATTTTTATGTTTAGAACCGAAAAACCAATTTGATATTCCAAGTAACTCGGTGCCTGTGTGCTATCACTTTTCAGTTTTCTCGAGTCGCATTTCCAGTCTATTTGTCTATGCCTTTTCAGCTTAACTTATCCTCCCCCCCTTTTTTTTTTTTTTTTTTTTTTTTTTCCTTTTTTTTTTTTTTTTTTTTAAGTAAATAAATACTAAAATAAATCTCCTCCTAAAATTCTAAAACAGAAAATCTTTTTGTGTTTTTGGATTTTATATGACATGGAATTTAAAAAATAAAAATAAAAATAAAAGAAAGAAAGAAATAAAGAAAAGACACACGTCGGACTATGAATCTGCTTCTTCAGCAATTACATCACTTTTCTTTTTAACGCCGTTGACCTCTAGCAGATATAAAAATCTTGGTTTATCAAACGGTTTGGTGTAGAGGTCAGCGCGCTGAAAATCCGTGTTAATTTTAATCACATCAATTAATTGTTTTTCATAGCAATCGCGTATGAAATGATATTTAATCCCGATGTGTTTAGTCTTTGGGTGTTGAACAGGATTTTTAGTGACAGCTATGGCAGCAGAATTATCAACATAAATAGGGGTGCTAGAAAATTTCAAACCGTAGTCGCGCATTTGCTGTTGAATCCAGATGATTTGAGAGCAGCAACTTGCAGCAGCAACGTATTCAGCTTCACAGGTTGATAAGGCAACCGAGGTCTGCTTCTTGCATTGCCACGTGACTAACCGTCTTCCAAAGAACTGACACCCTGCTGACGTCGATTTGAAATTCATCTTGCAGCCACCATAATCAGAATCGCTGTACGCAGTAAGCTCGAAGTCATCGTCATGAGGATACCACAAACCCAGTGTTGGAGTACCCTTCAGATAACGGAAAATCCTTTTTACCCCAATCAGATGATTCACTTTTGGCTTCGCTTGATATCTAGAACATAGACATGTTGCATACATGATATCTGGACGCGAGGTAGTGAGATACATGAGAGATCCAATCATCCCACGATACATAGTGGCATCCACCAAATCCCCATTCTCATCAGGAGCCACATCATGATTTGTGGCGAGAGGGGTACCGGCAGCAGACGCATTTTCCATGTCAAATCGACTGAGAATATCGCCGACATATTTGGACTGATGTAAGAAAATGCCGGTAGGTGTTTGATCCACCTGTAATCCCAGGAAGAACTTCATCTCTCCCATTGCACTCATTTCAAACTCTGCCTTCATCACAGATTCGAAATCTTTGCATAATGCTTCATTTCTAGATCCAAAGATGATATCATCCATATAGATCTGCACCAGAAGCAAGTCACCATCTTTTTCTTTGATGAACAATGTACAGTCAATCACACCCCTGCGGAAACCATGCTTCAGCAGGTGGGTGGAGAGCTTTTCATACCAAGCTCGAGGAGCCTGATGTAGCCCATACAGAGCCTTGTCTAACTTGTAGAGTGACTCCAAAGTCGTGACGAGGACCTTGAATGATTCAAACGTTTCTGATTTAGCTTTCAGAAACATCACCCAGGTGAATCTTGAGTAGTCATCAGTGACCACAAAGCAGTACCAGTCTCCTGCTATACTCTTCGTGCTTACAGGACCAAATAGATCCATGTGTAGCAGCTCCAAGGGCATCTCAATTGTGTTGACGTGCTTGGTCTTGTGAGATTTTCTGGTCTGCTTTCCCTTCTTGCAAGAGACACAAAAATCAGGAAGTTGGAAGTTCTTGACTGTAACTCCCTCAACTAGGTTGTTGTGAATCAGATGATTCATCTTCCTTTGATTGATGTGTCCCATCCTTCTATGCCATGAGATGGAGTCCTTCTCTGTAGCTTTTGATAGGAAACATTGTGCTGTAGATTCAGAAGTAGAAGCATTAGACATATCCAAGACATATAGATCATTGTACCTGGATGCAGACATCAAAACCTGCTTCTCTGGAATCTCCATCTCCTTTTTCAGTATGTAACAATTTCGGTTGTCAAACATAACTTTGAATCCCTTGTCACATATCTGAGACACTGAAAGTAAATTGTTTTCCAGTTGTTGGACAAAATTTACTTTATCAAACTTTACCTTCTCATTACCTACTTCGCCCTGAGCGGTAATGTATCCTCCTTTATTTCCAGCAAATGAAACGTGTCCCCCTTTAATTTGTTTGACATTGAAAAGAAGAGACTTGTTTCCTGTCATGTGCCTGGAAGCTCCGCTATCCACAATCCATGTATTTGTTGAAGCACTGTAGCGGACAACCTGCACATAATTGAAACCAATCAGTTAAGGAGGGGGACCCAAGCCTTGACTGGCTTGGGTTTCCTAGAGGAATCAACCATCATGAATTCGACCCACTGTCCTTTATCAGTAGGTGGAATGTCAACTTTCAGATTGCCCAGGCTGTCAGACTCACCAGATGTCTTTGCTTTCCATAAACCATCCCTGTGAAAGGATTGTTTATGATAAATTTTAGACTGATTAACAGTTTGAGCATATGGTTTAGATTCAGAAACAGTTTTTCTGGCCGGTGTCACAGACCTGTCGTGGACTTGTCTGTGTTGCCTTTCAAGTGGTGGGGACGAAAACGACTTAGAAGGTGTTTTATGCCTAATGGGTGTTTTCGATCTCACCGGGGTCTTAGATCGCTGTTTAGAATCTACTTTGACTTTGTCGGTTAACTCAACTTTAATTCTTGGTGTCTGATAGCGTGGACAATTGGTTGAAATATGACCTCGCTTACCACAAGTATAGCAGGATCTCCATTCATCAGGACTAGGAGATCTCTTGTGGGGCGGTGAGTAAACCTCAGGAATGGGTCTTTTGGTCTCAATCTTTGAATATGTACCCTCTTTAACAAATTTAACTTGTTTAACATTTTGATTAATTTGTCGTTGAGGTTGAGCATTATCCCTTTTACCTGGTTTAGCTTGAGTGGATTTAGAAATCTTGGTTTGTGTAATATTTGACTTTGATTCCAAACCAAAAGATGTTTGTACATTTGTTTCCACCTGTTTCTCAACATTGAGCTTGCTCGATGTTGAAAGTTTCTGATTAGCATCCGAAGAAGCAGATTGAACTGCAGTATCCGGATCACTCACCAAAGGAGTTGTCACCACATGATCCTTAATTTGATTATTATTTACTGGACGTTGTTTTGTGTTCAAAAGGATTTCATGTGGTGGTGGAACGACCTTGTAACCCAATCCCTCCCCATTGTTGCGTTCTTTAACCAAGTTTTTCAAAATGTGCGAAGAACTCGCGAGACTATGTAGTTTTTGTTGCAATGATTCATTTTCTACCTGTAAGACTGCTTTTTCCTTTTTAGTTTCTTCAATGGTCTTTAAGTAGAATTTAATGTCATTTTCTTGGTTAAATACAACAACTTCAGTTTCTTTTAGTTGTTTCTGCAATGCATCTATCTTCTCTTTATAACTGCTCTCATTTTGTTTTAATATACGATTAGCTTCTGAGCACAGTTTTAAGTCATTTACTAAGTTATCATTGTGTTCTAATAACCTAGCAAACTTTAGATCAATGCTTTCTCTAAATTTATCACATTCGACACAAACATGTTCATTAAATAGTTCATCTTTAGATTTTACCTGTGTGGATGTCGATGTTCCAGCCATGAAAGCATTCTGAGACGTAGCTTGAGCTTCAGATTCTGAATTCAACTCATTCTTGACTATTTCATCAACAGCATCAAACGTCTTTTCCAATTCAGCAGTATCAACTTCGGCTGAACTTTCGCCTTCACTCGCTGAGTCTTCGTTCAAATCTTCCATGGAAGCTATGTTAGCTTCATCAGACACAAATCTAAAGGACCAGTCTTGTCCTTCATCTCCTTGTGCTACCATAGCTTTAGAATCACTTCCCGTGGATGCTGGTTTCTTGTCTCTATCTTGCTTGTTGAACGAAGAAAAAGGATTCCCATTTCCAGTCTTCTTAGGCTTTGAACACTCCCTTTTGAAATGGCCCTTTTCTCCACAATTGAAGCACGTGACTTTAGACTTGTCAAAACCAAAAGTTGTATCTTTAGTAGCCACGAGATTCTGCCCTGTTTTCTTCACAAATTTCTTGGCTCTTCGGACAGCGCTTGCAAGAGCCCACATGATGTCCATTCTTTCCAGCTCATTCTCATCTACTTGCTCATAATCTTCATCAGCAAGATGGCAATTACCAATTTTGCCTGCCACCAAACCATCATAAGAATGCACAACAGCAGCCAGAAGATCCATGTGCTCTTTAGCAACCTCCACTGTTACCTTTCCCAGATTTTCTGTAGTTAACTTTGCAGATTGAGTAACAATAGGGCTTTGACTAGCTCCAGATGCACCAAGAGTTTCATTTGCAGATGATGAGCCTTGTTCAACAGTTGAAGAGACATTGGACACAAAGGCTGTTTGCAAAGGTGCACCAGATGACTTTGCAGCAGGGGTGGACGTGGAAGCAACATTGTAGAGTGAGGGGTCCTGAGCATAAGAACCCTTCTTAGCCTTGTATTTTGTCTCACTTCCTCCTCTTTCAGTTTTAGAATAAAGTCATTGATATCCAGGGTTTCTAAAACTGAGTTGTATCGAAGAGTAGAGATGAACGAATCCCACTTTGCAGGTAGACCATCTGCCAAGCTTAAAACCTTGTCTTCCATTGAAGTCTTAACACCATGAGTGTTAAGTTCACTCATCAGATGGTAGAAACGATCGATGATCTCATCCAAGCTTTCATTCCCAATTGCTGAGAAGTTATCAAACTCCTTCTTCAAAGCTTTGCCTTTCAGTGCCTTTAAGTTAGAATTTCCTTCATACCTCTTTTCAAGGACTTCCATCAATTTCTTACTTTGTTTGTGCTCTGAGTACTGATGAAAAATAGGCTTGGGAATGGACTGAGTCAAAATAGCATAAGCCTTCTTCTCTGCATTGTAGGCAACCTTTTGTGTGTCAGATAGTCCACTCAAAGTCAAAGGAACACCATCAGCCCCTACTGGTATTTTATAACCCACCTCAATAGAGTTCCACAAGTTAGTATCTACACCATTAAGATAGATTTCAAAACGTTGTCTCCATTGTGGAAAGTCCTCTATTGTCAATAGTTTAGGTGGCTTGTTATGGTTCCCTATTTCATTTTCCAGTAACAACAAATTCTGAATTCGTGAATCCTTTCCAGCTGACATGGCATAATGTTCTGAGTCCATCTTTGAATTAAGTTAACTTGAGAATTACACTGCTGTGCGAATGGGCTACAAGCGATTGGACTCAAACGTACGATTGAAACAGACGACTGAGAGATTTAGACGACTGAACAAACCGAACGACTCAGATGTGCGACTGGAGTGGGCGATTGACTCAATCGGGCGATTTACACTGCGATTGACTCAACCGGGCGAATGGACTGGCGAATGAGTTCAGTCGTACGATTAAGATAATCGTGCGACTGGGTCGGCTGAAAACGCGATTTTTGAACACTTTTGACCTAGAACGCAATTCTTTGCACCCTAGACGGCTGAAACTCGAAAAACACTGACTTTTCTGAACATGCAAACGTAAAGACTCGATTTTTAGCCAAAAGAATGAATCTTTTCGCGTAAAAACGTAGACTTTTTCACAAAAACGATTGAATCAACGAAGAATCAAGAGCCAAGGCTCTGATACCACTTGTTAGGACCGAGTACGTACTGAGTACTAACCGATTCTTCGTTGTACCAGATCAAATAGTGCGGAATCCTATTTGATTGGCGATCCAATCAGTGAGAACGAATTCAAGATCAATCCTAACGATTAGAAAACGTTATGAATTGACTCGGAATGATCTGAAACGCTCTATGAAGTTGGAATGGTCGAACAGCACGTTCTGGGGCGATTAGGGTTTCTAGTATTCGAAGTGTCTCTTTATTCCACGAATTAAGTGGTATATATAGGTTAGGGTTTCTCATTCGGGCGACTGAACCATTCTGGTGGTTCAGTCGGGCGATTGAGCTATATGGTTGATCCATACGCACGACTGAGACATCAATCGTACGACTGGTTCAATCTCATGCTTCAGTCTTCCGACTGATCCAGTCTCATGATTCAGTCGTGTGACTGAGCCATTCGCATGAAGTTATTCATGCGTATGGTCCATTCGCATGGCCCATTCGCATGATAACTATATCATGTTAAGTTTGAATGTGTTAATCATTACAACATTATGAATACCTATTCAAACTAAACCAAACCTATATAATTAGTCATTACTTAACCCATTAATGAAATATATAAACATTATAATATAAACAACCAAATGTATTTCATTAAGCACCATTTAATTACACATAGTCAAGACATTTTACATTCAACTCAGAATCTAGGGACACATGTATCAACAAAAACCTCAACAGTTGAGGGGGAGGATTCTAGTGTTGTTGATAACCCACAACACAGGAATTACACAGTTCAATCTCCCCATGTGGAGGAGGAGATTAGAACTTCTGGTGAGGCTGCCACTTCTCCTACTTCAGCACATGAACAGGCTGAAGTTGGTAACATTTCTAAGACCTCACTAGAGGCAACTGCTGATGAAGGGCATAATCCTGAGGCAGGAAGTCCCTAGTACCAAGATCAAGGGGCATATATGAATACTGATCCACACTCAGCACATGTTCATCCTAATGTAATCAGGAGGTCAGATGATTCAGCAACCATTGATGATGACCTGGGCCTTTTCTATGATGTTCTAGCCCACAACACCATTCTTGAGGCTGTGGTAAGCAGACTACAAGAACTGCTTTCCAAAATGTCTAAAGAATCAAGTCCATCTGCCCAAATTCACCCATAGATGGCACCTTCTTCTGAAGGTCTCCCACACACTGAGCCACTCACAACTAATCAGCCACCAGCCTCTGCTTCTGGCACCATTTCTCAGGGACAGAACCCCTCTGAGCAAATGGTTGCTATCTTTAAATCTTCCCTGCCTCTCATCACTCCCATCATCACTAATATTGTCCATCAAGCTCTTGATGAAAGGCTTTCCTCAAATATTCAAACCCTAGTTGATGATGCAGTCACTAAAAGATTTTCTATCATTCACACCCCTGAACCCAATGCAACCAAAAAAGGGGAGTCTAAGGTAGTGAAAACAAACAAGGGGAAGAGAGTTGAAGAGGAAAAGAAGAATGAGAAACAAAAGGAGAAAGAGAAAGAAAAGGAAAAGGAGATTGAGAAAGAGAAGGACAAGGATTTCCATATTACTTACAAGAAAAAGAAGGGTGGTGAAAAGACTCCTGATGAGAAGAAGTTAGAGGAACTGATTAAAGAAGCTGATGAGCAACATAGCAGATCAATGGATAAAAGCATTGATCATCTCTTTAGACAAGGATTCGACACTGCCAAACTTGACTCTGAGATCAGAAGGCTGGAGATACAAGAAATTGAGCATCGATGGGCTAGCTATAGTGAGAAAGAACAGGAAAGGCTGGAAGCTTTGGTCAGGTTCATATCAAAGTATTTAGGGAGATCAATTCTTGAAGTGAAATCATAGGCCAGGGACAGTATTTTGGAGATAACCAATAAAATCTGTTTGTCTAAAGTATTTAGCAAAGGATTGCTCATAGAAGCCCTTGATGAAGCTGGTGCTGGGAAAAGGAATGATATGGCAAAGTACTCCAAAGCCTCACTTACAACTAAGATGCTAGAGCAGCCTGTACAATCTCCCACACCAGAACAACCAATATCACAACCCACAAAACCAACTCCATTACCCAAGAAACCATCACAAACAACTGCTGATGATGCACCCAAGAGGAAGAGAAGGGTGTTAAGGCTTGAAGAAGAAGAAGAAGATGATGAGGAAGATAGGCTGCCCATTTCAGCTGTTTTTACAACAAAGATGCCTGAGGCCATGAGTCAACCAACACCAATCACACCTGCCATCCAGAGGCAAATGGTAAAAGTAAAGGTTGAAGAAGAAGAACAACACAAACAACATGATGAGCAGTTGTTGAAAATGGTTGATAAAGAGTTTCCTCAATCTACATCGATACAATCTATGAGGAAACATGCTCAAAGATTGTATGCTCTCAGATTTACTTTTCAATATCAGAAAGAGAGAGTTAGGATTTGGCCTGATCCCAGGGTGAGTGATAGAATTCACAAGAAGAACATCCCATGAAGATACAATGGCCAAGTAAAGAAGATTATAGATGCAGTAATCTTGCTGGCCATTGTAGTGTCACCCTGGGAAATCCTAGAAGACTTCAGAAGAGCCTACAAGTCTAATCATACCCCACAAACACTACTGGAGAACAAAATGGTGAAAAAGGGTTGATCTATAAGAGGCTTGAAGAAGTCAGAAGCAATGAGCTCCAGTTGTTACTTGAAGGTAATCATCCTTATGAGCTCGCATATAGAGAAATAACAACTATGGAGCTAAAGAATGGGAAACAGGTCAAATACTTATCTGAATACTATGGGCCAGAGTTCTTCTTTGAAGGAGAAGCTGAAGAGTTCACCCTGGAAGAACAGATTGTCTTCCTTGAGGCCTATGTTCGAGAGTCTTATAGACTCATTATAGGGAAGTAGGTTTCATGGATGGGGCAACAACTCTGTGTCCAATTCCCTAAGATAGAGTTCCCATCCATCCCATGCCAATCAAATTTTCTGAAACCTCTTCCCAGGCCTGTGCTTATTTTGGTCACTTCTGAGCTGATCCGAAAGAAAAAGACTATCTTTTTGCCTAATAAGTGGGATATCAATAAACTTAAAGGTTTTGGCTGCATTGGTTTAGGGGGAGTTTGTTGGACCAAAAGAACCAATGAGCCAGATCAGAAAAACCTTTAAATCCTACAGACATCATAACAACTGAAGAAGACTTCATCAGCTGAAGACAAAGTCTGAAGACAAAGTCTGAAGACAACATCTGAAGACAAAGTCTGAAGATAAAGTCTGAAGACAAAGTCTGAAGACAATGTCTGAAGACTAAAGCTGAAGACAAAGTCTGAAGACTAGGGCTGAAGACAAAGCCTGAAGACTAAAGCTGAAGACAAAGTCTGAAGACTAAAGCTGAAGACAAAGTATGAAGACCAAGTATTTAGAGGATGTCACAACAGCTAAAGAAGTACTCTTCAGTAGTTATGATGGTTTCCTTTCAGTAGTTGTCTTTATATTTTCAGTAGATTATAATCAGTAGTTTAGTAAATGTAAAACATCTGAAGAACTTACACTTCAGATGTTGTAGTTTCAGTAGTTGTAGAATTAGCTGGTACTTAAGCTTTTATTGTAAGATGTCCTCAGCTGTTATGGACATCTTCAGTAGTTTTAGTTATTTTCAGTTGTTTATGTAATCGGTTAGAGGTCACTATCAGGTGACATCTGCTGACGTCACATTTCCTCTATAAAAGGAAAGTTGACCTAATTTGTAATTACCGAAGCTTATGAATGAATGAGAACATTCTCTTTTGCAGAAAACTTTCTCTCTCTATAACCGTTACTGTTTGATTGAATATTCATCTTGTTCTTGCTTAAATTTCGTCTAATTGTAGTACTATTCCGCTGCAAATCATAACCTAATTGATCGAACTAGATCTTAGATCCTTTCAGGACAAATGGGGACGGCTGGCTAAAGGGATATTTTCTTTGGTTTAGACTAAAGGGATATTTTCTTTGGTTTAGACCTTGAATACAGTCAACTGAGTATTTTGATGATTTAATATAGATACATCCAGCTCATGGAAAATAGGATGTTTCTTTTCTATTACTAAGATCTTATTTGCAATTTTTTACATTGTTGTGACTTATGTTCTTGTTTAATTAAGGAATTCTGATGTCTAGATGCTTGTTGCTAGGTGTCTTCAGTAATTTTTTATTTTATGTATGTCAAGGTACATAAATATGACAGAGTTTGTACTAATTTAGTAATTTATTATCATATGACACTATTGTTTAATATATCATATGAGGGTATGTTTCAGGTTCTAAAAACAGAGTTTTCTTTGACTCCCTCCCATCTAATTTGATGGTTCTTTAAGTTTCTTATAACTTACGATGGTTCAATGTCGATTTGTCATTTTTCTAGAGATTGAAGAAATAAAAATTATAAATCTGAATAAAAATGATGTCTTTATTTTTGCTTTTCTTTCTGTGTTTACAAGTATTTGACATAAGGTGAAGTGTCTGTACTAATTTGACATGAATTCTTGCAAAACCAAACCTTCTTTAACTAATAATAGTGTGTTTTTAAGGGTCAATATGTTCAACTAGGTGAACCACACGAGTCTCCAGTGGGACATTTTTACCATCAAGTGGTAAGGTGCATCCCCTACATCCAATAGTTCGAGGGTTTAAATCCAGTAAGGTGCAGATATAGATGGTTGGTAGGAGTAGATTAGAGGCTATTCTAAAAAAAGGTGAACCACAACAAAATGATATTTAGAAGAGTTTTATACCATTATATATATATTAAAACATTTTTGTATGAATTTCATAATATTGGTTTTTAATTTTATTACTGTTGTTTTATTTATATTGGTTGGCATATCAAACATATAAAATTATATATTACTCCCTTTAGTTGTTAATATGTGCCTGTAGTTTCAAATTGAATGTATATGCAGCTTGGGTACTTGGCATGCATATATAAATTAACATAAATTTCTTACATGTCGTAGATACATCATGCTTGTTTTTCTCATGGTAGAATTTGTTTTGTTATCTTAAATTCTTGATTCTAATACTTCCATGTCAACAAAAGGGATTGAGATACTTGAGTAGTTGGACATCTTATATGTATTATAGGTGTTCATGGTCTAGCTTTGACAGTTTTTTTAGGTCAACGTTTCAGCAAACCGCTGCCCAACTGTTTTTAACTGAAAAGTTGGACAACTTATATGTATTATGGGTTTGATATTGTATGGTTTGTACTTTTTTGAAGAATCCGGATACCAATCTGTTTGTCCAATTTAGAAGAAAAGCTCAGTTTGAAAAGGTTAAAAAAAGGCTTGTGAAACCAAATCAATGACTGCTTCGGCCAGTTTCACCAACCCATGCATACATCTATTATGAGTTTTATAAGAGCATAATTTGGGCATTATTTAGTCTCCACATGAAAGCATTTTGTATCTTGCTCATCTTCACTCCTATTTTCTTTTTCTTATGTATGTATGTGCCCTTGAAAAGCATCCTTAACCAACCATTGAAAGTCAGTAACATGGTGTTTTAAATTCCTTACATCGATATTCATAAAAAAATTTGTCATTATTGTTGTGTTAATTGGTTATATTTTTTTAGGACTACTGTTGATATGCATTTTGTTTCAATGTTATTAGATGAGATTGGATTTATAATTCTATTTTCTGATTTGTATTGACAGTGCAAGGTCATTGCTATTGTATTTGGGAAGAGCTTGTGCAGGTAAATAATTAGTATATTATATTTTATTGCTGGTATTTCATTAATAATTTTAATTGAAAGAGCACCTACTACTTGCATGTTGGATCGTGTTCTTTTAAGAATTTATAGAAAACTAGGTATAGGACTCCTTTTTTGTTAATTATACATTGCCTACATCCATTCAATGTTGGCATTTTAGGTGTAAGCTTTATAAATCATGATTTTTCATTGATAGATACCCCAAAATATAATCGATGTATACTAATTGAAACCATCTAAAAGCTAATACTCAAAGTTACACTTTAATATCTACTAAATGTAGTATCAATGTCAAGTGACTTTATAAAAAGAAAGCAATTCATGATTAGTTTCTGATTAGTGTACTTGGTTATAATCTATATACAAACTTAAAGATAACTAATTGATCAAGCTCAACTAAATATGTACATGTCCTAAGTACATAATTTTAATCGTTTAATTTCTAATTGATATAATTAGACTTAATTATCACAGTTCTTAATCTCCATTAACGTCACACATTAGTATCAATAAGTTTTATTATTTGTCATAAGGTTTACTTAAAAGTACTTGGTCAAAATTTACACACAAACATAAATATTCCAAGTATCATAGTTAAACTTGATTATCATAATTCTTAGTCTTAATTAACATAACACACCACCCATAAATATTCATTAATAATAATTAATACTTCAATAAGTGTTTATATTTATAAGTTCATGAAAAATAAAATAAATATATATACAAAAATAATAAATGTGAAATATGTTTTGAAATTACAAATGGGTAAAATAGTTACATTAATTTTATGTTAAAATTAAATCATTTAATGTTTTTACAAACTAAATAAAAAAGTGGAAGTCTAATTTAAGCATGGATGTTCATTATATTGTTGACTCTTTTTAATCACTCACAAATTATGCAAGTTGGTATACTATTCTCTTTGTTTGGGTTGAGTTCATATCAGAAATCGTTATTGAGAACAAATTATTGGTTATATTTCTTGATCAAAACGTAAGTGATTTTCTTTTCTCCTTTTCAAAATATAAAATTACTTTTTTATATTTACATTATGAACACTCTTTTTATTTTTTAGAGATAAAAAATAGCAGCGTTTGTCCCGGAATATTTAATGAACTTTTATAATAATATGGATGGCCAATGTGTTTGTACTTAGTCGTTTCCAAATTGAGAATTTGAAATATCAAGAGTATCCGACATATGAAAAGTACATCTTGCTATGTGGTGAGGTCAAGATTGTCATCAGCGAATACACTAAACTTATTACGTTTGAAAGTCCATTTGTGAGAGGTTTTTGTCTGTATCCATTGGTTCCTTTTATTCAAATTCTTAAGCATGATAGAAGACATCAAAAGTTAATAATTGGTACGTTTTAAGTTTCTCGATTTTTCTATTTTTGATAGATATATATCCTATATACCTAAATTTCCTCAATAAGAACACTTACGATCATTGTAGATGTTGTTGGACGAATTGTCATGGGTAAACGAAAAAAAGGACGATACCATTTTGTTTTGGTTCTTCAAGGTGCGACGTAAGTCAATGATTGCATAAAATATTTAAATTTTTTATAACTGTATATAAAAATATAATAAAATAATAATTTTGTTTGTGATTCTAAAATTAAATACATGTGTCAGCGGTCACATAATACAGATGCTTTTATATGACTCGAAGTAGACAAATATGTTTAGAACTTATCTAGCAATCGCACGAAATTCTATAGTGTATGCATCTCGAGTGAAGTTGATTCATCTACCAGAGGGTATGTATTACCTTATAAATATAAATATATATTTTTTAAAAGAATACTATTTCAAACCTCTATGCCTTACCTAAACTTATACGTTCTCTTTTGTTTTCAGAAAATATTTTGATTTCTACAGACTTAACAACGATTGTCTATGAACCAAACATGCCTGAGGCACGTGATATTGAAAGGATTCGTCATCCTTAGAGTCCATGTTCATTTTAACATGTTTACAATGAACTCTTTAATTAACTTCAATGGTTAGAAGTCTATTTTTAATGTTTTGGCTTTTCTTGCGTTCAAATTTTAAATTGATGTAACAAACTTACAAAGAACTTATATTCCTACATCATGCATTAACTATAAAAAACATAATCTCATATTCGTATTATAAATTTTGTAAAAGAACAGAAGAAAGAAAAATGTAATCAAATTATAAAAACAGACATTATACTTAAACACTGATTATTACAACGAGTGTGCTTGAAACTAACAACCCTAATAAAAAAGATATAAATTTTGAACTAATATCAACCTCACAATGTGTTTAGACAATATTATTTTAAGCATTAATTAGTAGAACTATGTTTTGCTTTGCATAATATTCATTTATATTAGTGTATTGTGTAGTATGCTATATATGTAATGTAACCATACTTTTCTTCACCTAAATACTAATTCATAGGAGAATTATATTATACAGATAATTAGTCAATATTTGTGAACGAAGGTGTCATCATGGTTGCCCTACTGATTGAAATAATCATATTTGAGATATTAACGAGGATGCCAGCAAAGGTTGTATGTCGTTTTAAGTCTGTTTGTAAGGAATGGTATGCATTCCTATCAACAGAAGACTTTGCAAGGGTACATTGCTCCCGCTCATTAAATTCATCCAATTAGAGAATCCTCTTAATCGGAGACCAAATATGCTCTGTTTGTCCAATTGACTTTCAAACCGGTGATTATGGACCAAGCACCATCGTCCCATTTCCATTTCATGATGTCTCGATTCGTTCACATTTGGATGGATTGTTGTGTGTTCGCTTGAATCATACATCTGAGTTGCTTCTTTGGAATCCAGTCACCGATGCTTACAAGTATTTGTCAACACCTCATTATCGTTGCTATGGCTTCTTTTAACAAAATGCTGATGCTATTGGTTTGTACATTGATGCTTACGATGATTACAAGGTCTTGCATGTAAAGCGTAGGTGTGGTGTACTTTGTGCATCTATTTATTCTAGGAAATCATCCTCTTGGAGAAATATACCTTTCGTAACAAGACCGGAGTACGTTATCCCCGCATTCTCTTGGTCAACTGCTACGTTATGTGCTAATACTTTATATTTCACTGTTTGCGAGTGCTGGGTTGGAGGAATAAATGTGGTCATTTGTTTTGATGTTAATTCAGAGCAGCTTAAGGAGATAAGCTTTCCACCAGTTCCTTCTGCAGGAATTTATATCAGAGATTTAGTTAATGTAAAAAATGAACTTCATATGTTTGTTAGTACTAGCATACACGAGATGTCAGTTGAGTTATGGTTGCTACAAGGGGAGCACTGGATTAAGGTCGTGTCATGTTCTCCAATCCCTCCTATCCCGCTGTCAATATGGTGTGGCATAACACATTTTATGACAAATGGTAATTGGTTTGTGATGACCAATTTGGGAAAGCTTCATGAAATTAAAATGGATGTAGAGCCCCTGGAATGTTTTTTTTCTGTTACTTCGTTTCGTGGTTCCAAGGGTGTAGTTTTTGTGGAGACCTTAGTTTCACTGGCTCTTTTAGTTTAACTTTTCACTTAATGTTTTTCAGTTATGATGCTCGGAACACATGTAGCCTACTGTTATTGTAATGATGTTTTCATAAATTGATTTTCTAAGATAAGTCTCTTTTATTTAATTTACAAGGTATTTATCAATTTACAATGACTAATGGGCAACCAAAAGATCATATTGATGTTTCTACCTCGCGTGCATCTACGTCAGTTGAAAAACAAAAAGAGTACAACACATGATATTATGCTTCACGTAAAAGAATGGGCAATCAAAAGATTGTAATGAACCCACTACCTCAAGTGCATCTACGTCAGCTGAAAAAAGAAAAGAGTATAATAGACGATATTATGCTTCTTGCAAAGAAAATAACAATCTATCAAAGATTGGTGCAAGCCATGTCCCCCAAAGTGATCCAATAATTGAAAGGACGCCATTAAGAATCTTGAAAACTAATAGTAGTCAAATAACACAAATGAGAGAACAGAATGTGTCATGTAGTTTGACTGAAAAACAAAAAGCTCGAGATGAAGCATGCTATGATACACGCAAAGCCGATGGAAAACGTATTTCAAATGGTATTCAAATTAGATGTGCTCCAACGGATGATAGTACTCCGACAAAAACACTCCCCTTTATAAATGATGAAGTTAGGCCTGAAATATCATGAGGTTTATAGTATATTGAACAATTCTTTCATTATTAAAGTCGACATCTTTATCTTTCGTCACTTAATACTTGGAATTCCTTAGGTATTCGAATTCAACCTCGGACACTATTACCTCAATTTTCTGACGTTATTGATCAACCATCCATCCGAGATGAGATTATTGAAGAGGACCCGTATAATTTTTTTACAATGGTGGACCTAGAGACCATCGTGTCTTCAATGGAGTCTTACCTGAAACATCACAAGGTTTCTATTTATTTAACAAAGTTTTTTCATTAAACTTGACATTTTTTTACAACTACTGTTACTTATTACAACAAATTCCTTAGGTGTTCAAATTCAACCATCCATTCGAAACATTTCGGGCATAGAAGAGGATCCGTATAATTTTGTTTATGATGGTATACCTAGAGATCATCGTGTCTTAAAGGAACGTAGACTATGTCCTCATTGTGGAGAAAGACGATTCACATTTCAATTTGCAACCTTTTGTTGTATGAGTTGAAAAACAATATTACCAAATTCAGAAATTCCAGAAGAATTGTACCAACTTTTCACGTCGCAAGATGAAGATGGAAAAATGTTTAGGCAAAACATACGTGCTTATAACACCAATTTTTCTTTCGCCTCAATGGGTGTGACGTTGGATGATACAATGAACAATATGAGAGCTAGTGTCTATATGTCTCGTGCACATAAAGGAATATATCACAAAATCGACCAATTAGTTTCAAGGGATGGAAAACCTAGGTATTTACAGTTGTATTTTTATGATCCTGATACCGAGTTAGATCATAGACTCCAATGGCCCAATGTTGATCGGAGCATCACTGAGATGGTAACACGTGCTCTTTCTACAAACCCATATGTCAACACATTTCGAAGTCTTGCGGAACTAGGACCTCTAGACAATTATAGAGCCACTTTAAATGCTTCCGTGGATCTTGACCAAAGGGTGTACAACCGATCAACGACATCCGAGGTTTAAATAATATTATTTTTATTTCAACGTGTGGATCTTCTACCGTACACTACATATTGATTTTCATATTTATAATGCAACATTTTATAGGTTACTGGTATTTGGGTGGAAGTTAACGATAATACCACTTCGTACAAAAGGAGTTTTGTTGTGTACGGTAGGTCAGAATATAGTCAAACTATCCAGCCTTACTTTGGTTGTTACGATCCATTATCGTATCCTCTACTTTTTCCTAATGGTGAGTCGGGTTGGCATCCTAACATACCACGTCAAGGTGTACTACTCAATGAAGTTCACAACAATAATGACAACATCGTCGAAGAAATAGAAGGTACCAACAATTTATGTATCTTTTAAAGTCATGATAAAAAATAATACCCTAACGTGTATTATTTTTAATTATTCAGAGGCAAACACACGACGTGGTAGAACAACCGTAGCTATGCGAGAGTACTACTGTTACAAATTCGAAATTCGATCTATTGAGAACGTGCTTTTGTTCGGTGGTAGATTGCTACAACAGTTTGCTGTAGATGTTTACATAAAGATTGAGACACAACGTTTACAATTTTATGAATGAAACCAGGCTAAGATCAGAGCAGATCTGTATCAAGGTATTGTGGATTGTGTTAATGCTGGTGAGGTTAATCCAAACAGAGTGGGACAACGGATTGTCTTGCCTGCATCTTTCATCGGAGGGCCCGCGACATGCGTCGTCGGTTTCTAGATGCGATGACTTTAGTTCAAGATGACGGCAAGCCTGATTTGTTCCTTACAGTGATGTGTAATCCTTGGTGGCCTGAGATATGTGATAATTTGAAAGTTGGTCAAACCACACAAGATCGTCCAGAGCTTATTTCAAGAGTGTTTCATTCTAAATTAGAGGATCTTAAGGAACAACTCTTCAAGAAACATATTCTAGGAGAAGTCTAAGCATACGTTTATGTCATCGAGTTTCAAAAGCGTGGTTTTCCACGTGCACATTTTCTTCTTATCATGTACCCACAACACAAAATCAGTAATCCCGACCATTATGATAAGATTGTGTGTGCTGAAATTCCCGACATACCAAGATATCCCAAATTGCACGAGCTTGTTGTCAAGCACATGATTCGTGGTTCTTGCGGACATTTACGAACAAACAATCCTTGCATGCAGGGTGATCCTCCAATTTGTCGTTTTCGCTATCCCAGGCAATTTAATGAACAGACAACACAAGAAGATGATGGATATCCATTATATCGAAGGAGAAATAATGGAACAAAAGTGGATGTACGAGGAAAAACTCTTGATAATAGATGGGTTGTCCCATATAACCCAAGGCTTTTAATGATGTTCAACTGTCACATGAATCCCAGACCCTGCTCTTGAGTGGGATATACTGGGTTTGTTTGTTTGTTTGTTTGTAACTGTCACATGAATGTAGAGGTTTGCTCAAGTATAAAATCTGTGAAATATTTATTCAAATATGTTTACAAAGGACATGATAAACAAGTTATTCAAATCGATCAAGATGAGCAAGAGGCTGTCACTAATGAGATAAAGAGATTTCAAGATGCACGATATGTATCACCCCCAGAGGCTATGTGGCGCATTTTTTCCTTCCCTCTTTCTCAAATTCATCCTGCTGTGTTGGCCTTACAACTACATCTTCCTAATCATCACATGGTTAGATTTAGAGATAATGATATAATGTCTGAAATTGTTGACAGAGAAAGAGATAAGAGAACCAGGCTAACTGCATTTTTTGATACAAATAGAGTAGATGAAACAGCAAGACAATATTTGTATAAAGATTTTCCAAAACACTTCACGTGGAATGTAGGCTCGCGTCGTTGGAATCATCGTTTGCAAAAACCACAAAGAGGTCGTATTGTTTATGCTAATCCAGCTGAAGGATAAAGGTACTATTTACGCCTACTTTTATCAAATGTTAAAGGGCCTACTTCTTTTGAAGATTTTTGCACAGTTAATGGCGTAAAGCACATGACGTTTTGAAAAGTAGCTCTTGAGATAGGCTTAATTAAGAACGATGAAAGTTTATCGCAATCTCTCACAAAAGCGTGTCTATTTCAGTTTCCCAAGGCTCTTAGAAGGTTATTCGTGACTCTAATAATTTTTTGCGAACCTGGAGATGTTCAAAAGTTATGGAATGACCACTTTGACTCATTATCTGAAGACCATAGGTTACATTGTCATAGTGGTGAACGAGTGCAAAATATAGTTCTTACTGAAATTAGGGTGTTTCTACAATCTATGGGTAAAAATCTCCATGATTTCGATCTTCCGGACATAACAGAAGATGCTCACTTACAATATGTACGTCATCATGAGGTGCAAGAAAACTATGCGATAGTTGTTGAAGCTGAACACTTATGTGCAAAACATTCACTTAATTCGGACCAAAAAGTCGTGCTTGATGAGATAATGAGGCACGTGGATAATGATTTACCAGGTGTGTTCTTTATAGATTGTGCAGGTGGAACGGGAAAAACTTTTTTGTACAAAGTGTTGCTTGCTGAAGTTCGTTCACGTGGTCTTATTGCTCTCGCAACAGCTTCATCGGGTGCTGCAGACAATAATATGCCAAGAGGGAGAACGGCTCACTCGAGATTCAAGATTCCCATAAATCTTAATAATAATTCAATGTGCAACATCAAAAAACAAAGTGGGGCCGCTGAACTACTTAGGTCATCTAAATTAATCATTTGGGATGAAGCATCAATGGCAAAACGACAAGTGATCGAGGCTGTTGATCGGACGTTGCAAGACATCGTAGGAGTTAGTTTCCCATTTGGTGGAAAGATAATGGTTATGGGAGGTGATTTCAGACAGGTGTTACCGGTTATTAAACATGGCACTCGAGCACAGATTAGAGACTCTAGCCTACGAATGTCGCCTCTTTGGTCTTTGACTAAAAAGATGCGGTTGACCATAAATATGAGAGCGCTTAATGACCCGTGGTTTTTTGATTTTCTTTTAAGAGTCAGTGATGGAACCGAAGAATCAATTAAAGGAACATTTATCCGCATACCTGATGATATGACAATTCCATGCGCCATTCGAGAAAACTCTATAAAAGAGTTGATTAATGCCATCTTTCCATCTATTTCAAACAATTTGTATTCTTCGGATTATATAATCTCCCAAGCGATACTATCAACTCGAAATGAGAGTGTTGATGATATTAATGATCAAATGATCGACATATTTCAAGGGGAGGAAAAAATTTACTAAAGTTTTGACGAAGCAGAAGACGATCATAACAACTTTTATCCGATCGAGTTCTTAAACTCACTAACTGTGAGTGGTTTGCTGCCTCATAATCTTCGACTAAAAATTGGATGTCCCATAGATAATATCATTATTATCTTCATCATTCAGCTTCAACAACTATCGCATACTCCTCTTGCACCTCACGATGACGTACATATTGTAAGTGAGCATCTTCTGTTATGTCCGGAAGATCGAAATCATGGAGATTTTTACCCATAGATTGTAGAAACACCCTAATTTCAGTAAGAACTATATTTTGCACTCGTTCACCACTATGACAATGTAACCTATGGTCTTCAAATAATGAGTCAAAGTGGTCATTCCATAACTTTCGAACATCTCCAGGTTCACAAAAAATTATTAGAGTCGCGAATAACCTTCTAAGAGCCTTGGGAAACTGAAATAGAGACGCTTCTACGAGAGATTGCGATAAACTTTCATCGTTCTCAATTAAGCCTATCTCAAGAGCTGCTTTTCGAAACGTCGTGTGCTTTACGCCATTAACTGTGCAAAGATCTTCAAAAGAAGTAGGCCCTTTAACATTTGATAAAAGTAGGCATAAATAGTACCTTTCTCCTTCAGCTGGATTAGCATAAACAATACGACCTCTTTGTGGTTTTTGCAAACGATGATTCCAACGACGCGAGCCTACATTCCACGTGAAGTGTTTTGGAAAATCTTTATACAAATATTGTCTTGATGTTTCATCTACTCTATTTGTATAAAAAAATGCACTTAGCCTGGTTCTCTTATCTCTTTCTCTATCAACAATTTCAGACATTATATCATTATCTCTAAATCTACCCATTTGATGATTAGGAAGATGTAGTGGTAAGGCCAACACAGCAAGATGAATTTGAGAAAGAGAGAAGGAAAAAATGTGCCACATAACCTCCGGGGGTGATACATATCGTGCATCTTGAAATCTCTTTATCTCATTAATGACAACCTCTTGCTCATCTTGATCGATTTGAATAACTTGTTTATCATGTCCTTTGTAAACATATTTGAATAAATATTTCAAAGATTTTATACTTGAGCAAACCTCTACATTCATGTGACAGTTGAACATCATTAAAAGCCATGGGTTATATGGGACAACCCATCTATTATCAAGAGTTTTTCCTCGTACATCCACTTTTGTTCCATTATTTCGCCTTCAATATAATGGATATGCATTGTCTCCTTGTGTTGTCTGTTCATTAAACTACCTGGGATAGCGAAAAAGACAAATTGGAGGATCACCCTGCATGCAAGGATTGTTTGTTCGTAAATGTCCGCAAGGACCATGAATCATGTGCTTGACAACAAGCTCGTGCAATTTGGGATATCTTGATATGTCGGGAATTTCCGCACACACAATCTTATCATAATGATCGGGATTATTGATTTTGTGTTGCGGGTACATGATAAGAAGAAAATGTGCATGTGGCAAACCACGCTTTTGAAACTCGATGACATAAACATATGCTTTGACTTCTCCTAGAATATGTTTCTTGAAGAGTTGTTCCTTAAGATCCTCTAATTTAGCACGAAACACTCTTAAAACAAGCTCTGGATGCGGTTTGACCAACTTTCAAATTATCACATATCTCAGGCCACCGAGGATTACACGTCACTGTAAGGAACAAATCAGGCTTTCCGTCATGTTGAACTAAAGTCATCGTATCTAGAAACAAACGATGCGTGTCGCGAGGCCCTCCGATGAAAGATGCAGGCCAGACAATCTGTTGTCCCACTCTGTTTGGATTAACCTCACCAGCATTAACGCAATCCACAATACCTTGATACAGATCTGCTCTGATCTTAGCCTGGTTTCGTTCACAAAATTGTAAACGTTGCATCTCAATCTTTATGTAAACATCTATAGCAAACTGTTGTAGCAATCTACCACCGAACAAAAGCACGTTCTCAACAGATCGAATTCGGAATTTGTAACAGTAGTACTCTCGTATAGCTATGGTTGTCTACCACGTCGTGTGTTTGCCTCTGAATAATTAAAAATAATACACGTTAGGGTATTATTTTTTATCATCACTTTAAAAGATACATAAATTGTTAGTACCTTCCATTTCTTCGTCGATGTTGTCATTATTGTTGTGAACTTCATTGAGACATGGTATGTTAGGATGCTAACCCGACTCACCATTAGGAAAAAATAGAGGATACGATAATGGATCGTAAGAACCAAAGTAAGGATGGATAGTTTGACTATATTCTGACCTACCGTACACAACAATACTTCTTTTCTACGAAGTGATACTGTCGTTACCTTCCACCCATATACTAGCAACCTATAAAATGTTGCATTATAAATATGAAAATCAATATGTAGTGTACGGTAGAAGATCCACACGTTGAAATAAAAATAATATTATTTAAACCTCGGATGTCGTTGGTCGGTTGTACACCCTTTGGTCAAGATCCACAGAAGCATTTAAAGTGACTCTATAGTTGTCTAGAGGTCTAGTTCCGCAAGTCTTCGAAATGTGTTGACATATGGGTTTGTAGAAAGAGCACGTGTTACCATCTCAGTGATGCTTCGATAAAGATTGGGCCATTAGAGTCTATGATCTAACTCGGTATCAGGATCATAAAAATACAATTGTAAATACCTAGGTTTTCCATCCCTCGAAACTAATTGGTCGATTTTGTGATATATTCCATTATGTTCACGAAACGTATAGACACCGGCTCTCCTATTGTTCATTGTATCATCCAACGTCACACCCATTGAGGCGAAAGAAAAATTGGTGTTATAAGCACGTATGTTTTGCCTAAACATTTTTCCAACTTCATTTTGTGATGTGAAAAGTTAGTACAATTCTTTTGGAATTTCTGAATTTGCTAATATTGTTTTTCCACTCATACAACAAAAGGTTGCAAATTAAAATGTGAATCGTTTTGCTCCACAATGAGGACATGGGCTACGTTCCTTTAAGACACGATGATCTCTAGGTATACCATCATAAACAAAATTATACGGATCCTCTTCTATGCCCGAAATGTTTCGAATGGATGGTTGAATTTGAATACCTAAGGAATTTGTTGTAATAAGTAATAGTAGTTGTAAAAAAATGTCAAGTTTAGTGAAAAAACTTTGTTAAATAAATAGAAACCTTGTGATGTTTCAGGTAACACTCCATCAAGACACGATGGTCTCTAGGTCGACCATTGTAAAAAAAATTATACGGGTCCTCTTCAATAATCTCATCTCGGATGGATGGTTGATCAATAACGTCAGAAAATTGAGGTAATAGTGTCCGCGGTTGAATTCGAATACCTAAGGAAATCCATGTATTATGTGATGAAAGATAAAGATGTTCAATAAACTATAAACCTCGTGATATTTCAGGCATAACTTCGTCATTTATAAAGGGGAGTGTTGTTGTCGGAGTACTATCATCCGTTGGAGCACATCTAACTTGAATACCATTTGAAATACGTTTTCCATCGGCTTTGCGTGTATCATAGCATGCTTCATCTCGAGCCTTTCGTTTTTCAGTCGAACTACATGACACATTTTGTATTTGCATTTGTGTTATTTGTCTACTATTAGTTTTCAAGATTCTTAACGGCGTCCTTTCAATTATTGGATCACTTTGGGGGACATGGCTTGCACCAATCTTTGATAGATTGTTATTTTCTTTGCAAAAAGCATAATATCGTCTATTATACTCTTTTCTTTTTTCAGCTGACGTAGATGCACTTGAGGTAGCAGGTTCATTACAATCTTTTGATTGCCCATTCTTTTTACGTGAAGCATAATATCACGCGTTGTACTCGTTTTGTTTTTCAACTGACGTAGATGCACGCGAGGTAGAAACATCAATATGATCTTTTGGTTGCCCATTAGTCATTGTAAATTGATAAATACCTTGTAAATTAAATAAAATAGACTTATCTTAGACAATCAATTTATGAAAACATCATTGCAATAACAGTAGGCTACATGTGTTCCGAGCATCATAACTGAAAAACATTAAGTGAAAAGTTAAACTAAAAGAGCCGGTGAAACTAAGGTCTCCACAAAAACTACACCCATGGAACCACGAAACGAAGTAACAGGATAAAAACATTCCAGGGGCTCTACATCCATTTTAATTTCATAAAGCTTTCCCAAATTGGTCATCACAAACCAATTACCATTGTCATAAAATGTGTTATGCCATACCATATTGACAGCGGGATAGTGGAGAACATGACACGACCTTAATCCAGTGCTCCCCTTGTAGCAACCATAACTCAACTGACATCTCATGTATGCCAGTACTAACAAACATGTGAAGTTCATTTTTTTACATTAACTAAATCTCCGATATAAATTCCTGCAGAAGGAACCGGTGGAAAGCTTATATCCTTAAGCTGCTCTGAATTAACTTCAAAACAAATGACCACATTTATTCCTCCAACCCAGCAATCGCAAAAAGTGAAATATAAAGTATTAGCACATAACGTAGCAGTTGACCAAGAGAATGCGAGGATAACGTTCTTCGGTCTTGTTACGAAAGGTATATTTCTCCAAGAGGATGATTTCCTAGAATAAATAGATGCACAAAGTACACCACACCTACGCTTTACATGCAAGACCTTGTAATCATCGTAAGCATCAATGTACAAACCAATAGCGTCAATATTTTGTTCAAAGAAGCCATAGCAACGACAATGAGGTGTTGACAAATACTTGTAAGCACCAGTGACTGGATTCCAATAAAGCAACTCAGATGTATGATTCAAGCGAACACACAACAATCCATCCAAATGTGAATGAATCGAGACATCATGAAATGGAAATGGGACGATGCTGCTTAGCCCATAATCACCGGTTTGAAAGTCAATTGGATGAACAGAGCATATTTGGTCTCCGATTAAGAGGATTCTCTGATTGATGAATTTAATAAGCGGGAGCAATGTACCCTTGCAAAGTCTTCTATTGATAGGAATGCATACCATTCCTTACAAACAGACTTAAAATGACATACAACCTTTGCTGGCATCCTCGTTAATGTCTCAAATATGATTATTTCAATCAGTAGGGCAACCATGATGACACCGTCGTTCACAAATATTGACTAATTATCTGTATAATATAATTCTCCTATGAATTAGTATTTAGGTGAAGAAAAGTGTGGTTACATTACATATATAGCATACTACACAATACACTAATATAAATGAATATTATGCAAAGCAAAACATAGTTCTACTAATTAATGCTTAAAATAATATTGTCTAAACACATTGTGAGGTTGATAATTAGTTCAAAGTTTATATCTTTTTTTGATTAGGGTTGTTAGTTTCAAGCACACTCGTTGTAATAATCAGTGTTTAAGTATAATGTCTGTGTTTATGATTTGATTACATTTTTCTTTCTTCTGTTCTTTTACAAAATTTATAATACGAATATTGTCACACCCTCAAATTCCGGGTCTGGAATCTATCACGGAGGGGTGAGCAAACAGGATCGAACACAGTAGTTACACATGAGATGCAGTTATCTATATGATAAGTTTTAGATAACCATTTCATTAATAATCAGAGTATTAAATATTATACGCAGCGGAAATAAATACATATATTGTTTCTTAACAATACGTCTAATCATGTCTTATTAATAACCGATATGTATCTGGAGCTCTTATATGATCCTACGTGCATGTCCATAAGCTCCTAATAGATACCTGAGAATACATGTAAATCAAGTGTCAACACAGGGTTGGTGAGTTCATAGGTAAGTAAAACATATTTGATAAATCATCCATTATCATTCAAAGAAGGGTTTACTGTAAAAGTGTGAGTTTAATTTTACTCACCGGTATATGAATAGCCTGTCGGAACCCTTTTAAATAAGGTGAACCCGCTATCCCACATACCTACTAAGTACAAGCCCAACAAATCCTTCACATTGAATTTGTCCATGTCACTTAGTTTATTATTTCTATGTACAAGTCCAACAAATCCTTCACATAGGATTTGTCCATGTATCATAGTTTAATTTTTCCCTTTTCCTTTTTATGTGTGTATTATGCCAATTTTAATCATTCAAATCAGAGGGCGCGAATCCTCTCTTTACATTTATCCTCATATGGGTGGTAAGTGGAACTATAATGGCAAAACTTATATAGCGCAACAATCTGCCTTCCCACAGAATCGTCATCCCGAATGACAGCGAGATCTTTGTGCATCTGATAAGGACCACATGTCCAAACCTTTGTGGGGGTTAGTCACTCCCCGATAGTACTATCCAAAAGATCCCTGCCTTGTTTATAGTCCAGTTTACACAGAAGGATTTCATAATAACCATATGTAATCATAAATGTGATCCAATTATTATTTAACATAATACACAAAAATAATTTGTAAATTTAATTACAACATGTATTCCAGCCCCAAAATATTTAAATGATTAAAAAGGGGATTAGTTATGAACTCACCTTAGTCCTTGTGTGGTGTTGACAACCTAGTAAATTCCTGCTAAGGAATTATAATTCACATAAGCAAACAAATACAAATCCATAACCTAAATAAGTTAGATCTTGAACCTGGCGTTCAATTGATCTAAGGTTTGGTTCTCGGGGATTTGTTATAAACATATAATTAAATCATTTAAAGATTCATATAAAATTTAATTAGGTTAATAATGATTTTTAATATATCATTATATCCTAATTAAATTATAGACGTTATTTAACATGTAGGTTTATATTTAATTTTGTAAGATTTTATAAATATTTAAATTTATAAAATCTAATTTGTATTTATATTATCCATTTTATATGGATAATAATAACACATGTAATAATTATTTACATAAATAATTTAGGCTTTTAAATAATTATTTTTCTATAATTATTATGATTTATCATTAAATAAAAATGATATGGTGTCCAATTAATGGATTAATACTTTAAATCATAATTTAAAGTCTATTTTTATAAAAATAGTTATTTATAATATTTTTAAATAATATTTTATAAATTTTATTTAAAGTATTTTTAATTAAATAATTTACAGAAAATTATTTAATGGTATTAAAAATAACAGAAGCTTTTTAAGAATTATTTTTATAATTTTTGGTAATTTTTGTATATTTTTAAAATGCTTAAAAAGGCATTTAAAAAATAATGTTGGGGGCAGGGTTCGAACCCCTGACCTCCTGTTCATAACCTCACACACAAACCAGTAAACCAAGGCACAAGGCCGCGATGGTTCTTGGTTTCCAAATCATTTAAACTCAGTTAACCAAATTCCCTAATTTGATATGAGCCCTAACTCGAATCCAAGCCAAATTAAACACCAAATTGATGTTTTTAATCGAATTGATGTTAGGGCTTTTGTTCCCCAACCAAAATCGAGTGTAAACATGTATTTAATTACCTGATTGAAGACGAATTGGTGATGAGCAACCGATGAACACACCACGGTTCGTCTTTAATCCAAACAGTGGACAAACGTCGATGAAAATCGAATTAAATTCGAGGAAAGCTTCTAATGATTATTGGGACTAAAACCCCATTATCAATTTCAGGTTTTGAAGCCCTGAAGGTAGTGTTCGAATTGAGGCAAGTCGCGGCTTGGTGAGGTGATTAAAACGATATGTTTGTATGTTTTCAGATACAATTGAACTCGAAGGAAGTTTTTAAAGGCTCAATCGATTGTTAGTGTGCATTCACTTTTGATTATTATTATCGTTCAGTGCGGTTGGTGACCGAATTTTCGGCCGAGTGTATTAGGTAGATCAAACGCACTCAATTTGATTGAAATATTCAAATCAAAGTGGTGGAACAGGTTTGCATCATCCTCTAGAAGATGTCGGGGTAATTTGATTGAGTTAAATCCGCGTGTTTTGGCGTATTGGGTCTCGCCGGAGGTCGCCGGAGGTTTGGCCGGAGCGGCGATCGGAAAATCGAGGGGACGGGCGGCGGGGTTGGGTATTTTAAAAGGAATTTACAGAATAGCCCCCTGTAGTTTAAAATGTTTATTATTTCATGCTATAACCTTTTAAAACAGGTTTCAAAATTTACAAAACCAGTCCCTGAACTTATTTAATCAATTATATTAATTTGGTAAATAATAATATTTTCATTATTATTATTTCCATTATTAACATTATTATTTTTAATACTAATATTATTATTATTATTATTATCATTATTTTTGATAATAATATCATTATTATTACCTTTATTATTTTTATCATTAATTGTAATAATAATATCATTTATTATTATTATTATTATTATCATTTGTAATAATATCATTTTTTATTATTACTATTATTATTATCATTATTTTTATTATTATCAATAATAATAATAAAAACAATTTGTAAATTCACTTAAATATTATATTAAATTAAAAAAAAATTTTCGGGTTGTCACAAATATGAGATTATGTTTTTTATAGTTAATGCATGACGTAGGAATATAAGTTCTTTGTAAGTTTGTTACATCAAATTAAAATTAGAACGCAAGAAAAGCCAAAACATTAAAAATAGACGTCTAACCATAGAAGTTATTTAAAGAGTTCATTGTAAACATGTTAAAATGAACATGGACTCTAAGGATGACGAATCCTTTCAATATCACGTGCCTCAGGCATGTTTGGTTCATAGACAATCGTTGTTAAGTCTGTAGAAATCAAAATATTTTCTGAAAACAAAAGAGAACGTATAAGTTTAGGTAAGGCATAGAGGTTTTGAAATAGTATTCTTTTAAAAAATATATATTTATATTTATAAGGTAATATATACCCTCTGGTAGATGAACCAACTTCACTCGAGATGCATACACTATAGAATTTCTTACGATTGCTAGATAAGTTCTAAACATATTTGTCCACTTCGAGTCATATAAAAGCATCTGTATTATGTGACCGCTGACACATGTATTTAGTTTTAGAATCACAAACAAATTTATTATTTTCTTATATTTTTATATACAGTTATAAAAAAATTTAAATATTTTATGCAATCATTGACTTACATCGCATCTTGAAGAACCAATACAAAATGGTATCGTCCTTTTTTTTCATTTACCCATGACAATTCGTCCAACGACATCTACAATGATCGTAAGTGTTCTTATTGAGGAAATTTAGGTATATACGATATATATCTATCAAAATAGAAAAATCAAGAAACTTAAAACGTACCAATTATTAACTTTTGATGTCTTCTATCATGCTTAAGAATTTGAATAGAAGGAACCAATGGATACAGACAAAAATGTAACGCCCGGAATGTTGTCAAGGCAAGCCAAATAATAATAATGGGCTTAGACGAGACCCTTTAATGAAAATAGGGTGGTTATGGGTGTTAGATCGAGTTAACTCTTCGGGGCATGAGCTTGACAAGTTTAAGGTCCCGGGAACGCTTGGTATATATAGACGGATCAGCTTGAGCAGCTCTCATTTGCACCCAACCCCCAACTTCTAGAGAGAGAGTGTAGAGAGAGAAAGTGGTGATTCAAGGCTCGATTGATCAAGAGATTGAAGATCGGTGTTCGTGGGCCTCCAAACAACAAGAAGAGACCAAGAATCCAGGTAAGAAACATCATTTAATCGTTCCTTTTGATGTAAACCCGGATTCTAGGTTTTGGGGTTTTTAAAAGTGGCAAAGAATTGTCCAAAACTCACGTTTTTATGTAAGAAAACATGTAAAAAAGCTTAGATATAGCTTCCTGGATGACAAACCTAGGTTTTGGGTGTAAAAGATTGAAGTTTTGGGTTAAAATGGATTGGTTCGTAATTTTCAGCTCGTTCTGCGAACTTAAGCATTCATCCAGCGAAACTATGAGTATTCCAGCGAAACTATAGTTTCACAGGTAATTTCTCCGACAATGTTAACCAACGAAAGTTGGGCAAAACTGGCAGGGAACCTGCCAGCGAACTTACCAGCAAAATTGCTGGCGAAACTAGCAGCGAAACTGCTGATCGCCTCGCGAAACTGCTGGCGAAACTAAAAGCGAAACTGCTGATCACTTAGCGAAACTAGCAGCGAACCTAGCAGCGAATTTAGGCAGAAATTAACTCTTTTGAGTGTTAACTTATCTGCAGGTAGTGTAGTACGACCCTCTCTTTTAAAGCTTGATTGAGAAGCTACTCATCAAGTACAGGTGAGTTCTAGGACCCCTCATTTACTGGTTTTCAAACGATTTTAAGGCTGGAACACATATATAAACATGCTCTTGAAAAGTTTATGTTTGACCCATTTGGGTGTAATTATGTGTAGTATGTTTAAAGTACGATTATGAACTTGTATGTGTGTATGATGTCCTAGTATGACTCCCCAAGATTTAGGAGGGATAATTAGGGCTGTTGAACTCGAGGAGATGCATAGTTGAATTCTGGCTGTCGGGGGAAAGTGCAGGACTAAGTCCTGACATGGGAGTTTCCGTAAGTGCCAGCAGATGACTGTTGATGTAGGTTATGTTTGTATGACTCCTTGTATGATGATGTATGAATGACATGTGTATGTTCCTTAGGATTTGGTATGTTTATCTTTCCAAAACTTTACGTATTATGATAATGAATGAACAAAGTATTATGTAACGTAAAGTGAAAGATAATGAAAGAGGAACATAACGATGAATGCATGTATTAATGAATGAACGAAAAAGAAATATGATGACGAATACATGCATTAATGAACGAACGAAGGACATCTTGCAAGCATTGGATAAGGAAAACGGGTCCTTCTTTGTGATTGACCATATGTATGGTGCCTCTACCGCTTACCTCTAGTACTGTGGCATACGCTTGCTGTTCATTTAATGACTTTGGCCCAGTAGCTAAGACTGATTGAGTTATAGCATATGGTATTGGTACAAAAGATATCCAATGTGCAAGATGAGATGTAAAGAACGAACGAAACGGGATCCTTGTCATTCGACCACAGTAATCGTGGATATGTGCCATGAAGTGGGTAAAGCCTGACGGGATCCGGATAAGAACTGAATGATAATGAGATGTATAAAGAATGAATGAATGAACGAACGAAAGAGATAATAAAGATATTATCTATGTGTACGTATAATATATGATCACGTGAAAGAAAAGAATGGTTTTCAATAAAGTACGTTTATTATAAAACTAGAACTTACTCAGCAACGCTGACTTTTTATGTGTTTCCAGTTGGCAGGTAGTGTTGCTGGGGATGGCACGAGCCGGCTACTCGGCTCTTTTGGGATGACATTCTCCTTTTGATAATACTGCCACGCATTATGTTGCGTGCAAGTGTTCCTTGAGGATCCCGATAAACGGGATTACTTAAGGAATCTTCTTTAAATGAAGTTTTAATGTTTATATACCAGAGGTCACTGATTATGACCATTTGTAAACGATAACGATGTAAAACATTGTAGAAGCTTTTATGATGAATTGAGATGTCTCTTTTGAATGTTTCCGCTGCAAATTTCTATTTAAATGTATGTTTTATGTGCGATGAATGACCAACTGTGAGGTGCCCAGGATAGAAACCTTACAAGTTGGAATCAGAGCCAAAGTTTAAGTGAAACGGGTAAATTTTCAAAATAAACCTTAACTTAAACTGAGAATGGGACGGAAAGAGAAAGAATGCCAATCTGAGTAGCTGCGTGCCATCAGGTATTTTCTTAAAGTTAACCGGTATTACGTGCGCATGTTATGTGGTGTATGTGTTACTGTTACAATTAGATACTAATGTAGTCAGGACAGGTAATGCTCGGGGTACGAAGAGTAAAGTAAGTGGCTAATCACAACTGGCCACTGTAATTAGGGACTTACTATACTTGACATAAACTGAGCTATTCCCTTGAATGATCATGTTAGTGTTTGAATCTTTCAGTGAATGTTAGAGGATGGCCGGTGGTAGAACATCCAAAGCTTCACGTGGTGGAGGTGGTGGTGGACGTGGTGCTAAACCACGGGCCACAAGAGGAAGACCTAGGGCAGAGAAAGTGGTTCATGAAGAACACGAGACCCCTCATCAGGAGGGTGTGGACGAAAGCGCAAATCTGAGAGCCTCAGTAAAAGAGGCAGTGGTTGAAGAGGTACATCAGGTCATGTAGACGATCTTACCGTCTGTGGTGACCGAGGTGATAAAAGCGATCCAAGAAGGAAAAAGGAAAGAGAGGAATAGGTCCTTAGGGAGACAGGCGCAACAAGAGCCGGAAAAAGTTCTTTCTGATGATGAAGAGGAAGATGAGGAGGAGCCTGTGCACGAGTCAGCATGAGGCTGTAACTACAGGGCGTTTATGAGATGCAAGCCCCCTACTTTTGACAGTAATGGCACTGCTGCTGCTGCTCACCAATGGGTGAGGGAAATGGAGGCTGTCCTCGATATCAGCGAGTGCCATGAGGACCAAAAGGTAAAGTTCGCTACCCACTCTTTCACGTGTTCGGCTCGATGCTGGTGGGACAATATAGTCCAAGCAGAGGGTAGTAAGGCCATTGGAAAAATGAAGTGGTCCGAGCTGAAAAGATTGGTGATCGAGGAGTTTAGTCCTCGTCGAGAAATGGATAAAGTTGAGAGAGTTCCTGCAGTTGGAGGCGGGTACGATGACCCACCAATAGTACACCACAAAATTTAACGAGATGGCGAGACTGGTGCCGGATCAGGTGACGCCGGTGTCTCGAAAGATTAACCGGTACATTCAGGGGCTGCCAGCTGAAATCCGTTGGCACCTGATTTCTGCTCGACCGAGCACCTTTAGGTCTGCAGTGGATTTGGCGGGAAGGCTGTATGATGAACGGGCTCTGGCGGTAAAGGCTGAGGGTAGTAGGAAGGACGGTGGTGAGAGAAACTGTAAGGGGAAGAGGCTTAGTCGGGGTGACGCCTCGACGAGTAACAAGAAGGCGCGGGTGGATGACCGCTGCGTGGTCACGCCAGGTGCAGGATTAAGGAAATGTGACAAATGCGGGAGAGAGCACTCGGGGGAGTGCAAGTGGGGATCGAACATCTGCTTTAAGTGTGGGAAGACAGGGCATATGGCCAAAGATTGCCAGACAGACAAATGTTTTAACTGTGGGGAAAGTGGTCATATGAGCAGAGACTGCAAGAAGCCGAGGGCTGAGGGTTCCGGCGTGAAGAAGGTGGGGAATGAAGGACAGAGAGCAAGCGCCAGGGCATTCACGATGATGCAGGAGGAGGCTAGGACGGACCCTAATGTTGTGTCTGGTACGTTTCTGGTGAACCAAACTTTAGCCTCTGTATTATTTGATTCTGGTGCCAGTAGAAGTTTTATTTCTACTGCTTTCTGTGCCAAACTGCCTGTTAGTAGTAGACAAGTTGATGTACCGTTCGATGTAGCAACAGCGATAGGTAAGTCCACTAGGATTTCCGAGGTAATAGAGGATTGTGATGTAGAATTAGAGGGCCACAAATTTCCGATTAGACCATTCGCGATGACCTTGGGTGGTTTTGATTTGGTGCTTGGGATGGATTGGTTGGCGGACTTCGAGGCGAACATAGTGTGTCAAAAGAAGATGATTCGTCTGATAGCGCCTGACGGGAGTCCGGTAACTGTACATGGGGATCGGGTCACGGTGAATCTGAAGGTGATCTCAATGGCGGTGGCGGGAAAATGTATGAGGCGTGGACGCAGCGCCTATTTATGTTATGTGAAGGATGTGGAAACGCCAACACCACAACTGTCCGATGTTCCGGTTGTGTGTGACTTTCCGGATGTGTTTCCCGAAGACTTATCGGGAGTGCCGTCTGACTGAGAGATCGAGTCTCAGATTGACCTGATACCAGGTGCTCAACCTGTTACCAAAGCAGCGTATCGATTGGCTCCGACGGAAATGAAGGAGTTGATGGGGCAGTTGCAAGAGCGCTACATAAGGGGTTTATTAGACCGAGTATCTCACCTTGGGGTTCTCCGGTCCTGTTTGTGAAGAAGAAAGACGTTAGTATGAGAATGTGAATCGACTACCGTGAGCTAAACAAATTGACGGTGAAGAACCGATACCCCTTGCCGAGAATTGATGATTTGTTTGATCAACTTCACGGTGCCCGTTGGTTTTCAAGGATAGATCTTCGATCGGGCTACCATCAACTAAAGGTGAGAGAGCAGGATATCCCTAAAACAGCTTTTCACACGCGCTACGGTCACTACGAGTTTCTTGTCATGTCTTTTGGTTTGACCGATGCGCCAGCTGCTTTTATGGACCTGATGAATCGGGTGTGCCGGCCGATGTTTGATAAATCAGTGATTGTGTTCATTGATGATATCTTGATTTATTAGAAGAGCGAAACTGAGCATGCCGGTCACATTCGAGAGGTTCTGGAGACGTTGAGAAGGGAGAAATTGTATGCTAAATTCTCCAAATGCGCATTCTGGTTGCGTGAAGTTCAGTTCTTGGGTCACGTGGTGAATCCGGAGGGGATCATGGTTGACCCGGCAAAAGTGGAAGCGGTAATGCAATGGAAGTCTCCAAAGACGCCATCCGAAATCCGAAGTTTCTTGGGTTTGGCGGGCCACTACCGAAGGTTCATCCAAGACATTTCCAAAATCGCTTCTCCACTAACCAAGTTGACCCGAAAGGATGTGAAGTTTGTATGGGGTCATGCTCAGGAAAAGGCGTTCGAAGAATTGAAGGCGAAGTTGACCCAAGCTCCTGTTCTGTCGTTGCCCGAGGGAAGTGAAGATCTGGTGGTTTATTCTAATGCTTCCTACTCGGGGTTGGGGTGCGTGTTAATGCAGAGGGGAAAGGTTATAGCCTATGCATCCCGACAGCTGAAGGTTCATGAGGTTAATTACCCTACTCACGACTTGGAGCTAGCAGCCTTGGTCTTTGTATTGAAGATTTAGAGGCACTATCTCTACGGGACGAAGTGCACTATCTTTACTGACCACAAAAGCTTGAAGTACTTCTTCGAGCAGAAAGATCTAAACATGTGACAGTGGCGATGGCTGGAGCTCATAAAGGATTACGATTGTGAGATCCATTACCATCCGGGCAAGGCCAACGTGGTGGCGGATGCCCTTAGCCGAAAGGAAAGGTCCGAGCCGATCCGGGTGAAGTCTTACCAGCTAATTATGACCTCTGACGTGATGACACAGGTTAAGGAGTTTCAGAACGAGGTTGAAAGAAGATCGCCTTAACTCCGAAAGGATGAGAGGTCTAGTTACGGAGTTGAGTGAGAACACTCTTGGTGTTAAGGCCCGATTCGGACAAATGTGGATTCCTCGATACGGGGATCTACGTGGAAAGATTATGGACGAGGCCCATAAGACTCGATACTCCATTCACCCCAGTGCTACCAAGATGTATCATTATATGAAGAAAGAATACTGGTGGCCGGGCATGAAACGTGATATGGTGGAGTGCGTGAGTAAGTGCCTGACTTGTTTAAAAGTAAAGGCAGAGCACCAGAAACCCTACGGAAGATCAAATCATTGGATATACCCGAGTAGAAGTGGGAGCAAATCACCATGGATTTCATCAAGAAGCTACCACACACCCCGAAAGGGTATGATGCTATATGGGTGATAGTCGATCGCTTGACGAAGAGCGCCCACTTCCTACCGATCCGTGAGACGTATTCGTCTGAAAGATTGGCGGATCTATTTATCAAAGAAATCGTAGCTCGTCATGGCGTGCCGGTGTCCATCGTGTAAGATCGTGATAGTCGTTTTACATCGAAGTTTTGGAGGAGATTCCATGATGCGATGGGGACGAGACTACATAACAGCATGGCTTATCACCCTCAGATGGATGGTCAGTCTGAGAGGACGATCCAGACACTCGAAGACATGCTTCGGGCGTGCGTGATCGATTTTGGAGGAAGTTGGGACGACCACCTGCCGTTAGCTGAATTCTCGTACAACAACAGCTATCATGCCAGTATTGGCATGCCACCTTATGAGATGCTATACGGTAGGAGATGCAGCACACCCGTTTGTTGGGGTGATATTGGTCATAAAGAGTTAGGGAGCGTCGAAGTGATCGAGGCTACGACTGAAAAGCTTGAAAAGATCAAGGCCTACATGAAGGCAGCCAAGGATAGGCAGAAGTCGTATGTTGATAAACGACGCAGACCGATTGAATTCCAAGTGGGTGACCGGGTTATGTTGAAGGTCTCACCTTGGAAGGGTATCATTCGGTTCCACAAGCGAGGCAAGTTGAGCCCGCTGTACATAGGCCCTTTCTGAATAATTGCTCGAGTAGGAGAGGTGGCCTATAGGTTGGAGTTACCAGATGAGTTAAGTGGAAATCACCCGACGTTCCACGTATCTCATCTGAGAAAGTGTTTGGCAGACGAAGATATGATTGTTCCACTGGAGGATATCGAAGTGGATGAACGGCTCAATTATGTGGAGCAACCAGTGGCAATCATCGATAGAAAGGAGAAGAGGCTGAGAAATAAAGTGGTTCCTCTCGTGTGTGTACAGTGGAGGCACAGGAAGGGATCTGAGTCAACGTGAGAGATGGAAGAGGAAATGAGACAGCATTACCCACACTTGTTTAAGGAATAACAGGTTTCGGGGATGAAACCTAAATAAGGGGGTGGACTTGTAACGCCCGGAATGTTGTCAAGGCAAGCCAAATAATAATAATGGGCTTAGACGAGACCCTTTAATGAAAATAGGGTGGTTATGGGTGTTAGATCGAGTTAACTCTTCAGGGCATGAGCTTGACAAGTTTAAGGTCCCGGGAATGCTTGGTATATATAGATGGATCAGCTTGAGCAGCTCTCATTTGCACCCAACCCCCAACTTCGAGAGAGAGAGTGTAGAGAGAGAAAGTGGTGATTCAAGGCTCGATTGATCAAGAGATTGAAGATCGGTGTTCGTGGGCCTCCAAACAACAAGAAAAGACCAAGAATCCAGGTAAGAAACATCATTTAATCGTTCCTTTTGATGTAAACCCGGATTCTAGGTTTTGGGGTTTTTGAAAGTGGCAAAGAATCATCCAAAACTCATGTTTTTATGTAAGAAAACATGTAAAAAGCTTAGATATAGCTTCCTGGATGATAAACCAAGGTTTTGGGTGTAAAAGATTGAAGTTTTGGGTTAAAATGGGTTGGTTCGTAATTTTCAGCTCGTTCTGCGAACTTAAGCATTCATCCAGCGAAACTATGAGTATTCCAGCGAAACTATAGTTTCGCAGGTAATTTCGCCAACAATGTTAACCAACGAAAGTTGGGCGAAACTGGCAGTGAACCAACCAGTGAATTTACCAGCGACATTGCTGGCGAAACTGGCAGCGAAACTGCTGATCGCCTAGCGAAACTGCCGGCGAAACTAGCAGCGAAACTGCTGATCACTTAGCGAAACTAGCAGCGAACCTAGCAGCGAATTTAGGCAGAAATTAACTCTTTTGAGTGTTAACTTATCTGCAGGCAGTGTAGGGCGACCCTCTCTTTTAAAGCTTGATTGAGAAGCTACTCATCAAGTACATGTGAGTTCTAGGACCCCTCATTTATCGATTTTCAAATGATTTTAGGGCTGGAACACATATATAAACCTGCTTTTGAAATGTGTATGTTTGACCCATTTGGGTGTAATTATGTGTAGTATGTTTAAAGTACGATTATGAACTTGTATGTGTGTATGATGTCCTAGTATGATTCCCCAAGGTTTAGGAGGGATAATTAGGGCTATTGAACTCGAGGAGATGCATAGTTGAATTCTGGCTGTCGGGGAAAGTGCAGGACTAAGTCCTGACATGGGAGTTTCCGTAAGTGCCAGCAGATGACTGTTGATGTAGGTTATGTTTGTATGACGCCTTGTATGATGATGTATGAATGACATGTGTATGTTCCTTAGGATATGGTATGTTTACCTTTCTAAAACTTTACGTATTATGACAATGAATGAACAAAGTATTATGTAACGTAAAGTTAAAGATAATAAAAGAGGAACATAACGATGAATGCATGTATTAATGAATGAACAAAAAAGAAATATGGATGATGAATACATGCATTAATGAACGGATGAAAGACATCTTGCAAGCATTGGATAAGGAAAACGGGTCCTTCTTTGTGATTGACCATATGTATGGTGCCTCTACCATTTACCTCTAGTACTATGGCATACGCTTGCTATTCATTTAATGACTTCGGCCCAGTAGCTAAGACTGATTGAGGTATAGCATATGGTATTGGTACAAAAGATATCCAATGTGCAAGATGAGATGTAAAGAACGAACAAAACGGGATCCTTGTCATTCGACCACAGTAATCGTGGCTATGTGCCATGAAGTGGGTAAAGCCTGACGGGATCCAGATAAGAACTGAATGATAATGAGATGTATAAAGAATGAATGAATGAACGAATGAAAGAGATAATAAAGATATTATCTATGTGTACGTATAATGTATGATTACGTGAAAGAAAAGAATGGTTTTCAATAAAGTACGTTTATTATATAACTAGAACTCACTCAGCAACACTAACTTTTTATGTGTTTCCAGTTGGCAGGTAGTGTTGCTGGGGATGGCACGAGGCGGCTACTCGGATCTTTTGGGATGGCATTCTCCTTTTGATAATGCTGCCACGCATTATGTTGCGTGCAAGTGTTCCTTGAGGATCCCGATAAACGGGATTACTTAAGGAATCTTCTTTAAATGAAGTTTTAATGTTTATATACTAGAGGTCACTGTTTATGATAATTTTGTAAATGATAACGATGTAAAACATTGTAGAAGCTTTTATGATGAATTGAGATGTCACTTTTGAATGTTTCCGCTGCAAATTTCTATTTAAATGTATGTTTTATGTGTGATGAATGACCAACTGTGAGGTGCCCGGGAACGGAGCCTTACCAAAAACCTCTCACAAATGGACTTTCAAACGTAATAAGTTTAGTGTATTCGCTGATGACAATCTTGACCTCACCACATAGCAAGATGTACTTTTCATATGTCGGATACTCTTAATATTTCAAATTCTTAATTTTGAAATGACTAAGTACAAACACATTGGCCACCAAATCCATATTATTATAAAAGTCCATTAAATGTTCCGGGACAAACACGGCTATTTTTTGTCTCTAAAAAACAGAAAGAGTGTTCATAATGTAAAATATAAAAAAGTAAATTTATATTTTGAAAAGGAGAAAAGAAAATCACTTATGTTTTGATCAAGAAATATAACCAATAATTTATTCTCAACAACGATTTCTGATATGAACTCAACCCAAACAAAGGGAATAGTATACCAACTTGCATAATTTGTGAGTGACGAAAAAGAGTCAACAACGGAATGAACATCCATGCTTAAATTAGACCTCCACTTTTTTATTTAGTCTGTAAAACATTAAATGATTTAATTTTAACATAAAATTATTGTAACTATTTTACCCATTTGTAATTTCAAAACGTATTTCACATTTATTATTTTTGTATATATATTTATTTTATTTTCATAAACATATAAATATAAACACTTATTGAAGTATTAATTATTATTAATGAATATTTATGGGTGGTGTGTTATGTTAATTAAGACTAAGAATTATGATAATCAAGTTTAACTATGATACTTGGAATATTTATGTTTGTGTGTAAATTTTGACCAAGTACTTTTAAGTAAACCTTATGACAAATAATAAAACTTATTGATACTAATGTGTGACGTTAATGGAGATTAAGAACTGTGATAATTAAGTCTAATTATATCAATTAGAAATTAAACGATTAAAATTATGTACTTAGGACATGTACATATTTAGTTGAGCTTGATCAATTAGTTATCTTTAAGTTTGTGTATAGATTATAACCAACTACACTAATCAGAAACTAATCATGAATTGATTTCTTTTTGTAAAGTCAATTGACATTGATACTACATTTAGTAGATATTAAAGTGTAACTTTGAGTATTAGCTTTTAGATGGTTTAAATTATTATACATCGATTATATTTTGGGGGTATCTATCAATCAAAAATCATGATTTGTGAAGCTTACACCTAAAATGCCAACATTGAATGGATGTAGGCAATGTATAATTAACAAAAAAGGAGTCCTATACCTAGTTTTCTATAAATTCTTAAAAGAACACGACACAACATGCAAGTAGTAGGTGCACTTTCAATTAAAATTATTAATGAAATACCAGCAATAAAATGTAATATACTAATTATTTACCTGCACAAGCTCTTTCCAAATACAATAGCAATGACCTTGCACTGTCAATACAAATCAAAAAATCATCTAATAACATTGAAACAAAATACATATCAACAGCAGTCCTAAAAAAATATAACCAAAAAACACAACAATAATGACAAATTTTTTTATGAATATCGATGTAAGGAATTTAAAACACCATGTTACTGACTTTCAATGGTTGTTTAAGGATGCTTTTCAAGGGCACATACATACATACATACATAAGAAAAAGAAAATAGGAGTGAAGATGAGCAAGATACAAAAAGCTTTCATGTGGAGACTAAATAATGCCCAAATTATGCTCTTATAAAACTCATAATAGATGTATGCATGGGTTGGTGAAACTGGCCGAAGCAGTCATTGATTTTAGTTTCACAAGCCTTTTTTAACCTTTTCAAACTGAGCTTTTCTTCTAAATTGGACAAACAGATTGGTATCTGGATTCTTCAAAAAAGTACAAACCATACAATATCAAACCCATAATACATATAAGATGTCCAACTTTTCAGTTAAAAACAGTTGGGCAGCGGTTTGCTGAAACGTTGACCTAAAAAAACTGTCAAAGCTAGACCATGAACACCTATTAGACATATAAGATGTCCAACTACTCAAGTATCTCAATCCCTTTTGTTGACATGGAAGTATTGGATCAAGAAGTTAAGATAACAAAAAAAATTCTACCATGAGAAAAACAAGCATGATGTATCTACGACATGTAAGAAATTTATGTTAATAATATGCATGCCAAGTACCCAAGCTGCATATATATTCAATTTGAAACTACAGGCACATATTAACAACTAATGGGAGTAATTTATAATTTCATATGTTTGATATGCCAACCAATATAAATAAAATAGCAGTAATAAAATTAAAAACCAATATTATGAAATTCATACAAAAATGTTTTAATATATATAATGGTATAAAACTCTTCTAAATATCATTTTGTTGTGGTTCACCTTTTTTTTAGAATAGCCTCTAATCTACTCCTACCAACCATCTATATCTGCACCTTACTGGATTTAAACCCTCGAACTATTGGATGTAGGGGATGCACCTTACCACTTGATGGTAAGAATGTCCCATTGGAGACTCGTGTGGTTCACCTAGTTGAACATATCAACCCTTAAAAACACACTATTATTAGTTAAAGAAGGTTTGGTTTTGCAAGAATTCATGTCAAATTAGTACAGACACTTCACCTTATGTCAGATACTTGTAAACACAGAAAGAAAAGAAAAAATAAAGACATTATTTTAATTCATATTTATAATTTTTATTTCTTCAATCTCTAGAAAAATGACAAATCGACATTGAACCATCGTAAGTTATAAGAAACTGAAAGAACCATCAATTTAGATGGGAGGGAGTCAAAGAAAAATCTGTTTTTAGAAACCTGAAACATACCCTCATATGATATATTAAACAATAGTGTCATATGATAATAAATTACTAAATTAGTTCAAACTCTGTCATATTTATGTACCTTGACATACATAAAATAAAAAAATTACTGAAGACACCTAGCAACAAACATCTAGACATCAGAATTCCTTAATTAAACAAGAACATAAGTCGCAACAATGTAAAAAAATTGCAAATAAGATCTTAATAATAGAAAAGAAACATCCTATTTTCCATGAGCTGGATGTATCTATATTAAATCATCAAAATACTCAGTTGACTTGTATTCAAGGCCTAAACCAAAGAAAATATCCCTTTAGTCTAAAACAAAGAAAATATCCCTTTAGCCAGCCATCCCCATTTGTCCACTTAAAAATAAACACGCAATACGCGATCAATAAAGTGTCATTTCTTGACCACAAAGATTAAAGTCAACGCTATCAACAAGCACATACTTTTTCAATCTAAAATAATCTAACCGTTTATAATTAACGACAACCCATTTGGGATCTACATAAGGTCTGACATGTGTATGCCTGCTTGTGTGTGTGTCACCCACGACCGAACCAATGCGACCCGACCTGACTAAATATTTCTATTAACACTAGACACAACATTAACGCTTAACATAACTGTCAATAGGTGTTTGACAGTTCATTGTAAACAACACTTGGGAGGCTTTCATCCTACATACTTACTACATAACCTGTGAGTCTTCACGACCTCTATTTCACTTTCTTTCCTTTTGGGGGAGAAAACATGCAAACAGATTTACATAAATGGTTTTAGTATTATTGATATCGCTTGTTACGTTAGTGCAAACACACATAACAGTCCTGACATTCTCGAACCGTTAGTAATGTGTAGCGAGGTAATTCTGAGTAGTACTACTGGGTCTGACAAACCCCGCCTGGGCTAGTCGCGCTAGCTTGATTGGAGGTCAAACGGGTTCATTATTGACCTAACATTTGTCACTGTCTGGTGAGACGTGACGGGGATACAACAAACATATAGGACACGCAAACAGTCAGCTTTGGTTCGAAACGCTAAGTAACATGATCATAGGCTAGCTACCTAACGATATGCTTTATATACTAAACCATTGAAGCGCTTTCGGACACATTTCTTGTTGATTAAACCTGTGAACTCACCAACTTTATGTTGACACATTTTAGCATGTTTTCTCAGGTCACAGGAACGCATAAATTCATGATGCACGCTTCGGGAACGCACTCAGGACATGCATTCATCGATCTTATTTTCATGCAATGAACATTTTGTTTAGACTTAGCACTTGTAACTTTCATGTAATGGATTTACATATCATGTATACGCTTCCACACTGTTGTTAATTTCGTTTATGTTCCTCTGAATGAAGTCAAATGTTTATTTTTAAATTCATATAGTGTCGTTCGATATGACTGTGTCCGAGAGCCTGGTATGTCAGACGCCTAACGGTAAAACCCCGTTTGTAGAAATTGAGGGTGTGACAAAGTTGATATTTCAATTACTTTTTGTATTTCCATTAAGTCTTGATATGTTGATTACTTTCATCAAATTTTATGCTTTGTTTAGAAGAATAACATAGAAATACAGTATCAACCATAATGTTTAGGACACCTTTTGATACGATAATAAATTCCATCATAGCATTTGAAAGAGTCGAATGGCCAACTGATATGCCTCTTAACCATATATTACCCACTATGTCTGTAAATAGTCTAGGATTCATGTTGGTGTATGTTCCAGGTTCTGAAACAAATTTGTAGTTTTTTATTTCTTTCTAGATAAGGGGCAGAATACTGAAGCCCACAACTACTACATTAATGATTTACCTTAAGACGTTATATCATCCTTTCATGTGTATCCAGATCTGTAGTACCGAACTTAAGCCCTAATTTGCCAATCATACACATCAACATAATAATCGATATTTAAACACACCAGTCTTTGAAATTATTCTAAAGTAAATACATATTTAAATAGAAATAGATATTTGTTTGATATAAGAGCAACTTTGGAGATTAAACTTACCAATGATTTGTTCTCCGTTGAAGCAGGTAGCCTCGAATTAGTCTGTAGATCTAGGGTATTTTGTATAAAACAAAATTAGTGTCTTCAATTTTTTAGTGTAACAAAATGTATATATTTGTCACCTGCAGAAGCTCTTCCCAGATGCTGCAATTGCTATGTCCTGCAATCCCCAAGCAACACATAGCAGATTAAACCAACAAATAGCATATACAAACAGCAAAAAATAACAACTTTCCAATCCCTAAACCCAATTTCATCATATAAAACACAATTTTATCATATAAAACAATATCATATAACGCAATTTCATCATATAAGACTACCCAATCCCTAAACCCAAATCACTCAAAACCCTAACCCTAACCCTAACCTTATAACACTAACAACAAATCCAAAATCCAAAACCTAATCTGAAGTATTTTTGAATCTTACCTCCAAGAAGTTGTAATAGGTTGAAAAACAACTACAAATCCGGATGTTGTGACTTTATGTAGGGTTTTGAAGAATTTGAACCGGATGGGTTTTGAGGAGGTGATGGTGATGTTACCTTGTTCCAGCATATGATACTCTTTGAGCCGAAAGCAACTCTGATACTCTTTGTCTCGAAAGCAACTCTGATACTCTTTTTAAGCCGAAAGCAAGTCTGCTACTATTCTGAAACAAAGCAACGCTGATGGTGATGGTACCTTGACCTCTGCTACTATGCCAAAAGAAAGAAACTCTGAGTCTTTGATAGTCTTTGATCTCCGAAAGCAACAATGAGTTATTGCCAAAATCATGGGTGTCGATGGTCGTTTCCTCTTTTCTCCAAAAGAAAGCAACTCAGATACGAAAGAAAGAAACTCAGATAGTATACTGAATACTTGCGTGGCTTAGGGAGTATAGATATTATGATAGTATCTGAGTTGTAACTTATGCTTTAAGAGATGTACACCTCTTAAAATTAAGAGATTTGTGTGAAATTACATGGTTGCCCTTCTCAAATGAATATTAAGATAGTATAGATGTTTACAAAGGACATGATAAACAAGTTATTCAAATCGATCAAGATGAGCAAGAGGTTATCATTAATGAGATAAAGAGATTTCAATATGCACGATATGTATCACCCCCAGAGGCTATATGGCGCATTTTTTCCTTCTTTCTTTCTCAAATTCATCCTGCTGTGTTGGCCTTACCACTATATCTTCCTAATCATCAAATGGTTAGATTTAGAGATAATGATGTAATGTCTGAAATTATTGACAGAGAAAGAGATAAGAGAACCAGGCTAACTGCATTTTTAATACAAATAAAGTAGATGAAACAGCAAGACAATATTTGTAAAAAGATTTTCCAAAACACTTCACGTGGAATGTAGGCTCGCGTCGTTGGAATCATCATTTGCGAAAACCACAAAGAGGTCGTATTGTTTATGCTAATCCAGGTGAAGGAGAAAGGTACTATTTACGCCTACTTTTATCAAATGTTAAAGGGCCTACTTCTTTTGAAGATCTTTGCACAGTTAATGGCGTAAAGCACACTACGTTTCGAAAAGCAGCTCTTGAGATAGGCTTAATTGAGAACGATGAAAGTTTATCGCAATCTCTCGCAGAAGCGTCACTATTTCAGTTTCCCAAGGCTCTTAGAAGGTTATTCGCGACTCTAATAAATTTTTGCGAACCTGGAGACGTTCGAAAGTTATAGAATGACCACTTTGACTCATTGTTTGAAGACCATAGGTTACATTGTCATAGTGATGAACGAGTGCAAAATATAGTTCTTACTGAAATTAGGGTGTTTCTACAATCTATGGGTAAAAATCTCCATGATTTCGTTCTTCCGGACATAACAGAAGATGCTCACTTACAATATGTACGTGATCGTGAGGTGCAAGAGGAGTATGCGATTGTTGTTGAAGCTGAACACTTATGTGCAAAACATTCACTTAATTCGGACCAAAAAGTCATGTTTGATGAGATAATGATGCACGTGGATAAAGATTTACCAGGTGTGTTCTTTATAGATGGTCCAGGTGGAACAGGAAAAACTTTTTTGTATAAAGCGTTGCTTGCTGAAGTTCATTCACGTGGTCTTATTGCTCTCGCAACAGCTTCATCGGGTGTTACAGCCAATAATATGCCAGGAGGGAGAACGGCTCACTCGAGATTCAAGATTCCCATAAATCTTAATAATAATTCAATGTGCAACATCAAAAAACAAAGTGGGGCCACTGAACTACTTAGATCATCTAAATTAATCATTAGGGATGAAGCATCAATGGCAAAACCAGGCGATCGAGGTTGTTGATCGGATGTTGCAAGACATCGTAGGCGTTAGTCTCCCATTTGGTGGAAAGATAATTGTTATGGGTGGTGATTTCAGATAGGTGTTGCCGGTTATTAAACATGGCACTCGAGCACAGATTGTAGACTCTAGCCTACGAATGTCGCCTCTTTGGTCTTTGACTAAAAAGATGCAGTTGACCATAAATATAAGAGCGCTTAATGACCCGTGGTTTTCTTATTTTCTTTAAGAGTCGGTGATGGAACCAAAGAATCAATTGAAGGAACATTTATCCGCATACCTGATGAGATGACAATTCCATGCACCATTCGAGAAAACTCTATAAAAGAATTGATTAATGCCATCTTTCCATCTATTTTAAACAATTTGTATTCTTCAGATTGTATAATCTCCCGAGTAATACTATCAACTCGAAATGAGAGTGTTGCTGAGATTAATGATCAAATGATCGACATATTTCAAGGGGAGGAAAAAATTTACTATAGTTTTGACGAAGCAGAAGACGATCATAACAACTTTTATCCGATCGAGTTCTTAAACTCACTAACTGTGAGTGGTTTGCCGCCTCATAAGCTTCGACTGAAAATTGGATGTCCCATAATATTGTTGTGGAATATCGATCCATCACATGGTCTATGTAATGGCACAAGATTGATATGTAAAGGTTTCCAACGCAATGTTATTGATGCGGAAATAGCTGTTGGCCAACATATTGGGAAAAGGGTATTTTTGCCAAGAATCCCTCTATGTTTTTCTGAAGACGACATGTTCCCTTTCAAACTAAAAAGAAAACAGTTTCCCATTCAACTTAGCTTTTCAATGACAATTAATAAAGCTCAAGGTCAAACAATTCCGCACGTTGGCGTTTATCTACCGGAATCTGTGTTTTCACATGGACAACCTTATGTCGCATTGTCAAGAAGGATATCACGTGAAAATACAAAGGTGTTAGTGCATCCTTCAATAAATTTTAGACGAGACGGAGTATACACCTCAAATGTTGTCTATCGGGAAGTGTTACGTGATGAATGAGTTGCATGTGTATATAAATGAAAGTAAGTTAATATATTTGTGTGCCTTAAGTTTTTTATATTCTGAATGTATGCTAATTACATATTACTCTATATTAATTGCCAACAAAATTAAAAATATAAGTTAAGACATGATTTCGTTTATCAAATATATACTTTATAACATACTGACTTGTTCATTTTCTCTTACATAAAGTTGAAATCTATTGTGGATGAACCAAAGAAGGAACTTCAAGACATGCATGGTATCAATTTAACATATCTATACTATAGTTTAATCTATATACCTTCCTGGTCTTAATAAACACAACTAACATTGATTTTTCAGTGCCTGTTTCAGTCAAACAGGAGAAAATGCAAGAAAGTCCGCAACAAGAATTAGTAGCGGTAAAAAAGGAAGTGACACAAGAATCTTTCAGTTTGGACACCGATGAAGAATGATGGTCGAAGCATATTGATGAGGTCATTGAGATTTGTAAGGCTTATAACAAAAAAATAATCTCATCAAATCCAAGTAGTTGACATGCGGATATTTAATTTTAACGTACTATGTTTATGACTTGTATTCTCTTATTCGTGTGCTCAGATATTTAGTTTTAACGTACTATGTTTATGAAAAACATTTTCTTATTCGTGTGCTATTATTCAATTGAGTTTTATGATGCTCAAGTATTCAGAAAACGATAGTAGACTATACAATAGAAGTCACGCAAGTATTCAGAAAACGAATATCGTATTGTAAAATATCGTCGATGCTGCCGTTGCATCGCTCGGGTTCCTTACTAGTTTATAAAGTAAATGACTCTTCCTATGTTCCTTCTTCTCTCATTGATCTGGTCTATATCGACTACTCCTTTTTTGTTTAAAGATATCAACTATCAAGAACTCAAGGTTAGTATCTCAAATTTTCTTTGATTTATTGCTTTTATGTAAATAAATTTAATTAGGTTGCTTTTGTTTATATTGTAGTGCCTTATTTTTTTAGGTCGATTGGGCCCCAAAAAGCGTTGAGCCGGCCCTGCCGCTACCCTCTACTTCCATTCGTTTTTTCATCATCTCAGAAAACTCTTTGATTTTTTTCCGGTTCTGTGTTTTATTTTTCTTTGCCTTGGCCTTCTTTTGCCCTATTGGACGAGCTGGTTCTTGATACTTGTCAGGCTCGTCTACAAGATTGCACTCCTCGAACTCTATAGGAGTGTCAGCGTTGAGGTTAATCGGGATAGAGTGTCCATCGAAAGTTGATGTGCTATAGTCCTCTTAAGCTGATGTCTTACTCCTCTTCAAATGAAAGGGTACTCATGCTCATACTGAAAGTGAGTTCCGGTTAAAACGTACTCTTCTCTAGCAAGAGCAATGATTTGATCGTCGGACCAACCGTTTGTCTTTTGGGCTTTGATGCGGTTGTAAAAATTGCTAAACTTTTGAGTTGGCGTTGATATCATATTCCAGTGTGACCTCAAGGTGTTGGCGGTATGTTAAATTTAGGATCATTACAAAAATATTTCCAATACGCACCCAGTAATCATTGCTTGTTTTGGTTGTTTCCAACTATTGAATCAACGAAAACATGGAGCACAGCCTTAGTAAGCTGCTTATCCTCCTCTAGGGACCACTTCTTTAGAGCCCTTTTAGAACATCCTATGACTTGTTTCCCTTTTTTTCTACTAGTAACTAAGGAAGCACAACCAATTAGGGGTGATAGTGTCGATGTGAATGACATTTGAGTGTCGCTAGATGTTGTAGTAGGTATGAATGTTTGAAAGGGTTGAAATTGTGGATAAGCGGGTTGTGGTGAAAGTGGTGGATAACCGGGTTGTCATGGAAATGACAGATAACCTGGTTGTCGTGGAAATGACGGAAAACCTGGTTGTCGTAAAAATGATGGATAACCGGGTTGTCGAAAAATGATGGATAACCGGATTGTCGTGGAAATGATGGATAACCGGGTTGTTGTGGAAATGGTGGATAACTGGATTGTTGTAACTGTTGAAATCCTAAGTTTGGATTTTAGTAGGTTAAGAATCCACGTTGTTGAAACCCAAAGGTTGGATTTTACATTAGATTGGTGTTTGGACTCGGGATTGTGTTGGTGAGTTGAGTCAGGATTGGGTTGGTGTTTTGAGTCGGGAATGGGTTAGCGTTTCTAAGCAAATGTTGAAAAAAATATTTTAGAAAAACAATTGGATTTTATGGATTTATAGAGTGTGTAGCAGAGTAATTTATAGTGGAGATTTAAAAGATATTATAATATATATTAAATCCTTTGGTCGGTTGCTACAGTAACATACCAGGGTATTTTGGTATTTTCAGTCAGGGCTTTACACGCGTCAATCTATGCTTCCAACTTTATGTATAAGTTTTTCTCTATAGATTCCAACAATAGAGATCAACATCCTCTCCTCTAGTTTCTAGGGTAAAACCGTAAAGTGCAAGCACAAACCATGAGAATCCTTAGAAAGTCGGAAGAAGCAATTGTTGTCGAGTGGTGGAGAAGAGTACCGGGGAAGAAAGATCCTATGTGAGTGTGTGAGTGCCACCACCATCTTTAGTTCATGGACTTTGCTGTCGTTGGAGACCCTGAGGGCGGCTAGATCTACGTGTGCATGGTATTCATCAGCGGAAAAAAATGTTAGATGTGTGAGTTGTGAACGGATTGGAAGAGAATAAAGAGGTTATGAGCTGAGATTATGTTAGTTCTTGGAGATTTTTGTTGCAGGTGGTGGTACGTTGTAATGGCCGTCTACATCAACACGGCAGTTGTAAATTGGGGTGCCTTTTAGTGAAAGCAGATGACAGCTGGATTTATGGTTGTTGTATGTGGATTAAAGTGAGCTACGGAGAGAGAGAGAGGGAGATATCCATCTATTTTGAAGTAAAGAGAGAGAGAGAGTGAGTGGACTTCAAAAATTTATAAACTGTATTAAAATATTCTCAGAATTACGAAGAGAGATTGACCTCAAGGGAATTATAAAAGAGAAAATAAAAGTTTTTTTTGTTTATAAAGTACTTAGATATATGCTCCAGTTCAGAAAATTTAAAAGTGATTCCGTTATATCCAAATTTAAACGTTATTTTTTCAATCGTTTTCATTTAAAGTGTTTGTTTTTTCATTATTTAACACTAGTAGGACACCCGCGCGATGCGACGACAACGACAATTTACAAGGCGTTAATCTTTTTATGTTAATATATCAATCTCGTGTAATATATGTATGTCATAAGCCTTAATGATCTCAAATAAATAACAACAAACATGGTTTAACCATAATGATTCATCAAAATAAATATCAACAGTCACTCTAGTTTGACGGACACCGTATATTTTTAACATTTAGAATATATATGTGGCAATACCTCTATGTCACTTAAATAGATATTATATTTTACTATTCAATTGAACCTAAAAAGATTCATTTTGACCTATACAAAAAATTATTACTTGACATGTAACTCAATCTAACCCATTTTCGCCCGTATAATAATTATTCGTTTTATCATATAACCCAACCTGACTTATTTTGACACCTACAAAATTTATTTGTTTAGACTGTAATGTAACACCCGGAAGTTTGACATTTTGGAGTGATATGCGACTGAGTCTCAGTCGCATGGAATTCATGCGACTGGAGGCCCAATCGCATGATGCTCGGACGATTGAAGGGTCGACCGCGTGGGACCCATGCGACTGAAGGTCTAGTCGCATGGTGTTCATGCGACTGAAGGTCCAGTCGCCCCTGGACTTCGGGCGACTGGGCTGTAATTATAAAAGAGCAGCAGCTCTCTTCTCTTCCCCAACACTTACACTTTTCAGTCGGGAGAAAGAGCAGAGAGCGAGAGAACAGAGAAAGAAGAGAAAGAAAGGGAGAACGTGGTGATTCGGGCTCGAGACTCGTCAAGTGGCTAGTCAAATTGAAGCTCTTCATCTTCTCCGTGATAATGTGAGTTCTAGAACCCCACATTTTCATGTTTTCATACGATTTTGGGGATGGATCACATATAAACCCTATTTTTGTAAAGGGTATGTTTGACCCATTTGGGTGGAATTTTGGGTAACGTGTTTAGGGTTTTATCTAGGACTTGAATGTGCTTGTATGATGTCCTAGCATGAATCCTTAAGGTTTAGTAAGGCTAATTTGGGCTAGAAATGAGTTTAGAGGAGTTTGTATGCCGGAGGACGCGACTGCTGTTCGTGATGAACTCCAGTCGCAGCCCAGTTAGGGCTAGGCGACTGAAGGGCTAGTCGCCCGACTGAGGAAAGACGATGATTAAATCGTACGATTGAGTCTCAGCCGTCCGACTGGGGCTCAGTCGCACGATAGGCCATGCGACTGAGGGTTCAATCACATAGGTCCATTCGCATAGCTGTTTAGACGCACGACTGAGGGTTAGTCGCATAGAAGCCCATTCGCATGGTGTTTATTCGTACGATAGGAGGTCCATTCGCACGACTGTGTGCCCATTCGCATGACTCAGTCGCATGTAGGTCATGCGACTGCAGTATGCTCAATCGCCCAAATAGGGCCGATATGAGTGAGTAAGGAAGTGTATGTGCGATGTATGTAGGATAAGCATGATGTAGCCTTATATGATGGTAATGACTGATGACTTCTAAATATCTATGTTCCTTGTGTCGATGCGTGTTTATCTTATAGTGACTTTACGTGAATGAATGAATGAATGAAACGAATGTAGTAAGAACGTAAAGTGAAAGATAATGAAAGAGGAACATGATGAACGAATGCATGCATTAATGAATGAACGAATGAATATAAGAAAGGCTTACAAGCGAATGAATGGAGGCGAACACCCCTGGAAGTGTTAGCTCAACTGTGATGCGGGTTAGCTACCCCGAAGGATGCACACAGGGTCAATCTTTGAGATTGATAATGAGGTGAGCAACTTCGTGTTGCAACAGACTCGGTTAGCAGGCAATCGTGAGATTGCCACTGAGGTGAGCAGCCGTGTGCTACAACAGACTTGGCTAACATATGATAGAATGAAAAATGGAAGATAAATGGTGCATGTACCTACCCCGGGTGACTGGATCAGCATTTGTGCACAACGTTCGTGGTTGATCACCACAGGTCCAGCACCAGTAGTATGGTATGATGTTTGGGGTACCGTACATGTCACCGAAAGTAATGAACATTCGAACGAATGTAATGAATGTAAGAATGAAAGTACAGAACGTACGAATGAAAGTAAAGAATGTATGTACGAACGTGAATAAGAACGATGAATGGTACACGAATGAAAGTTGATGAACGAATGATGAAGATAATAATAATATTATCTAAATGTACGTATGTTGTATGATCGCATGTATGTAAGGACAGTTATAACAAATGAGAGTATGTTTTATTATAAAACTAGAACTCACTCAGCAATGCTGAATTTTATGTGTTTCCAGTTGGCAGGTAGCGTTGCTGGGGATGGCACGAGGCGGCTACTCAGCTCTTTTGGGATGGCATTCTCCTTTTGATAATGCTGCCACGCAATGTGTTGTGGGCCCATGATGCGCGCAACACATTATGTTGCATGCAAGTGCAAGATTTCTTGAAGATCCTGATAAACAGGATTACTCAAGATGAAAAATTTTTATGTTTTTATACTAGAGGTCACTGTTTATGACCCTATAATTGTTGAGGATTCACATAAACGGGATTACTTAAGAAATCCTCGGTTTCATATGCTTCAGCAACAATCATAGAAAAAGTTAGGCATTGTAAAGATGTAATTAGAAATGATAAAATCTTTTGTATAATGCTTTTGTAATGTAATGCAACATTAGATGTTTTGTAACTGACGTACGTTGTATTAAATGGAAAAAGTATTTATAGTAAAAGAAAAGTTTATCTTGAATGTTTCCGCTGCAATGTTTTATTTAAATGTATGCGATGAATGACCAACTGTAAGCGTCCCGGGAACGGGGCCTTACAAGTTGGTATCAGAGCCAAAGTTTAAGTGAAATGGGAAAAATTTTCAAAATAAACCTAAACTTGAACTGAAAGTGGGACAGAAAGGAAGAGAATGCCATCTGAGTAGTTGCGTGCCATCATGTATTTTTATTAAAGTTAACTAGTATTACGTGCGCATGTTATGTGATGTATGTGTTACTGTTAGAGTTAGATACTAACGTAGTCAGGACAGGTAATGCTCGGGGTATGAAGAGTAAAGTAAGTGGCTAATCACAACTGGCCACTGTAATTAGGAACTTGCTATACTTGACATAAACTGAGCTATTTCCTTGATTGACCGTGTTGGTGTTTGAATCTTTCAGTGTGGTAGAAAATGGCTGGTGGTAGATCTTCTAAAGCTTCCCGGGGGGGAGGCGGTGGCGGACGTGGTGCTGAACCACGAGCCACAAGAGGAAGACCTAGGGTGGAGAAAGTGGTTCATGAAGAACCCGATACTCCACATCAGGAGGGGGTAGATGAGAGCGCTAACTTGAGAGCCTCGATAAAAGAGGCAGTGGTTGAGGAGGTACATCAGGTCATGCAGACGATCTTACCGTCTGTGGTGACCGAAGTAATTAAGGCGGTCAGGGAAGGTGAAAGAAAAGAGAGGAACCGGTCCTCGGGAAGACAGGAACAATCGGGGCCGGGAACGGTTATTTCTGATGATGAAGAAGAAGAGGAAGAGGAGCCTGTGCAGGAGCAAGCACAAGGCTGTAATTATGGGGTGTTCATGAGGTGCAAGCCCCCTACTTTTGACGGTAATGGTACTGCGGCCGATGCTCATCGGTGGGTGAGAGAGATGGAGGGTGTCCTCGATATCAGTGAGTGCCGAGAGGACCAAATAGTGAAGTTCGCTACCTACTCCTTCAAGGATTCGGCTTTATGCTGGTGGGACAATATAGTCCAAGCCGAGGGTAGCAGGGCCATTGGGAAAATGAAGTGGTCCGAATTGAAGAGGTTGGTGATCGAGGAGTTCTGTCCTCATCGGGAAATGGATAAAGTTGAGAGAGAGTTCCTGCAGCTAGAGGCGGGGACGATGACCCACCAACAGTATACCACGAAATTCAATGAAATGGCACGTCTGGTGCCAGACCAGGTGACACCTCTGTCACGAATAAAGAGGTATATACAGGGTTTGCCGGCGGATGTTCGCAGGCATATGATTGCCGCCCGACCAACTACCTTTAGGTCGACGGTGGACCTAGCTGGGAGGTTGTATGATGAACGGGTGGTGGTGGTGGTGACGGATGGTAATAGGAAGGGTGGTGACCGGAATTGGAACGAGAAGAGGTTTGGTCGGGGTGATACTTCGACGAGCAACAAGAAGGCCCGGGTGGACGATCGTCGTGTGGCCACACCGGGTACGGGACTGAGGAGGTGTGGTAAATGTGGAAGGGAGCATGGCGGGGAGTGCCGACTGGGGCTGAATGTTTGTTTCAAGTGTGGAAAGCCCGGTCCTATGGCTAGGGAGTGTAAGGGCATGAGGTGCTTAAATTGTGGGGAAAGTGGCCATATGAGTAAAGATTGCAAGAAGCCGATGTCTGAAAGTTCTGGCGTTAAGAAGACGGGGAATGAAGGGTCGAAGGCAAGCGCCAGGGCATTCACGATGATGCAGGAAGAGGCTAGGACAGACCCTGATGTAGTGTCAGGTACGTTTCTGGTGAACCAAACTTTAGCCTCCGTATTTTTTGATTCGGGTGCCAGTAGGAGTTTTATTTCTGCTACTTTCTGTGCCAAACTGCCTGTTAGTCGTAGACATGTGGATGTACCGTTTGACGTAGAGACTGCTATAGGTAAAACTACCAGTATTTCCTAGGTGATTGAGGGTTGTGACGTAGAATTAGAGGGCCATAAATTTCCGGTTAGACCGTTTGCGATGACTTTGGGTGGTTTTGATTTGGTGCTTGGGATGGATTGGTTGGCGGACTTTGAGGCGAATATAGTGTGTCGAAAGAAGATGATTTGTTTGACAGCGCCTGACGGAAGTTCGGTAACTGTTTATGGGGATCGGGTCACGACAATTCCGAAGGTGATCTCTATGGCGGTGGCGGGAAAATGTATGAGGCGTGGATGTAGCGCCTTCTTATGTTATGTAAAGGATGTAGAAACGCCAACACCACAACTATCCGATGTTTCGGTGGTGTGTGATTTTCTAGATGTGTTTCCCGAAGACTTATCGGGGGTGCCACCTGACAGAGAGGTCGAGTTCCAGATTGACCTGATACCGGGCGCCCAACCTGTTGCCAAAGCACCGTATCGATTGGCTCCGACGGAAATGAAAGAGTTGATGGAGCAGTTGCAAGAGTTGTTGGATAAGGGGTTTATTAGACCGAGTATCTCACCTTGGGGTGCTCCGGTCCTGTTCGTGAAGAAGAAAGACGGTAGCATGAGAATGTGTATAGATTACCGTGAGTTAAACAAGCTGACGGTAAAGAACAGATACCCCTTGCCGAGGATCGATGACTTGTTTGATCAACTTCAGGGTGCCAGTTGGTTTTCAAGGATAGACCTTCGATCGGGCTACCATCAACTGAAAGTGAAGGAACAAGGCATCCCTAAAACAGCTTTTCGTACGCCTTACGGTCACTACGAGTTTCTTGTCATGCCTTTTGGTTTGACCAATGCGCCGGCTGCTTTTATGGATTTGATGAACAGAGTGTGTCGGCCGATGTTGGATAAGTTAGTGATTGTATTCATCGATGATATCTTGATTTATTCCAAGAGTGAGACTGAGCATGCCGGTCACATTCGAGAAGTTCTGGAGACGTTGAGAAAGGAGAAGTTGTATGCTAAATTTTCCAAGTGCACATTCTGGTTGCGTGAAGTCCAATTCTTGGGTCATGTGGTGAATCCGGATGGGATTATGGTTGATCCGGAAAAGATGGAAGCAGTAATGCAATGGAAGTCTCCAAGGACGCCATCCGAGATCCGTAGTTTCTTGGGTTTGGCGGGTTATTACAGACGATTCATTCAAGACTTCTCCAAGATTGCTTCTCCACTGACCAAGTTGACCCGGAAGGATGTGAAGTTTGTATGGGGTCAGGATCAGGAAAAGGCGTTCGAAGAATTGAAGACGAGGTTGACCCAAGCTCCTGTGTTGGCATTACCTGATGGAAGCGAAGACTTGGTGGTTTATTCTGATGCTTCCTATTCGGGGTTGGGGTGCGTACTGATGCAAAGAGGGAAGGTGATAGCCTATGCATCTCGACAGCTGAAAGTTCATGAGGTTAATTACCCTACCCATGACTTGGAGCTAGCAGCCGTGGTCTTTGCATTGAAGATTTGGAGGCACTATCTCTACGGGACGAAGTGCACCATCTTTACCGACCATAAGAGCTTGAAGTACTTCTTCGAGCAAAAAGATTTGAATATGCGGCAGAGGCGATGGTTGGAACTTATAAAGGATTATGATTGTGAAATCCACTACCATCCGGGCAAAGCCAACGTGGTGGCGGATGCCCTTAGCCGAAAAGAGAGGCCCGAGCCGATTCGGGTGAAAGCGTACCAGCTGATCATGACCTCTGACGTGATGAAGCAAGTCAAAGAGTTCCAAGATGAGCCATTGAAAGAAGATCATCATAACTCTGAAAGAATGAGAGGCCTGGTTACGGAGTTGGGTGAGAACACAACTGGTGTTAGAACCCGGTTTGGGCATATGTGGATTCCTTGTCTGGGGGATCTACGGGTAAAGATCATGGATGAAGCTCACAAGGCTCGGTACTCCATTCATCCCGGTGCTACCAAGATGTACCAAGACATGAAGAAAGATTATTGGTGGCCGGGTATGAAACGCGATGTGGCGGAGTACGTGAGTAGATGCCTTACTTGTTTGCAAGTGAAGGCCGAACACCAGAAGCCGTATGGAAAGATTCAACCCTTGGATATACCGGAATGGAAGTGGGAGCACATCACCATGGATTTCATCACAAAAGCTGCCACGTACCCCGAAAGGGTATGATACTATATGGGTGGTTGTGGATCGTCTGACGAAGAGTGCTCACTTCCTGCCGATGCGCGAGACATATTCATCCGAGAGGTTGGCCGATCTTTTCATCAAAGAGATTGTGACTCGTCATGGTGTACCGGTGTCGATTGCGTCTGATCGCAATGCCCGGTTTACATCCAAATTCTGGAAGAAATTCCACGATGCTGTGGGGACGAGGTTGTATATTAGCACGACTTATCATCCTCAAACTGATGGTCAGTCGGAAAGGACCATTCAGACTTTGGAGGACATGCTTCGGGCATGTGTTATCGATTTCGGGGGAAGTTGGGATGACCACTTACCGTTAGCTGAATTCTCATACAACAACAGCTATCATTCCAGTATTGGCATGCCACCCTATGAGATGCTATACGGTAGGAGATGCAGAACACCCGTCTGTTGGGGTGATATTGGTCAGAAGGAATTGGGAAGCGTCGAAGTGATAGAGGCTACGACTGAAAAGCTTGAAAGGATCAAAGCCTATATGAAGGCAGCCAAAGACAGACAGAAGTCGTATGCTGACAAGTGACGCAGGCCGATTAAGTTCGAGGTGGGGGATCGGGTTATGTTGAAGGTCTCGCCTTGGAAAGGAATCATCCGGTTCCGGAAGCGGGGTAAGTTGAGTCCGTGGTATATAGGCCCTTTCTGAATCATTGCTCGAGTAGGATAGGTGGCCTATAGGTTGGATCTACCAGATGAGTTAAGTGGAATTCACCCGACCTTCCACGCATCTCACCTGAGGAAGTGTTTGGCGGACGAGGATATGATCGTCCCACTGGGGGACATCGACTGAAGGTCCAGTCGCCCCTGGACTTCGGGCGACTGGGCTGTAATTATAAAAGAGCAGCAGCTCTCTTCTCTTCCCCAACACTTACACTTTTCAGTCGGGAGAAAGAGCAGAGAGCGAGAGAACAGAGAAGGAAGAGAAAGAAAGGGAGAACGTGGTGATTCGGGCTCGAGTCTCGTCAAGTGGCTAGCCAAATTGAAGCTCTTCATCTTCTCCGTGATAATATGAGTTCTAGAACCCCACATTTTCATGTTTTCATACGATTTTGGGGCTGGATCACATATAAACCCTATTTTTGTAAAGGGTATGTTTGACCCATTTGGGTGGAATTTTGGGTAACGTGTTTAGGGATTTATCTAGGACTTGAATGTGCTTGTATGATGTCCTAGCATGAATCCTTAAGGTTTAGTAAGGCTAATTTGGGCCAGAAATGAGTTTAGAGGAGTTTGTATGCCAAAGGACGCGACTGCTGTTCGTGATGAACTCCAGTCACAGCCAGTTAGGGCTAGGCGACTGAAGGGCTAGTCGCCCGACTGAGGAAAGACCGATGATTAAATCGTACGATTGAGGCTTAGCCGTCCGACTGGGGCTCAGTAGCACGATAGGCCATGCGACTGAGGGTTCAGTCGCATAGTTCCATTCGTATAGCTGTTCGGACGGACGACTGAGGGTTAGTCGCATAGAAGCCCATTCGCATTGTGTTTATTCGTACGATAGGAGGTCCATTCGCACGACTGTGTGCCCATTCGCATGACTCAGTCGCATGTAGGTCATGCAACTGCAGTATGCTCAATCGCCCAAATAGGGCCGATATGAGTAAGTAGAGAAGTGTATGTGCGATGTATGTAGGCTAAGCATGATGTAGCCTTATATGATGGTAATGACTGATGACTTGTAAATATCTATGTTCCTTGTGTCGATGCGTGTTTATCTTTTAGTGACTTTACGTGAATGAATGAATGAATGAAACGAATGTAGTAAGAAGGTAAAGTGAAAGATAATGAAAGAGGAACATGATGAACGAATGCATGCATTAATGAATGAACGAATGAATGTAAGAAAGGCTTGCAAGCGAATGAATGGAGGCGCACACCACCAGCAGGTGTTAGCTCAACTGTGATGCGGGTTAGCTACCCGAAGGATGCACACAGGGTCAATCTTTGAGATTGATAATGAGGTGAGCAACTTCGTGTTGCAACAGACTCGGTTAGCAGGAAATCGTGAGATTGCCACTGAGGTGAGGAGCCGTGTGCTGCAACAGACTTGGCTAACGTATGATAGAATGAAAAATGGAAGATAAATGGTGCATGTACCTACCCCGGGTGACTGGATCAGCATTTGTGCACAACGTTCGTGGTTAATCACCACAGGTCCAGCACCAGTAGTATGGTATGATGTTTGGGGTACCGTACATGTCACCGAAAGTAATGAACGTTCGAACGAATGTAATGAATGTAAGAATGAAAGTACAGAACGTACGAATGAAAGTAAAGAATGTAAGTACGAACGTGAATGAGAACGATGAATGGTACACGAATGAAAGTTAATGAACGAATGATGAAGATAATAATATATTATCTAAGTGTACGTATGTTGTATGATCGCATGTATGTAAGGACAGTTATAACAAATGAAAGTATGTTTTATTATAAAACTAGAACTCTGACAGGATCTCAGCCTCTAGTTTGATCAATTAGGTTGTATTCGCAGCGGGTTTAGCACGAAAATTAGCAATTAATGCAAGAACATAAAGAATATTGCATGTAAAGTAAATTGTAGAGAGAGAGATAATTCTGCCTAAAACGAATAATATTCTGTTTGTCTTACATGTTTCGGCACAAAATACAATTAGGTCACTGCCCTTTTATAGGCAAAAGACCCATACTGTTGTCAGATTCCACTGACATTAAAGTTATTTAACTAACTACTGATAGAACACATAAACTACTGAAGATGTCACAATAGCTGACATCTTCTTACAAAATTTCTAAGTGTTCTACCTATTACAAGTACTGAAAGAGAAACTACTGAAAAGCTACAACGACTGAAGAACAAACTCTTCAGTCGTTTACAACTACTGAACTATAACAGCTGAAGAACAAACTCTTCAGCTGTTGTACAAACTACTGAAAGGAAAAACATAAAACTACTGAAAAGAAAAACCATCACCACAACTGAAGAAGACTTCTTCAGTTGTTGTGACAAACTCTGAAGCTTCAGCACTTTGTTCTTCAGACTTTGGTATTCAGATGATTCATCAGCTGATGACTTCAGTAGTTGTCATCAGCTGATATCTTCAGTCATTGTCTTCAGACTTTGTGCATCAGTAGTTGATCTTCAGTTCTTCAGTTCTTCATACTTTGATCTTCAGTACTTGTCTTCAGTACTTGAAGTCTTCAGTACTTGTATTTATCAGTACTTCAGACTTCAGTACTTATCTTCAGCACTTTGGGATCTTCAGCTGTTGTTCTTCAGATCTTTGATCTTCAGCTGTTGATTCTTCAGACTTTGTCAAACTACTGATGAAAGTCTTCAGCAGTTGTTGTGATGTCATGTGGGACTTAGAGGTTTTCCTGATCTTGGCTCATTGGTTCTTTTGGTCCAAGAAACTCCCCCTGAACCAATGCAGCCAAAACCTCTAAGTTATTTATTGTCCCACTCATTGTTGGCATAAAGATTGGTCTATTTCCTTCTGGATCAGATCAGAAGTTGACCCTGATAAGCACTGGCCTAAGAGGTAGTCTCTAAGATTTGATTGGCTGAGTATGGATGAGAGCTCTATTTTAGGGAATTGGACACAGAGCTGTTGTCCCATCCATGAGATCTACCTCCCACGTACGAGCCGGTAGGATTCTCGGGTGTAGGCTTGAAGAAATATCATCTGCTCTTCTTTGGTTAAGTCTTCAGCCACCTTCGAATAACCCCTCCCGACCGTACAGCTCTGAGATATACTTGGCCTATTTTCCATTTTTGAGCTCAACTGTTGTGACTTGCCTATATGCAAATTCATCTGGGTGTCTTCCTTCCAACAACAGGTTGAGCTCATCCCTATGGAAGTTCTCAAGCCTCTTATAGACCAACCCTTTCCTAACCATCCTATTATCTAACATTGTTTGGGGTGATTGGTTGGCTCTATAGGCTTTCTCGAACTCCTCTACTATTTCCCAGGGTGTTATTACAAGAGCCACAGAGATCACTTCATCTACGATTCTCTTAAATTGGCTCTTGTATCTCACAGGAATATCTTTCTTAACTATCCTGTGAGCCACCTCAGGATCAGGCCAAGTCCTCACTCTTTCCTTATCATATTGAAAGGTTTGCTTAAGAGTGAAGAGTCTCAGAGCCTCCTTCTTTATATTCATGATAGAAGTAGAAGCAGCATATGATTTGTCAATGCTTTTCAGCATTTCCTCATCGTGTAATCTTTACTGCTCCTCTTCTTCTAATTTTACCCACACAGTGTCCATCTGTGAGGTGGGAGTGATGGGTTTGGATTGGCTTTGGGTAAAGGAATGACTGCAGACAGGGGCAGTCTATCCTCCTCATCCTCCTCATCTTCTTCTTCTTGCAGCCTCAACACCCTTCTCTTCTTCTTCAAGGGTGGATCATTGGCTGCGGGTTTTGATGGTAAAGGGGTTGGTTTTGTGGGTTGTGTTTGGGTTGTTGGTGTGGGAATGTTGGCAGGCCCTGCTAGCAACCTAGAGATAAGGGAAGGTTTTGTTTGTTTTACTAGCAGGGTCCTGTTCCCAGCACCGGACTCAGAAAGGGCCTCAGCGACCAGTCCTTTGGTGAAATCACCAACTGAACAGATCTTGGTGGCTATAGCCAAGATTCTGTCCCTGGTCCATGCCTTGACATCAAGGACTGGCCTGCCCAGATACTTCGAAATGAATCTACTCATAGCCTCGAGTCTATTTTTATCCTTTTGGCTATAAGTGGACCATAGGTATTCAATCTCTCTTGCCTCCATCTTCCTAATCTCCTGATCTAGCAAGGCAGTGTCCTTGTCAAAGCCTTGCCTGAACAGCTGATCAATGACAGAGTCCATTGATCTGCTTTGTTCAGCATCAGCCTCCTTAACAAGGGCTGCTAGATCAGGATCACCCTTCTCTGCCTTCTCTCCCTCCTCTCCTCTCTTCTTTACTCTTTTCTTTTGATAAGTGATACTGAAATCCTTTGGATTTCAGCCACTTCTATTCGCTCACTCTCCTCCCTCACCTTCTCCTTCCCCTTCACCCTCTCTGTCTCCTCAGACCTCTCCCTCTCAGTTGCCCCTTTCCCCCTACTTCTTTCTCTTCCTCCACCCTCTTCCTCTTAGCTTGCACTGATGTCTCCCCCTTTTTGGGTGCATTGGTTGGGGTTTGACTATCAGCAAGCGCCTTAGCAACAGCAACCTCCACCATGGGTTGTATATGAGTGGGAAGCCTCTCATCAATGGTTTTCATCACAATTTCTGTGATTATAGGTGTGATGAGAGGCAGGGATTTCTGGAAGATAGCATCTAGCTGCTCAGGAGGGTTCTGTTCCTGAGAGCTAGTGCCAAAAGCAGGGGCAGGTGGCTGAGTTTGTGGGAGTGGTTGAGCGTCTGTGAGACCGTCGGGTGAAGGTGCCATCTGTGGGTTTATGGTGGCAGATGGACTTGCTTCTTGGGAGAATTTGGCAAGAAGCTCTTTGAGTCTGCTCACCTCCTCTCAAGAATTGTGTTTTGAGCAACTACATCAAAGAAGAAGCTCAAGTCATCATCAGTGTGAACTGAATCACCTGACCTCCTGACAATGTCAGGATGTACATGCACTGAGTGTGGCTCAGTAGTTGCATGTGCCCCTTGTTCTGGTACTGGGGACTTCCAACCTCTGGATTGGATCCATCATCGGCAGTTGCCTCTGGTGAGGTCTTATTGCTTGTACCAGCTTCTTCCTGCTCATGTGCTGATGCAGGGGAAGTGGCAGCCTCACCAGAATATCCTATCTCCCTAGCCACACTGGGAGATTGGACATGTGATTCCCTGTGTTGTGGGATCCCACCAGCACTTGTGTCCACCCTCTCTTCGGTAGGAGTCTCCCCAGTTGGAATTGGTTTCTGGAGAGAGGGTGGAGTGCTCAGATGGGTCAACACTTTGGCGATTATTAGTGTAGGGCTTTGTGGGGTGGTCTCAGTAGGAGATGGGCTTGAAGCAGTGTGCACATGGGGAGGAGTGTGCATTTCAATAGTATTCTCCTCAAGTGAGAAAGACCCCAGATGTGTGGGTGCCCCTGAAGTGGTTGCATCAGGTTCCTGTTGAGAGGAAGCCTGTGCGGTTGTGGTGGGTGGAGTCGTGGTGACTGCTGGGAGAATCTGACCAGCAGCCACTTCCTACCTTTGTGTTACAGGGGCATCCTCAGGGGACTCATTTCCCTGAGTAGCCTTTGTGGGCTTCTTTTTGGTTTTTGGCTTGGTGGGGACTTTGGATTTGGAGGTGGAGGCTGTGGGTTCCTGCTGGGTGGGTTTTCGCAGCCGGGCAGCCTGTTTGAGTGTGTGGTCGGTGTTGTGCCTGGAGTATACCTCAGCTAGAACAGCCATGGCAGGGACCCCAGTGCGAACAAGTCCCTCAGCACTAAGCTGGCTCTCGATGATGACCATTATGAACCGAGGATACAAGATCCAACGGTTAGAAATGGGTTTTGTGACCATATCTTTGAGTTCCAAAAATATAATATCAGTAAAATTAAGTGGTTGTTTCTCAAAGATAGAATACAATACCTGTTGCCACCTTATTGACATCTGGTCCCATGAAGATGTTTTGGGGCCAGACACACATTCACCATGTGGAAGATGAGTCGTTGGGGATCTGGGAAGTGTTTCTTCAACAAGGTGGTGGCAGAGAGGTCGCCCTGATAGTCGTTGGCTGTGAAGCATAGATCGAGGGCGCCTTTGGGTAAGAGGTTGGGAAGGTGGCATCCTCCAGCTTTAGGGTTTCTCGAATAGTAGCTGGAGTGATAACCACCAGGTGGTTGTTTACGGAGGACCGAGAGAGACCTCGTCATTGTTCTCTCTGGTTTGGACGGTGATGTTCGTCCAGAACTCCGCCAAGGAATCGGTGTAGATGGTGGGGTTCAAAAGAAATGCCGTTTGGTAAGGTGAGTCGTTCATAAGATCGACGGCATGGTGAAATTTAGGCCATAGTGGCGATTCGGTGAGATGAGCGACACAGTTGTGTCGATGTTTGAGTTGCATGGTCGCCATTAGTGGTGTATGGGAAGTTCAGAGGTTTTGAAAAGTTAGGTCAAGTGAAGAGTAAATGCTCTGAAGGTTGGGTATTTATAGGGTAAGGCAACGGCTGAAAGAAACTACTGAAGTTTTGGTGTTTGTTATCAGTTGTTTAAACTACTGATGACGTGGTTTTTAACCTTCAGTGGTTGTAACATCTGAGGACTTGGTGTTAGTCTTCAGTAGATGAAACTACTGAAACCTTGGTTTTGTCCTTTAGATGTTGTAAACGGCTGAAGACTTGTTGTCAGTCTTCAGTAGTTATAAACTACTGAAGACCTAGTTTTCATCTTCAGATGTTGTAACAACTGAAGACTTGGTGTTAGCCTTCAGTAGTTGTGAACTACTGACATCAGTAGTTGTGAACTACTGAAGACGTGGTATTGGTTCAGTTGTTGTAAACAACTGAGGACTTGGTGTTAGTCATCAGTAGTTGTGAAACTACTGAAGACATGGTTTTCCTTCAGTTGTTTGGGTATGAAACAGCAGCTGTTGGCATCAGCTGAAGAGTAAAATTACTCATCAGCTGTTTCCGTCAAATCAGTTGTTTCATGCTGACCTCCACATTTACTCATCAGCTCTTTGGCTGACTTTCAAATGTTTCATTGACAGTTTAGCTCTTGTGAATATTTATGCCTTCAGCTCTTGTGATCAGATGTTCACAAGTGCTGATGAAATACTCCAGAGCTGGTGAACAAATTTTTTTTTCAGTACTTGTGTAAGATTACACATCAGTACTTGTGAACAAAATTTGTTCTTCAGTACTTATTTATTTGAAAATGATACATCAGTAGTTGTAATCCACCTCACTACATCAGTTATTTTCAACAAATAATGTACATCAGTACTTTGAAGCATTTTAGTCTTCAGTAGTTGTGAAAATGCTGAAGACTAAATTACTCATCAGTACTTATATTTGACCTTTGCATACTAATGCTCATCAGTACTTGTGAACTGAGAGCATCAATATTGGTCAAATTATTCTAGCTGCAGCATACCAAGCCTTAGGACCAAGTTTTGAAATGAGGCACTATCTAGAGGTTTATTAATATATCTGCAAGCTCATCAGCCTAGGCACAAACTTTGGATCAATCAGACCTTTTTCATAGCAATCCCTAATAAAATGATGTCTGATCTCTATATGTTTGGTCCTAGAGTGCTGGACTGGATTTTTAACAATGCAAAGAGCTGAAGCACTATCCATTAATAATGGAGTCTTAGTCTCTGTAATGCCATAATCCAAGAGTTGGTTCTGAAGCCAGAGTATCTGAGATGTACAACTTGCAGCAGCAATGTACTCAGCTTCAGTAGTGGATATAGCAATTGATGTTTGTTTCTTACTCTGCCAAGAAACTAAACAATTGCCTAGGAATTGGCAACCACCAGAAGTGGATTTTCTGGTGACTTTGCATCCTGCATAGTCACTATCAGAGAAAGCAACTAATTTGCAAGAATGCCCAGTTGAGTACCAAAGACCTAGTGATTGGGTACCTTGCAGATATCTAAAGATCCTTTTGACTGCAATCAAATGGGATTCTTTAGGTGCAGCCTGAAATCTAGCACAGGCACATGTTGCAAACATGATGTCTGGTCTAGAAGCTGTAAGGTACATCAAGGACCCAATCATACATCTGTAAAGGGTTTCATCAACCGCTTTACCTTTCTGATCTACATCTAGTTGTGTGATGCTGCTCATGGGAGTAGAACAGGGCTTGCAGGTTTGTAAATTAAACTTATTCAACAACTCCTTTGTGTATTTGGACTGATGGATGAAAATTCCATCATCCCTTTGTTTGATTTGCAAACCTAGAAAGAATTGTAATTCCCCCATAGCACTCATTTCAAACTTTGCTTCAGGAGCATTGTAAATTCATCACACAACTTTAGATCAGAGGATGCAGAGATGATGTCATCTACATAAATTTGAACAAGGAGCTTATGTTGTCCCACAGTCTTGATGAATAAGGTTTTATCAATGGTGCCTCTAGTGAACTTTTTCTCTAGAAGAAAAGTTGAGAGTGTCTCATACCAGGCTCTGGGTGCTTGCTTCAGCCCATAAAGAGCCTTATCTAGCTTGTACACCCAATCAGGATGTTTATTGCCTTCAAAACCTGGTGGTTGACACACATAAAACTCTTCTTTTATTTTCCCATATAAGAAGGCACTTTTGGCATCCATTTGATAAACCTTAAGACTGTGAAAGGTAGCATAAGCTAAGAACAGTCTGATTGCTTCCAGTCTGGCCATAGGGGCAAAGGTCTCATCATAATCGATGCCTTCCTCTTGTGCAAACCCTTGAACAACCAGCCTGGCCTTGTTCTTAACTATTTGGCCCTTCTTATCTGTTTTGTTCCGAAATACCCACTTGGTTCCTATAGCACACTTACCTTTGGGTAATGGAACAAGCTCCCACACTTGCTGTTTCTTGAACTGAAGAAGCTCAAGCTGCATAGCTTCAACCCATCCATTGTCTCTTAAGGCAACATGATAGTTCTTTGGCTCTTGCTGACTGATGAAGAGAGCATAGAAGCAGAAATTGGACAATTGACTCCTGGTTGAAACTCCAACATTGATATCACCAATGATTTGAGATGTGGGGTGATTCTTCAGCTCTTGATAGACTATAATGTCAGTGCAAGTGTTTGTAGGACTTTCAGCAGCAACAAATATTGATGGAGATTCTTGAAACCATGTAGGAGATGGCAGCTCAAATGAAGTCGAGCATGTAGAAATCTCATCAGCATTTATTGTGGATGGGGCTGCTGAAGCTACAGGAGCATCAGGTTTAGTGGACTCAGGTAGGTTGTCACTAAACCTGAAGAGGTGAGTACTGACTACATCATCATCAGTACCACCAGGTGGAGAACTGTTGACAGGCTCAACAGCTGGAGGTTGATAAGGACATATTGCAGTATGTCCAAATCAAATAACTCCATAGGGTTTTGTGGAATCTTGTCCTTTGGAGATTCATTGAACTTAACATGCAGAGTTTCTTCAACCACCTTTGTCCTACAGTTGAAGACTCTGTATACCTTGCAAGTTGATGAATAACCAACAAAATACCCTGCATCCACCTTACTAGCAAACTTCTGGAGTGGGTTGCTAGTGTTGAGAATAAAACATGGACACCCAAAGGCTCTAAAGAATGAAATCAGAGGAGCCAAATGATGAATTACTTCATAAGGAGTCTTCATCAACCTCTTATTCACTAAAGCTCTATTTTGTACATAGCAAGCCGTATTGACAGCTTCAGCCCAAAAGGTCAGTGGCAGCCCTGAGTCGGCCAACATTGACCTTGCAGCTTCAATGAGAGTCCTGTTCTTTCTCTCAACCACTCCATTCTGCTCAGGAGTTCTAGGAATACTAAACTGCCTTTTAATTCCCTTGGACAGGTAGAAGTCATCAAGTGTGTGGTTTCTAAATTTTGTTCCATTGTCACTTCTCACACACTTGACCTGTAGGGAATACTGCTTTTCTACAAGTAACACAAAGTTCATGATAGTCTTGGCTGCTTCATCCTTGGAGTACAAGAAGAAAGTCCATACAAACCTGGAATAATCATCCACAATTACCAGGCAGTATTTCTTCTTTGCCATGCTCATCACTCTGACAGGACCAAAGAGATCCATGTGCAGGAGCTGCAAGCAGGCAGTGGACTTTGGTTCTTCTATTGAAGGGAATGAAACTTTGTGTTGTTTTCCTTTTAAGCAAGCAGTGCAGTTGTCTTCACACTTGAACTCCTTCAAAGGAAATCCTCTTACTAAACCATGGCTTATCAGCTGATTCATGTTCTTAAATTAACATGCCCCAGCCTTCTATGCCATAGAGTAGACTCTTGAGGAGATGCCTTGGAGAATAGGCAAGGATGGCCTTTTAGATCTATCTTTTTGGAAAGATCTAAGGCATACACTCTTCCTGTCCTGTTGGCCTTCAGGAGAGTGTATTCATCCAACACCTTGTCAATCAAATTTAGAACATTGGATGATAGAATCCGACAGTTCTGGCTTGTAAAAAGGGCAACATGGCCTTTATCACACATTTGACTGACACTCAAGAGGTTGTACTTAAGGTTCTCCACATGGTTAACATCATCAAACCTTATTTCCCCATTGGAAACAAAGCCTTTTCCGATGATGTAACCCTTTGCATCATTGCCAAAGGAGACAAATCCCTTCTTTCCTTGAGAGTAGTCATTAAGAAGGGAGCTGCTTCCAGTCATGTGCATGGATCCTCCACTGTCTACATACCAGATGCTTCTTTGGCATGTTGAAGAACCCTGCAATCATAAACACATGTTAGTTAGTTTTAGAGACCCAAACCTGTTTGGTTTTGGGTCTGTTCTCAACTACAGGTGCAACACTAACAGGTGTGTTATGTGTGACAGCCTGAGGTGAAGAAGATGGTGTAGAAGAGGAACCCTTTGGCTTGGACTTCCTTTTCTGTGGTTTCAACACAGGAGCATCTAAATGGTTGACTCTTCCCATTAGATGCTGAACCATCATCACCAGTTGTGTCTGACTTTGTGATAAAGCTTTCAGCTCTTAGACACATTGAGAATTGCTGATGATGAATTCCTATGTTGCACCATCTTCTTTTGAGCAACCTCAGCTGTTGCCTGAGTAACCCCTACTTTCTTTTTAGATTTTGCTTTGGGCTTAGGGATTTCAGGCTTTGATGTTGCTAGTACAAACTTGGTTTCAAACTCATTTTTCATTTTCTTTATTTGCTCTTTAACTCTCTCCTTTTGTTTGAGTTTGGATCCCCTTTTATACCAACAATCATCAGTAAGATGATTGAACAAGCCACATACTTCACATGGCTTCTTCTTTATCTTATGTTGATCATCAACTAAAGAAGATGAAACTGCTGAAGACTTGTTCTTCAGCTGTTTGTCATCAGTACTAGCAGTTTTCTTCCCTTTAGTACCTGCTTTCCAGACCTCTTCTTTAGTTGTCTTCAAACCTTTCTACTGTCAGTTTTCTTCTCTTCAGTGCTGGCAGTAGTTGAGATTTGAACTTCTGGTGTTATCACTTGCTCTCCAGTACTTTCAGTACTTCTAGAGACAACACCTGAGTTGATCATCCTTTTGATCATGTGACAGTCAGCATTTGAACCAACAGCTGTTGTAGCATCAGCTGATTGGTTTTGGCAGGAGCTAATGCTGACTTTTATCTCTGATGATGCTGAATCAGAAGATAGTAGGTCACATGATGAGAAGGATTGGTTATTGCTCTCTCCATCAGATTCAACTTCTGCTCTTGAAGTAAATCTGTAGAAGAGCAGTGTGATTATAACCAATGCCAAACTTCACATTGGAAGCTGATTGCTTGCTAAGAAGCATTTCAAAACCCTTGCATGATTGCATCCATCGATCACACTCTACTTGGGTGTTTGCAAGAGTTTCCTTGAGGTCTCTGTACTTCTCTAGAAGTACATCTTCCCTAGCTTTACCATCTTTTATTTGGCATTTAAGCTTGCAAATCTCATCATTTTTCTCATTAAGTGCAGCCTCAAATTCAGCTTTCTTTTTAGAAATTGTTTGCTCTAGCTCAAGATTTTTATCTATTAAAGCTACATTTGCTTCTCTAATAGAAGCAAATGCTGCTATGCATGATTCAGAACAAAGCTTGGCTTTGGCCTCAGAGGATACCTGTGATGAGGCATTGGATGATGACCCCTCAGCAGACTCAAGGGCCATCAGAGCAAGATTTCCAAATGGACTATCACCACCATGTTGACCAGCACCTTGGAGTAGTTGTTCCTGACCAGATAGATCATCTGGTAGACTACTCCAGTCAACAACTCCTGGGGTGAAGAAGCTGTGTTGTTGAGGTTGTGTTTGATGATGAGATGGGGAAGATTGAGGCTCAGGAAGAGCCTGTGGTGGCTGAGCAGAAGGTGCTTGAGTTTGACTGGGCTGAGGCACGTAGTAGCAGGGGTATGAGTATGGCATATAACCCTGAGGCACAAAATAAGCAGGTGATGCCTGTGCATGCGATGGATGACCAGAACTGGAGGAAGGTTGCCCTCTGTGCTGTGAGCTATTGCTTAGAAAAGTCACAAAGGGTGCAGAGGAGTTAGATCCAGATGATCTACACTCTCTAGCAAAGTGTCCAAGCCTTTGGCACTTGTGACACCTCAACTTGCTCTTGTCAAAACCAACTTTGGTTTTGCCAGAGAGACCAGGGAATTTTCTACCAATTCTTTTGTAGAACTTTTGAGATCTAATATTGATCATTGCCATTTGGCTCAAAATATCCATCTCTTCCAGATCATCATCTGGAATGCCCTTCAAATCTTTCATCAAAAAGCACCAGTTATCACTGCTGCCTCCTGAACTGCTACTAACACCAACAAAAGCTTGTTCAGAGTTGGTAGAGAAATCAATATGCTCATCATAAGAACTCTCTGATGAGGCATATTCAGACTCCTGACTTATCAAGGCAGCATTGCTATAGACAAAGTCATCAGTGAGCTTGCCAGAGGTAGACAACTTCCTCTTTTGCTCTATCTCCCTCTCAAATGTGAGCAGTTTCCCATGAAGTTGGGTGAGAGATAGAGTATCCAGGTCTGCACTGGAGCGTAGGACAATAGTATAAGTGTCCCATCTCTCAGGCAGTGACCTGAGGAATCTGTTGTTCATCTGGCTGTTGGAGTACTCTTGTTTGACCATCTTCAACTCAGAGATCAAACAAGAAAACCACTCAAACTGCTGAGTCAGAGTCTCACCCTTCCTATGAGAGAATGTTTTATATTGTTGGGCGAGGATTTCCCTAGTATTTGCTAGGACCGAATCGGTTCCTCCAAATTGTTCCTTCTGAGCAACCCATAGGTCATGAGCAGTTTCATGATGCAAAAGCCCTGAGTAAATCTCATTTGGAATAGCCATGGCTAAAATTCCATGGGCTCTAGCATCAATCTCGAACAGCTTTAGATCTTCGTCCGAATATTGTTCAGGTTTCTTCGGAACCTGTTCATTAGATTCAGGGACGCTCACCATAGGCTTGTATGGTCCATGCACCACTGACTTCCAACAACCAGCACTGTTGACAGACAAGTGGTGAAGCATACGTCGTTGCCATATGTTATACTCATTCCTCACAAGCATCGGAGGCTTGGTTGAGGAACCAGTATTGTGAGGATCGTTCGTTGGTGTTGTCATCTCAGTTTTTAGTCAAATTCAAGTTTAAACAAAACAAATGTAGCTCAAAACCACCAGAGAACCTCAAGTTTACGGCCAGAAACAACAGAATCTCTCTCTCTACAGCTAATTCTTGCAAATTGCTAATTCGATCAAACGTAGAGATCAAAAGAGCAGTTTCAAATGATCAATAGCGAAATCGATCAATGATTAACCAGCTCTGATACCATTTGACATGATCTCAGCCTCTAGTTTGATCAATTAGGTTGTATTCGCAGCGGATTTAGCACGAAAATTAGCAATTAATGCAAGAACATAAAGAATATTGCATGTAAAGTAAATTATAGAGAGAGAGAATAATTCTGCCTAAAATGAATAATATTCTATTTGTCTCACATGTTTCGGCACAAAATACAATTAGGTCACTGCCCTTTTATAGGCAAAAGACCCATACTGTTGTCAGATTCCACTGACATTAACAGTTATTTAACTAACTACTGATAGAACACTTAAACTACTGAAGATGTCACAACAGCTGACATCTTCTTACAAAATTTCTAAGTGTTCTACCTATTACAAGTACTGAAAGAGAAACTACTGAAAAGCTACAACGACTGAAGAACAAACTCTTCAGTCGTTTACAACTACTGAACTATAACAGCTGAAGAACAAACTCTTCAGCTGTTGTACAAACTACTGAAAGGAAAAACATAAAACTACTGAAAAGAAAAACCATCACAACAACTGAAGAAGACTTCTTCAGCTGTTGTGACAAACTCTGAAGCTTCAGCACTTTGGTCTTCAGACTTTGGTCTTCAGATGATTCATCAGCTGATGACTTCAGTAGTTGTCATCAGCTGATGTCTTCAGTCATTGTCTTCAGACTTTGTGCATCAGTAGTTGATCTTCAGTTCTTCAGTTCTTCAGACTTTGATCTTCAACACTTGTCTTCAGTACTTGAAGTCTTCAGTACTTGTATTTATCAGTACTTCAGACTTCAGTACTTATCTTCAGCACTTTGGGATCTTCAGCTATTGTTCTTCAGATCTTTGATCTTCAGCTGTTGATTCTTCAGACTTTGTCAAACTGCTGATGAAAGTCTTCAGCAGTCGTTGTGATGTCATGTGGGACTTAGAGGTTTTCCTGATCTTGGCTCATTGGTTCTTTTGGTCCAACAAACTCACTCAGCAACGCTGAATTTTTATGTGTTTCCAGTTGGCAGGTAGCGTTGCTGGGGATGGCACGAGGCGGCTACTCAGCTCTTTTGGGATGGCATTCTCCTTTTGATAATGCTGCCACGCAATGTGTTGTAGGCCATGATACGCGCAACACATTATGTTGCATGCAAGTGCAAGATTTCTTGAAGATCCTGATAAACAGGATTATTCAAGAAATCTTCTTTATGATGAAATTTTTTATGTTTTTATACTAGAGGTCACTGTTTATGACCCTATGATTGTTGAGGATTCATATAAACGGGATTACTTAAGAAATCCTCGGTTTCATATGCTTCAGCAACAATCATAGAAAAAGTTAGGCATCGTAAAGATGTAATTAGAAATGATGAAATCTTTTGTATAATGCTTTTGTAATGTAATGCAACATTAGATGTTTTGTAACTGACGTACGTTGTATTAAATGGCAAAAGTATTTATAGTAAAAGAAAAGTTTATCTCGAATGTTTCCGCTGCAATGTTTTATTTAAATGTATGCGATGAATGACCAACTGTAAGCGTCCCGGGAACGGGGCCTTACATATAATTTTTAGGATGGTAGCCTAATCTGTTTTGACCCATACTAACATATTTTTCATACAATTGGTACATATTTGCCATGTTGAATTTGACATCAACCACCATGCTCGAGAGTTTCCTTGAGTACAAGCTCTTCGATTGTGGGGCCAATGGTCTCATTTGCATAACTAAAACAACACATTAATACCTCCAATTGAATCCTACAATTGAAAAATCAATAAAACCATCACTTTTGTTCTTTTCATACATGTCAAATATGATTACAAAAATCACATCATTGAATATTGATTTCTTTAAATAAAGAGTAAATTATAAATTGTGTCCTTTATTAATATATGAAATTGCATGGTACGTCCTTTAGTTTTAATAATTACATACCATGTCCTTTTATTAAAAGATTTTGCACATATATTGTCTTTTACACTAACTATCATCTAGATGTACAGTTAACTTTGTTATGTGCCCCCTCACATGAGGTTATTTTTATCATTTTTTTTCACGTCTAATATATTAAAAAGATTATAAAAAATAAAAAATTTAAATGAAAAAAGAAAATTAAAAAATATCGGATCATTAAGTAAGTCGGTGAAACCAATCACTCTTGGTGTGTGTTCATTCGACCAATCGTCAAAACCTTTAATGACAACAACCTCCAATAACAATTATTAAAGTAAGAAGTCTAAGTCACAAATCATTAGAAGGTCGGGAAATCAGCAATAAACACCCAAAAAAACATGTAAATACTTTATAAACTACTCACACCAATAAATAATGAAAATCAATAAGGAATAACAACTTGGAGATTACCTGTGATTCTTTGAAATGCTTATATAATTGCAAAAGCAAGAAAATAAACTATTAGTTGCTCGTTAATCATAAAACAACATAAGCCAGAAATTCAAAGAGCAAACGAAATACAAAAAGTGAATTATGAATTTTAATCTTACCATCATTGTTTGTTCGAGTTCAATGGGGTTTCAATGGTGTGTGAGATGTTGTAGGTGGTGATGACCGGTATTGGGCTATCAAATAGAGGGGATGATGGATTTAATGGTATTGAACGTAAGAGAAACGCGGGTTCACTGATTTACCCAATGGTCCGATATCTTTTAATTTTATATTTCATATAAAGTAATTTAATTTTTTATTTGTTTAGTATATTATATGTGGAAAGAAAATGGCAAAAATGCACCTCATGTGAGAGATACGTAACTGAGTTAACTGTATATTTAACTGAAAGTTAGTGTAAAGGACAATAGATGTGCACATATTTTAAAAAAAGGACATTGGATGTAATTATTAAAACTAAAGGATATATCATGTAGGGAATTGTAAGAACTACAAATTAATTTTAGTGGGGAATTGTGAGAACTACAACACTTATACCTATTTAATATATACAATATAAAAGAAGTATATATGATGTATAACAATTAACAACGTTCAAATTAATATTCATGCATACCACTAAAGTCTCCTTGCCTTGTTCCACCAATATAAAGCAAGATATTATAACTTCTTTTACCTGCAAATGATAAGGAATTTATGGTCACATAGTTTAGAAGATACACAGTGGCCATTGTTGTGTTACAATAAGTTGCAGGAATTTATGGTCACAGTCTAGAAAATGATCAAGAAACAACCTTTAAAAAGCTATAATAATATCTATATTGAAACAAATTTGAATGAAATCGATACTGATTCGTTACTAATAATTGCTTAGAAACGAAATTAACTGAAATACTAAGCAATGTAATTACCGGTTATTACGAGGGAAAATCACATTTAATATTGACAACTTTTGAACCATCATCATTTATAAAGTGATGCTAATTGCCTCAAAATACTTAGCACCATTCATTTCCATGCAAATCCTTTCATGCCAGTTTAAAAAGACCCATGAGTACTTGTAACAAAGGTAGTTAAAGCCTAGGAAAAAGAGTGTGCATGAATCCAAGAGTGCTTGTGGTACTGCTTCTTTCTTAACAACATTTTTATCTTGTTTTACAAAAGGTTTCAGTTTCTACAAAATCATTAACTAAATTACATTTACATTTTACACATATACCAAATAGGTTAATAAATAATCGCCCTAAAGGTAAACTCATGCTAGCCATCAAATATTATATGGGCGAACATCTCAGTCGTCTATGATTTAAGCTGCATACCCAAAACCTATAACGTATTATTCAAAAGAGTGAGAATCAATATACCACAAACATCAAATTTGTTATTTGAAATCATATATCTGCAAACATTAACCATAATTACTAAGATGAAAAAACAATAAACACTTTCACATTGATTATACTACAGATATGAAAAAGTGAAAGTTATGTGATTAAACCTAATACCATTCATGGACTTCTCATAAAGATAATGCCAAAAAAATATCACTTACTCGGTCCTGGATGACCAACAAAATTCTATAAAATGGAGAATTCAAATGATATGAATTTCATACGTGAAAGACAAATCGATGAACAAAAAGCGTATAAATATGAAACAAATAGACGTAGGATTTAAATCGGTGAAGAATAGACTGGTTGTTGTGTCTTCATCCCATGAACACATTGTTCATAATTAAATCATCTCTCTTCTTTCAAACCAAGGCGCATGTATGTACTAAACCTTCTAAAATTTGTCACTTTAAGTTCTCCGCTTGCAACAAATTGTAAACATCAAATCAAGAACCAATATCCCATCTTCTAATTCGACAGGGAATAATTAGGGTGCTCACCTTAGGTGATGGTAAAATAAGCTTCCAACCCAAATGCCTGGATAGCCTCCGATCTAAATAAATACAACAATCCAATCAGTTAACCAATACTTGAATTTGATCAAGTTTTATTTGCTAGAGTGGTAGAGAAGTTTATCGACGGCATTATCGAATCATTCAGCCATATGATTCAGTAAAGAATGGCTCTAATCGAAGAGACCTACTCACCTACTTTTATATCAAAGCTTTTTAGTTCATCCAACAATGACCGTGTCTCTACTCAACTGAAGAGACCTACTCAACGACAGCCTTAACGACTTAAGTGGAGGTTGCGGTTTTAAGAGAAACGATGAAAATATCAATATAAAATAGTACCATCGTAACCCTATAACTTATCACTGTATTCTATAAATCAACCAGAGATGACACCAGCGACCTCTAGTATTCCGACGCGGGGGATGAAAGAGCTTTTTCAACTGGGGATGAAACTAATGACGAAGTTGAAGGGGCTATCTTTTGAAGTGATACCATCTTAATCTCGTAGTATAGATTACGTACATTGTGATTAATTCCAAAGAATCAGTAAGGCCCTGGTGGATTAATCATCAGCGGAGGTGGTAGAAATGGGTGGTACAGAGAAGACTAAAATTTGTCAAGCTAGTGAATCACAAAGATGAAATTAAACCTGAATCTTTTGAACCTTGAACCACCTCAATGATCGTATGCTTCTTGATTTAGGTGGTAGAGAGAAGAGGAACTTTCTAAGGTTTGAGTTTCAAAGACCCTGCCTTTTTGATTTAGGCGTGATGTTTCAAGAGATTTTGAATTGTGAACCACAACCACAAAGGGCGGGATATATTAGTTTTGAGGGCCATGTGCATTATAAAGTTGTATACTGTGCATCAAGAGTAGTAAAACTCTTATTTTTAAGAGTTTTTAGTAAATTACCATGTTACCCTTCCTATATGCATATTATATAGTAGTAGATACTCTTTTATACTCATAATACATATAGGCTTGCAAATAAATTGGTAGACCATAAACCAATTAGTCTCATATACAATTGTAAAATCATGACACACGCTAGGTATCCAATTACTCAATACTCATTAGTTATGAGATGTATCCGTTAGTTTGTTCAGAAAAACCTACTGAAATTCCCTTTTACATTTCTTACCATTTTTACTTTTGTATAATGATGTGTGTTTTGATATATATATTTTAATAATGGATATTACACAATTAAGCTTTAAATTTATAAAAAATAATTTTCACCTTATGGCTAACTACACACACAATAGGCAAGTGTAGCTTTTGGTAAGAACCAAGTATCGATCCGTGGACACGAAAGCTCATAATACTAAATCTTTGTCGTTATCTAGCTAATAAAAGATGATTTGTTGATAAATTGATTAACTAATTTAGCTAATACTTAAACTGATAAAGAAAGTAGACAATGATGAAGATAATCAATTAGAGGAAGATATCACTTAGACTTCGAGTCCGCTTAGCAAAACAATGAAAACATACATGAACCTATGGTGAGATCATCTTTTACACATGCAACATGGATGTAAACTAGACTCCTGTCAAGTTTATCTAATTATAAATATGTATTTGGATGCACACTTGTTCAGCTTGACTAAATAATCAACTATCATTTACCATTCCTAGTCAAATGTCATAAACCACATATTAATGTATGCATTTCATGAGTAAGTGTTCTAAAACATAAAGTTTCCAACAATATGTGATTGTAACACCCACAAGATTCATCATTTCATCAATTTCAACAAGAATACACAATCATTGAAGAACATTCATAGCCTTGTAATAAACATTGACCTAATCATCACCAAAAGTTAAACGTAATATGTAAAAGTATACTAAGCTTCATCTAATCTAAGTAATAAAGAGTGTTTAGCCCATGAGGCTTACAAAAACCACAACCAAGCTCATAACAATCAAAGAAAACATGATAGATCTAGATATTTTCAAACCAAAGATGAGTAGAGGTGGGTTGTGTAGAGTTGAATCTTCCTTTGAAATGCATTTCTTCAACCTAGTTTGAACTCTTGAAAGAACTCCTTCAAAGTTGTCACAAGGATGGAGAAAAACTAGGGTTTTTACTCCAAAATTCGTCTCCCCTAAAATAAAGAAGAAAAGGGGCTTTGTAAGAATTCCTAAAGTCTGATGCAGCCAAAACACTCTTGTAACTATCTACTGATCATATCTACTGAAGTCAACAGCTGAAGACATCTACTAAAGTTAACAGCTGAAGACATCTACTGAAGTTAACAGCTGAAGACATCTACTGAAGTTAACAGCTGAAGACATCTACTAAAGGTAACAGCTGAAGACATCTACTGAAAGTAACAGCTGAAGACAATAGCTGAAGACATCAGCTGAAAATATCAACTGAAGACAAAGTCTGAAGACAGTTTTCAGTAGTTGTCACAACAACTGAAGAAGTATTCTTCAGTAGTTGTGATGATCCTTCTTCAGTAGTTATCACAACAGCTGAAGAAGTATTCTTCAGTAGTTGTGATGATCCTTCTTCAGTAGTTATCATAACAGCTGAAGAAGTATTCTTTAGTAGTTGTGATGATCCTTCTTCAGTAGTTATCACAACAGCTGAAGAAGTATTCTTCAGTAGTTGTGATGATCCTTCTTCAGTAGTTATCACAACAGCTGAAGAAGTATTCTTCAGTAGTTATAATGATCCTTCTTCAGTAGTTATCATAACAGCTGAAGAAGTATTCCTCAGTAGTTGTGACAGTTCTTCTTTCAGTAGTTCTATGAAATGATCAAGTCTTCCTGCATGCTGCACAGAACATGAAGTAGTATTGCTATGAAAGTTTTACACCAGTTCAGAAACATTTCAAGTGTAAAATCTTTCATAGCCAAGACCAATATCTTCAGAAGCCAGAAATGAAGTCTTTCTTAGCATCAAGACAAAGTCTGTTGAAGCCAAGAAACCAAGACAGATTCTTCCGAAGACTTTTATCATAGATGCTTTATATGATGTACTTTTTCTGCAAAGCTGAACCACTTTGCCGCTGCCCACTCTGGTTGGTCACCAACTTATATGAGTTGGTAAAAAGGTCCATGCTTTAGGAAACTGTACATTGAGGTCTTGGGTCAAACCTTTCTACTTTATGTACCTTTATCCTTTTTGTAATATATTAGGATGTGAGCTATGGCATGTCATAGTCACTAGCCAAAAGGCAAATCTGCCTTTTGACTCTACATGGATTGTGTTGTCTAATTCGTGTATCCAGCTGGCGTTCAAAGTATGGTCGTCTGTAGGTTGTAGTATAAAGTATCTCAAAGTCTTGTAATGTATGTATGCTGAATACTTGTAACTTGAATTTGAGAAGCAATACACATCATCCTTGAAAACCAACCACTTGTGTTGTTATCTTGTTCTTTCTTTCTGAGTTTACTTTTATGTTCTTAGCATCATCATAACCAGTTCCCCATTTGATCTGTTAAGTGTTCTAATACACTCTCCTCATTGTGTTGTTGTGTTGTAAGTGCTAACCCTTCACCCGGTCCTGTATTTGGTATCAGAGCGTCCAGGCTCTTGATATAAGATCTCACCATCTTAAGATCCCTCACACACACAAAATACTTAACAACTCAAATGGCAGCTCTTTCTAAAGCTGATATGGAAACTGGTACTATGACCAAGTCCCCACTGATCAATCCTGAAGATTTTGACACATGGTGCACAAGAATGGAAGGCTTCATCAAGTGTCAAGATTCAAGGATGTGGGACTCAGTAATCAACGGTCCCTTCATACCAAGCACTACTTCTGCTACTGGTAATCGTATTATCCCTAAAGATGTAGATGATTACTCAGAAGAAGACAGGAAGAGAATAGAGCTTGATCAAAGGGCCATGACTTGTCTTCAAACTGCTCTTCCAAACTCCATCTACAGAGGCTTCAAGAAGTGCAAGACAGCTAAAGATCTATGGGAAGCACTGAAGCTCATGTATGAAGGATCCAAAGAAACTAAAGAAAACAAGAAGGATCTCTTGAAGCAGCAGTTTGAAAATTTCACCTTCAAGGCTGGTGAGACACTGACTCAACAATACTTCAGGTATGTTGAGACAGTGGACACTCTAGTGGATATTGGAGTAACTCTTGAGAACAAGGACATAGTAAGGAAGTTCATGTCTTCTCTTCCTAAACTATGGACACATTATTGTGTTGTGATCAAGAGAACTTTGGATCTTAAAACTCTTACTCTTACAGAGTTGTATGGTATCCTGAGTGCATTCCAGATGGAGATGAACATGTAAAATTCCCCTGGTAACTCCAATAACCAACTGAGTTTAGCTCTTCATGTGAATGAAAGGGAATGCATTAAACCACAACATCAGTTGCTATGCTACCCTGACAACTCATAAAAAGGGCCTTTCATCACTCTTCCAGAGACACCAAGAGAAAGCTACACTCAAGGAAGTCCCTTCCAAGAAACAAGTTCTTCTCATGCCTTTGTCTCAGCTGATGAAACCTCTGGCAACCTTTGCTTCACTCTTGAAGACTTGGACTGTATCCATCCAGATGATCTGGAGTATATGGAGATAGTTCAGCAAATGGCTCTTCTCACTCATAGAGCCAAGAAGTTCTACAAGAGGACTGGGAGTAGATTTCCAAGCAATACATCCAGTGGAAAGTTTGGGCTGGAAAAAAGCAAGGTAAAGTGCTACAACTGTAACCAGATGGGGCACTTTGCAAGAGAGTGTAAGGCACCAAGAACAAATGGTGGCCAGACACAAACCAGGCCAAACTACACTGAGAAAGTTCACCAGAATGAGAACATAAAGCAACAGGCCGCAGTTGCTGTTGAAGAGGGAGGCTTTGACTGGAGCTTTCAGATAAAAGATGCATCTCCAAACCAAGCTCTCATGGTAGATCGTGATGAAACCAAGATATTGGAAAATCTTTGCTCTTCTGAATGCATTGCTAAAGTTAACAGATACAAGTCATATAACTTAGAGCTGAGATCTGACCTTGAGTCCTTAAACATCTTGAAAGCTGATTTTAAAAGAGCTGAAAATGACTATAAACTTAAAATAGAAGATTTAGGGAAAACCATTTCAACTCTTAAACATGAGCTAACAAATTACAGGACTCAGATCAAAGATCTCATACCTAAGTTAACTGAATGCCAAGCTGAGCTTGTGATCAGCAAAGCTAAGGCAGAAAATTGTGTTCTTGAAGAAGATACCTTCAAGAACATAATATCCTCATCCTTGCATGCAAAAGTGTGTTATCAGAACAAGCAGGGACTGGGATCTAGTAAGATAGCTCCTCCACACACCATCTTGTCTGTAAGATCTCCCAGGTGTGGAACTTGTGAAGATGAGTTTCCCCTCATAGATCCTTTGACTGAAGAGGATGAAGAGGAAATGGTGAAGAATGACTTTGGTTTGAGTGAAGAAAAGCATTCTGAGAAGGGTCACCATCCTTCTGAGGAGAGTAAAACTATTGAGATGACCAAATCAAGAAGAAAGAACTTGATCAGGAAAGCCAAAAGAAAATCAAGGAAGGCTCAAGAGATCAAGGCTACTTTTGACTCTAAGCAAAAACAAGTTTTCATCTCTGCAGGGTTTGAAGTAGTTAAGACTGATGACATGAAATCTGGTTCATGTGCAACTCATCTCAGTAACAGGAAGAAGACTGATCTGTTGTGTGTTACTGCTACACAACCTGGACCATCCAATTCCAAGAACAGTTCTCAACCCAAAAGAACTGTCTCAGCTCCTTCAAAGGTGAAGATGGAGAAGGTATGTGACCAAAGTCGGTGCTCTTCCATGAAGAAGACTCTTGGAAAGAAGAATCTGAAGTGTGTCATGTGTGAGGGTACCTCTTATTTGGCTAAGGATTGTCCATACAATCCTAAGGGTACTCTTCACATGATAAACAAAGAGACTTCCAAAAGTTCCAAGATGACAAAGAATGTAAGTGGAAAACTGCCTTCGGAAGAAAATTTGGTCTTAGAAAAAAGGAATGTTTCTGAAGTACTGAAGCTTGCTGCAGTAAAGGCAAGATCTTCCGAAGGACCAGTCATCAAAACTTCTGAAGTCTCAAAAGCTTCTGAAGTATTGAAGGTCAAGTCTAAACTTCCAAAGGTGGTGTGGAAGTCAAAGAAAGACCAAAAGACTGAAGGTTCTTCATCAACAACAGCTCAAGATCTTCAAAGCACAACCATTGGATCTATTACTGTTGCATTGTCTTCAACTGTTTTAAATGAGCCCAAGACCAATAAGGCTTGGGTTTCCAAATGTAACTAGCTATCTCTTTGTGCAGGAACAGCTACAGACAAACAAAAATGTGTGGATCATTGATAGTGGTTGTTCCAGGCACATGACAGGCAATAGGTCACTACTCCAGAAGTTTGAAAGAATTGATGGAGGACCAGTTGCTTTTGGAGGAGATGTAGGTGGTTACATTACTGGAAGGGGCAAGGTCACAAATGGTAAGCTCAGCATTGACAAGGTAAACTTTGTCAAGGACCTTGGATATAATCTTTTGAGTGTATCTTAATTTTGTGATCAGAGTCATAACATGCTGTTTACTAAGCATGAGTGCATTGTTCTCAAGCCCGGGGTGATCATTCCTCATGAGCACATCCTACTCAGAGCCCCCAGGAAAGGGAACATGTACAAGATGGATTTGCAAGAAACATCTCCCTCAGGAGAAGTTTCATGCTTTCTATCTAAAGCTAATAGTGATGAATCTTTCCTTTGGCATATAAGAATATGCCATGTAAACTTTAAGAACATGAATAAATTAATTAAGAATGATTTGATAACTGGAATACCAAAAAGAGAGTTTACAAGTGATGATCATTGTGTTGCATGCCTGAAAGGGAAGCAACACAAGGTATCTTACAAGCCTAAGGAAAGAAATTCCATCACTACACCCCTACACTTGTTACATATGGATCTCTTTGGCCCCACTAATGTAATGAGTTTAGGAAGGATCTTTTACTGTTTGGTGATCACAGATGACTTTACAAGATTCACATGGGTATTCTTCCTTAGAACTAAGGATGAGACCCCTGAGATTCTAAAGAATTTCATCTTAAAAATTGAGAATCAATGTGATCACAAGGTCAAAACCATAAGATGTGATCAAGGAACTGTGTTCAAGAATCAAACACTTGATACATTTTGTGATGAAAAGGGTATTACAAGACAATATAGTGCTCCCAGGACCCCTCAGCAAAATGGAGTTGCTGAGAGGAGAAACATGACACTAATTGAAGCTGCAAGAACTATGTTGTCTGACTCTAAACTGCTCATCACCTTCTGGGCAGAGGCAGTCAACACTGCCTGCTATGTGCAAAACAGAGTTTTAGTAGTTAAGACACATGGTAAGACTCCTTATGAACTTTGGCACAAGAGGAAACCTTTCATTGGTTTTCTCAGGTCTTTTGGTTGTCCTTGCACCATCTTGAATACCAAAGATCATATAGCCAAGTTTGCTGAGAAATCAGATGATGGACACTTCATTGGATACTCTTCTCAAGCTAAAGCTTATAGAGTATACAATCTCAGAACTAGAGTAGTTGAGGAGTCAGCCAATGTGACTTTCAATGAACACACACCCAGTGTGAAAGGTTTTGGTCCGGATTGGCTGTTTGATCTTGATTTAGTTACCAACTGTTTTAACAAATCTTGTGAGCATGTTTCAGGAACTACAGATATATTGCCTACAGGTGATCCTGATCCAAGAATTGAGCTGAGAAGATCTTCAAGCAACATATCTCCAGCTCCAGTGGTAACTAATCCTGCAATTGAAGCTTCTACCAGCACATCAATGACAAATCCTGCTGATACATCTGAGTTGCCTTCATCTTCCAGTTTTGAGGCACAAAACTCAAATAAAGAAACTTCAAATGTTAGGAAACATGGTGGTGGTGACAGTGATCAAGAATTTCTTGATGCTAAGAACCATCCCATTGAAGAAAATCTCAATGATGTCACACACTCATTGGATCAAGTTAATCTTGATAGGTGTGCTGCTATAGAGGGTGAATCCTCCTTGCCAGATCAAAATTTCTCCAATTTGGATCTGTCTAAACAACTTGCTGTGATTCCTCAACTAAGGATCCACAAGTCTCACCCCTCTACAAACATCATTGGAGATGTTGGTACTGGTGTAAGAACAAGAGGATAGTCTCATAATGCAAATATCTGTCTTCACTCTTGTTTCTTATCCCAAATAGAGCCAAAGAAGATTGATGAAGCTCTAAAGGATGGAAGTTGGGTTGAAGCTATGCAAAAGGAGTTGCTTCAATTCAAGAGACAAAAGGTTTGAAATCTATGTCCTCTTCCTCATGGGAAGACTACAATAGGTACAAAATGGGTTTTCAGAAATAAGAAGGATGATAGAGGATTTGTCATCAAGAACAAGGCTAGACTAGTTGTTCAAGGGTATACTCAAGAAGAAGGAATTGATTACACTGATGTCTTTGCTCCAGTAGCAAGACTTGAAGCTGTCAGGATATTCCTAGCTTTTGCTACATCCAAGAATTTCAAGGTCTATCAGCTTAATGTCAAGTGTGCTTTTCTTTATGGAGTGATTGATGAAGAGGTGTATGTCAAACAACCACCTAGCTTTGCAGATCCTGATCATCCTGATTATGTCTGCAAGCTTGACAAAGCTCTTTATGGGCTACATCAGGCACCAAGAAAGTGGTATGAGACTCTATCTCAGTATCTCTATCAGCATGGCTACAAAAGGGGTACCATTGATGGAACTCTCTTCATCAAAGGAACAAGAGATGACATAATGCTAGTTCAAGTATATGTAGATGATATCATCTTTGGGTCAACTAATCTAAAGCTCTACAAAGACTTTGAGAAGCTGATGAAGGATAGATTTGAAATGAGTGCCATGGGGGAACTCAATTTCTTTCTAGGGATTCAAGTGAAGCAGGTTGACAATGGTATCTTCATAAATCAGTCAAAGTATGTGCAAGACATACTTAAAAGGTTCAACATGACTGAATGTAAGGTTGCTAGGACACCCATAGCTAGAAACCACTCCCTTAGACCTGATCTTGAGGGGGAGTGTGTTGATGAACATCTCTACAGGGCTATGATTGGGTCTCTTATGTATCTTACAGCTAGCAGGCCAGATATTATGTTAGCCACTTGCATCTCTGCAAGATATCAGGCCAACCCCAAGATGTCACACCTAATCATTGTCAAAAGAATTCTAAGATACCTTAAAGGAGCCCCATCTCTTGGCCTTTGGTATCCTAAAAATTCTGACATCAACCTGTATGCATATACAGATAGTGATTACGGTGGATGCAATATGACTGCAAAGTCTACATCAGGGGGATGTCAATTTCTTGGTGGAAGGATAGTCTCTTGGCAATGCAAGAAACAATCCTGTGTATCTGCATCAACTGCTGAGGCTGAATACATTGCTGCTGCAAGCTGTTGTGCTCAAGTGCTTTGGATTCAAATCAGATGCTAGACTATGGATTCAACTTCAAAGAGACTCCTATTCACATAGACAACAACAGTGCTATCTCAATCACAGAAAATCCAGTGCAGCACTAAAGAACTAAGCACATCAACATCAGGTATCATCTGATTAGAGATAATTTTGAAAAAGGATTAATCATACTAATCAAAGTTCATACAGATGAACAATATGCTGATATGTTCATAAAAGCTTTTGATGAACAGAGATTTAAATATCTTATATCAGCTATTGGGATGATCAACTTTGAATAGCTTTTCTTAAAAAACTTAATCATATTATTTCTAAAACTATGTGTGTTCTATGTTGTCTATTCTATCACCATTATAAGCCCCAGTTTCTCTTCGGAAGAAAATTCTTTTAGGATATTCCTTAGATTTTTTAGAATTTCACACAAGTTGCAAAATTCTTCAAAATCTTTGAAATATTTTTGGAGGCAAAATTTGCCTTCGGAAGCTTTCTGGTTAAAACTTCCGAAGCAAAATATCCTTCATGATCAAAACTTCTGAAGATAAATTATCTTTGGAAGATTTCTTAGAATTCCAAGAAAACTACTTTTGGGAAAAAAGCAAACTACTTTTCAGAGGTGGGACCAACACAATGGATTTCAAAGTTTATCCTTTTTCATTAACTTTGTCTCAAATCCAAATTCATACACATATCCAACGGTTACACCTCTTTCCTCTACCTACTCCAAAATTCACCCATACCTCAAACCAATTTTCTCTGAAATCACTTTTGCTTTTCACCTTTCTTCATCCTTAAGCTTTTCAAAATGGACAACATTCCAAACAGAAACAACCCAAATTTCTCCATGCAATTCCATAGGCAGCACAATCAAGTTGCCTTATTGCACTCTGAGAAAGATGATAGTTTCTCAGAGGTTTGCCATTTTCTTGCTCTATCCAACTACTACATCTCACTCACCATTGATCCTATTCTTTATGAGGATCACCTGCTTGACTTTTGGAGGACATATCAAGAGGTTATTATGGATGGGGAGAAGGCATTGTCTGCCACAGTGCAGGGGAGGACAGTCTTTATCACTCCAGCCATCATCAAAACCCATCTTCAGCTGGATGATTAAGAAGGTGAACTGTCTTTCCCAAAGGAAGCTGTCAACTATTCCTTTGAGCAGATGGACTATGAGGGAGATTTCTCTGTAAAGACCTTTAGGAAAGGGAAGGTCTCATTCCAGTGGAAATACCTACTCCATGTAGTGATTCACAGCTTGTCCAACAAGCATGGTGGGTGGGACCAGATTCCTGAGGATCTCTCCTTTATAGTTCATGGAATGGTACAAGGGGTCAAGTTCAGGTACTCATAATTTGTTTACACAAACTTGCTTGCTAACTTGGACTCCTTAGAATACTATGCGTTTCCTAGATATGTTCAACACATTCTCAACTGTAAACTTGGATCACAGTTGAGGGAAACAAATACTATTCTTAAATTGGGACAGATGAAGCCAGGCATCTTTAAGATTATGAAGAAGCCAACTGTAGCCTTCTCAGGGGTAGAAACAGCCTTGGTCTCCAAAATGTTAGAGCTCATTGCTCAATGTGACAACCTACCAACACAAGCTAGTGTTGAACCCACACCTTCTACATCTTAACCACCAATACAGCCTCAAATCATCCTCACCTACCAAAGAAAATCCAAACGAACCCCTGCTTAAGCTATTGAGTCTGTGCAAGTCCCCATATACTTACCCATACAGGAAGAAGTGGATACTAGAGCTCCCACTTCTCCTAAGGAGCAAACCACTACCATCTCTTCAAGAATCAGTGCTGATATTCCTCATGATCAGCCTGATGAGCTCATAAGCCAAAATGCCTTAAGCCTTCACTCCGAATCTCAACACTCAAGTGAAAAACCTTCAGGGGACAGTTACCATCCCCAGTCTTTGGACTTAAATACCCAAATTCCCAACCTTGAATTCTATGCTGATGAGGACTTAGGCTTCAGTGAGCACCATGAATCTCTCTATCCCTCACCTACTAAAAGAAAGAGGAGTGCTTCTGAATTACCTATGTCTATCCCACATCAGTCACCCATTACTGAGGTGGGTCCTTCTGAACTTATTCAGGGGATCCATATGGAAGAGGCTCTCACTTTTGCAAGTGACATCATTAAGACCTCAACCATGGCAACTCAGCCCATTGACACTTCATCTCAGGCTGTCAATGAGCAGTGGAAATCCAGCAGCCAAGAACCCCATGCTGGTGATGAGAGTGAGGACTTAGGTCCAATTCTCTCACCCCCCCCCCCCATGATTCTTCTGATGAAGAAGAGGGGAATCTGAGACTAAAGGTGCAACAACTGTCAAAAACATGCACTTACTTAGTCTCTAAGGTTAGTCATCTTGAATTTCAAGTGACTACCTTAAACAATAGGGTCAATGATCAGCAACTTAAGATATCTTATCTTAAGGAAAAACTAGCTGAGAGACCTTTAAGAAGAGCTCAACCAGGAACACAAGAACCTGAGGATGTGGCTGACCTAACTCCTAGCTCACCTATACAAAAAGGTGATGCTACCAAAAAGGGGGAGAAAGTCACTACAATCACAGAACCTGGGAGTTCTTCAAGGAGTATGGACATTGAGGACTCACCATCCTCTCTTGTCATTGTTCCTACTCAGCAACCTCCTCAAGTTCACATTGATGTGAACATCCTAGACTGCTTGTTTCAAAGTCTTATGGGGAGGGTGTATCAAGGCAAGAAGCTGAAGAAGATAGACCAAGGCAATCAGGTAATATCATTGGTCAACTGGATGTTGAAGCAGACCCTGAGATTAGCTTCAAAGGGAAAACCTTGACTGAAGGCCCAGTGATAGAGCCTGAAAGTCCTACCTTACAGTCAACTGATGAAGTGACAGAAATTGAAACACCTGTCACCACAACAACTACTTCAGCAACTCAACCCCTCAGTGAAACACCTGCTGGTGAAGATGTATCACAGTCTCTCTCTGGCCAGATCTTGGATGCTACACCAAGCAATAAAGGCCAAAGCTCTCTCCACCCTGTGTCACAAAGGTCTATGGGTGACAAGGGGAAAAGGGTTCTAACCCCCAAGGAGATTGAGGAGGAGGAAAGAGAGAGAAAGAGGAAGCTAAGGGGAGTAAGTTCCACTGGGTCTTCAAGCTTCATGCAAGCTGCTATCAGGGCTGCTCACAGACCAAACACTCAAGATGCTGAGTTGAGGGCAGTCAGGATTACTTACTTACAGACCAGGAACTATGACATAGATATGATTATATCTCTCCCCTTAGAGGAACTAAATGATCTAGCTGACATGGAAATGTCAAGAGAAAGGAAGGAAGCTGAAGATACAAGAATTCTTCTTGAGATCAAAGAGATGAAAAGACAACAAAGATTATACAAGCATATTCCTACTCTCTCGCCAGTTCAAGAAAGTCCTATGCAAGAGGCTGTGGCTGCTACACAAGAACCTCAGGTAGATAAAGAAACAGATAAACAAAGAATGATAGACTACCTGAGTGCCACAGGCTTCTACCAGGCAGAAGCACTTCTTCCTTTGTCCTTTGAGTACATTGAGTTTGAGTATCTCAAACAACTTGAACTTCAAGTACTCAAAGTGCAGAAGTTAACAAAGAAGAAAATAAGGGAAGAAGCTGCTAAGTCAAGAGCTCTCATTCAGAAGAACTTGAAAAAATTTGATGATATACAAAGAATGATGAGCTTCTTGAAGCTGTATGGATTCTCTGGAAGGAGACTTGGCCTTATGTCTCTATCTACTATGGATGATCATATCAGGGTGATCAAGCAGAAGATCAAGAGTGAAGAGCTTGCTGACTTGCACACTCCTCCAAGTCAAGCTCTACCTCAAGTCTAGTTTAAGTTTGAACAACAAAAGACAACTCAAACAAGAACCTCCAGCTTCATCTTCTGATCCACAGCAGGGTCAACGGCCAGCCTCTTCAACTATTGATCAACAGCAAGGTCAAAGGCCAGCCTCAATATCTGACCCATAACAGAGGTCAAACTCCCTCTCCTTCTGAACCTATGAGGGAGGAACACCCAACTGAGGAAGACACAACTAATCTACAAGGTGTTGCAGGCTAGTCTTCTCAGTTAAACACTGCAAAGAGGAAGAAGAGGATGGCTTCTAAATCTGATGCAAAGAAGAAGTCAAAATCAAACATCCTCTGATCCTCAGGATGAATAAGAACATCCTAAGGAAGTGCAAGAAGAGAAAGCCAAATCATCTCAAATTCAAATGGCTCCTCTTGCATCAGGAAGACTGTGAGCTGCTGAATATCTTCAAGTTTTTTGGTAGCATCAGCCTAGCGGGAGTTTGTAAGGATTCCTAAAGTCTGATGCAGCCAAAACACTCTTGTAACTATCTACTGATCATATCTACTGAAGTCAACAGCTGAAGACATCTATTGAAGTTAACAGCTGAAGACATCTACTGAAGTTAACAGCTGAAGACATCTACTGAAGTTAACAGCTGAAGACATCTACTGAAGGTAACAGCTGAAGACATCTACTGAAGGTAATAGCTAAAGACAACAGCTGAAGACATCAGCTGAAAATATCAACTGAAGACAAAGTCTGAAGACAGTTTTCAGTAGTTGTCACAACAACTGAAGAAGTATTCTTCAGTAGTTGTGATGATCCTTCTTCAGTAGTTATCACAACAGCTGAAGAAGTATTCTTCAGTAGTTGTGATGATCCTTCTTCAGTAGTTATCACAACAGCTGAAGAAGTATTCTTCAGTAGTTGTGATGATCCTTCTTCAGTAGTTATCACAACAGCTGAAGAAGTATTCTTCAGTAGTTGTGATGATCCTTCTTCAGTAGTTATCATAACAGCTGAAGAAGTATTCTTCAGTAGTTATGATGATCCTTCTTCAGTAGTTATCACTGTTGGGTTTACTAGAACACAAAATCTATGTTTAACCTTTTAAACATTCTGAAAAACGCAGCGGATGCATGGCTTTAAAACCAATTTTAAAGCTGAAAATCTTATGTTCTATATGTTGTTTTAAGATGAAAACAAAAACCCAAATCAATAGGATCATATATATGTGAATAGATTAGTTATCATGAAGCAAATATAACAACCAAATCAACACAATGAACTACCTTTAGAAGCTGTCAAAAATTTGGATTTCCAGCGCTTGGAGCGCCCCCATGGAAGCTTGGAGCGCCCCTATGGAAGCTTGGAGCGGCCCTATGGAAGCTTGGAGCGGCCCTATGGAAGCTTGGAGCGTTCCTGATGCCGAGGCTTTCATAAGCTGCTGAAATCGTGGATTGAATCAAGATAACGATGTTCTTGAGTGGCCAAAACACCAAGAGAAGGTGTTCTCAAGCAATCATACCCACAAGCCTTCAAGGAAACACCATTTTGCTAGGATTTTGTACACCAAATCCCGTCAAGAAGACTGCTGGATTCGACTTTCAGCCGTGAACAAACACAAAGCTGCTGGAACTTTGTTTCATCCATGAAATCCGTCTTCTAGATGAGAAACACAACTCTTGGTCATCGATTTTGCATGTGAGAGAAGTCTAGATCAGATGTGTGTGTGTTCTTAGAGAGGATTTTTTTGTTTCAAAAACAAGAAAAGGGAGAAGAAGGGCAAAGGCCCCTTGCGGCCGTGAATACCAACAACCCTTTTTTAGGGTTTTCATCCCCTTTAAAAACCTCCTAACTTTTATTTAAAAATGTTTTAATGTAATTAACCTTTTAATTACACATAATATGCACACACACACTATTATTATTTGATGTTGCTTAACTAATTTAAACAACATAACAAATAATATCCATGAACAAACTATCCTCATAATTTGTTCTTTCTCGCATACAATTTATTTAGAAAACCCATTTTCTAAATTGGTGTAATTATTTAATTGCATGATCATATCATCAATTAAATATTAATTGGTGTTTGCTAAGCTTGTTATTGGGTATGACCCGACTTGGATCACAACGTACTAACCACATCAATGTTCTATGTGTCTTGGGCATACAGAATCCAACAATCTCCCACTTGCACAAGATACATAGAAGATTGATGCAAGCAGTAAATACCGCCTAACAACGGTTTACTACCCTTAATACGCATGACTTAGAAGCCATTCAATAACATCATCCCCTTCAAGTATCCAACTTAAAATGATTTAGGTGAATCAATCATTTATCCTTTTGTTACAGATGTCATGTTAAATCCAAGGACACAGAATGATCATTCCTTGTTGATTTAACTTAATCAGGCCTTAGACATCATACTCTCAACGAATAAGAGGAACAAATCCCATCTTGACTACATACGTTTCTCACAATCACCTTATGTCATACCTGAACATAGCCTTATGTACTGACAATTGTTTCATATCAGTGAAGAACTAGCTCAAGGTATAACACTTGGTGAATATCAAAACCCAATATGTATCTCAGGTCGGAGGATACCAAATGATATTCGCCTTTACTCAAATTTACTTATGATCAATCAATAAGATTCCATGTAGTAAGATTTGAGATGCGGGTCAGTCCAATATTCGTATCCCACGAATATCTATGAACCTTGGCAGCAACCAATTGCTCTATATTCATGCCTTATGAATATCCACCAATCCAAGTTCATAATAATCTTACATTCATATTTGTTCCCACAAATATGACCGACTACGGACATTTAGAATAATAAAATTATTCATGGATGTAAACATGCTAAAAGGAACATCACTTAAGATATCGTAAATACATAGATAAGTTAAGTATTACAATTGCTCCATATTAATAATATTAATACTAAACAGATCAATTCCAATCACTAGAATATCGAAGTCCTAAGGCACAAGTATGACTTTCATGCTTTGCCCTTTCTAGGAGCTTCGTGAGTGGATCCGCAATGTTTTGATCAATGTGAACTTTGCGAATACATATCTTTCCCTTTTCAACTTCATCCCTTATGTAGTTGAATTTCCGCTCATTGTACCTAATCTTTTTATGTGCACGGGGTTCCTTGATTTGAACAATCGCACCCTTGTCATCACAAAGATTTCTAAGGAGTCTTGAATGGTAGAGACCATCCTTAGATTGGTGATAAACCTTTTATCCATGCAGCTTCCCAAGCTGCTAATGAGGCGGCTATGTATTCGAATTCTGTAGTGGACAATGCTACCCTATTCATAATGGAGACGTACCCGATTGTGATCGAGAATCATCTCGATCAGTTTGGAAACTAGCATTCGTGTAACCCTTTACAACTAGTTCCTCTTCATCAGATCCGTATATTAGAAACACATCCTTAGTCCTCCTAAGGTATTCCAATATACTTTCAACAGCCATCCAATGGGTGTTACATGGATTCTGCTGATATCTACTTGTCATGCTTAACGCGCATAACATGTCCAGTCTAGTGCATATCATCGCATATATGATGGATCCTATAGCAGACGCATATGGGATGTCCCTCATATAATCTTGCTCATCCTTTGAGCTTGGACATTGAGATGCACTCAATATTGTCCCTTTTGAATAGGTACTATACCTTTCTTAGAGTTTACCATCTTGAACCTTTTCAAGATTTTATCAATGTATGCACTTTGGTTTAACCCTATCAACCGCCTCGATCTATCCCTATAGATCTTTATTTCCAAAATATAGACGGCTTCACGGAGATCCCTTTTGGAAAAACAATTTCCAAGTGTAGTATGTCATCAACATACAATACTAAGAACGTAATTACACTCCCACTAGCCCCTTGATACACACAATCCTCGTTAGCGTTCTTGATGAAACCCAATTTCTTGATCTTTTCATCAAAACGTTGATTCTAATTTCTCGATGCTTGTCTCAATCCATAGACTGATATCTTTAACTTGCATACTTTATCAGGATGACTTTCATTGCGATTGGCGAGAAGGTTTTGTCATAATCAACCCTTTGACTTAGAGTGAAACCTTCTGCTACAAGTCTTGCCTTGTAAGTATCCAAGTTTTCATGCATGTCAGTTTTCTTCTTGAAAACCCACTTGCATCCAACCGGTTTGGAGTTAAGTGAAGAGTCAACCAATTCCCAAACTTGGTTGTCATGCATGGATTGCATCTCTACGTTCATGGCTCCTAGCCACATGTCACAATCCGAATTGGACATTGCATCATGGTATGTAGTTGGCTCTTCGGAGTCAACAACGTAGTATCCATCTATGAAAAATCCACATCTTTCATGTGAAATGCTAACTTTACCAGATCAGCGAACGTTTTGTGTGTATTGATCAACCTCTTGATCATGATCAACAACCTCTTATTGATTGCTAGTGTCAACCAAAAGTGTATCGGCTTGTGGATCTTGATCCTCATCAAATTCCACTGTTCTATGCGTCATTCCTTCCATAAGGAACTTGGCTTCCAAGAACACTGCCTTTTGAGCAATGAAAAACTTTTGCTCTGTTGGATCAAAGAAGTAGTATCCTTTACAGTCCTTTTGAATATCCAACAAATATACACTTAGTGAATCGACTTTCAGTTGGTTTGGGTGTTACGCTTAACATAAGCTTCATGACCCATAATTTTAAATATGATAGCGATGGAACTATTCCATTCCATATTTCAAAAGGCGTCGAATCCACTTTCTTGGTTTGGGCCATATTCAAAATATGAGCCGCGGAGAGTAGTGCGAAACCCCAAAATTATAGAGGTAGTGAGCTTATAGCCATCATAGGTCGAACCATATCCAATAGGGTTTGATCTCCTTTCAGACACATCATTATGTTATGGTATTCTGTGAGGAGTAAGTTGTGAGACAATCTTACAACTTCCTAGATGATCCCTAAAAGTCTCACTTAGGTATTCACCTTCTCTATCTAAATGGAGAACTTTGGTAGTTCTATCGAGTTGATTTCCTACTTCATTCTTGAAGCTTTTGAACATTTCAAATTCTTCATGTTTATGTGCCATCAAGTACACATAACCATAGTGACTATAATCGTCGGTTAAGGTAATGAAGTAAGTTTCATCATACCTTGTCATTTTCTTAAAAGGACCACATACATCCAAATGTATGACTCCTAATAAGTCTTTTGCCCTCTTATTAGTACCACTAAAGGGCGTGTTGGTCATCTTGCCTTGTAAACAAGATTCACACTAATCAAATGAACAATTTTCATCTGTTGTCAAAAGACCATTCTTTTAAAGTGTTTAAATCAGTTTCTTGTTTATGTGACTAAGATGACAATGACAAGAATAAGAGTCAAACCATTTTAAGTCTCTTGGTGTATGATAGGTATAATGTGTTATTATAGGACGAATCATCATGAACCAATTCATAAATATCATTAGAAGGCATAGCCTTGAAATAATATACATCATCCATATAAACATAAATACCATCATTTACTCACTTTAAATCATAACCATATCATTTTAAAAGGGAAACTTAAATCATGTTCCTAGTCAAACTAGGAGCATATAACATGTTTTGAAGAACAACTTCCAAACCTTTTGAAAGTTTCAAAACATAGTCTCCTTTCTTAAAGTGCTTATTTCTTTTGAACCCTTGCAACAAATTGCAATAGTGAGTTCCATATGAGGTATCCAATTACCCATGTGCTTTTAGGAAATAACACCTAAGTTAATATGGATTATGAAAGTTATACTTAAGGTTTGCCCAGCATCCCTTTTATTTCTCAACTCATTGAGATAGGTTGGATGAATCCCTTTCAAATGACCTATCTCACCATACTCAAAGCATGGATCGTTTTCGGTTACCTTAAGCTTCATAAGCTTAGGTTTTGGAGGTTCCGCTTTGATCTACCCTTACCCATTGCCTTTGATGTGCCCTTCTCCTTTGGCAACATTTGCCTTGGGATCGGGAATGGCCTTTCTTTATTGATCTAGAGAATAGGTAGAACCTTTCTACCCATCCCTGCCTTAGCTGTTGTGAGCATTGCGTGAAACTCACCAATGCTCTTGTCCTATGCATTCATATTGCAATTCATTATGAATGTCTCAAACATTTAGTTAGGCCATTAAGGATCAAATCCTTGGCCAACTTCTTTGAGACAGGACAGCTAAGCCTCTCGAGGCGGCCTAAACATCGTCGGGGTCGGGTTGGTTAGGAATAGGATCGTCAAGGGCATTTGCCTTTGCTCTTGCTTGAGAACAATTCTCAAGTTTCGAGACCAGTCCATAAGATTATTATGGTACAGACGATCCCTCTCTAAAATAGTTCTCGGTGATAGGGTATTGACGGTCGGGGTGGTAGCATTATTGTTTGCGGTCATTCTATAAATTTTACAAAGTTCTTTTAGTATTTCTGAAAAATTTCATTTTAATTATTAATACCCTTTATGTCTCATAGACAATTAATAATTAAAATCTAGAATCCAACGTTACATTCAAATAATGGTTAGGTGACCTTTATCCCATTATTCAAATTAACAAGGTAGTCAATATTTGACAATTGCAACCCTTTGCAACTTCTAGCGGTATGGGATCGACTTTAAACGTCATATGCAAAGTCGGCATGTTAATCCCATCAACACCATTTGGAAACCATATTTTAGGTGATCCATTCAACATGGTTTGCAAATCAAGTTACCCTACTTGCACACACATGTGAGCTTACCAACACAAGTGGTTAGGTGACCTTTATCCCACCAATGTGGTATTCCCACCTTAAGTCATAAGTTCCCTCAAAATGGTTAGGTGACCTTTATCCCATTAAGAGTTTCCAAATGACTTAAGTGTTGTGCAAAAGGACGGTGTTAAACTTGTTTGAAAAAGGGATTTTTAGTTTTCATTGATTCTAGTTTGAAAACTCTATTTACCTTGTATTTGCATGCTTTCAAATGCAAGGTATCCTATGGTTCACTTTTAATAAAACCTCTTTTATTAAATCATTAATCCTTTAATAACCTTTTATTAATCACTTAATGATTAGGAACCATAAAATTCAGCTTGTTAAGTTTGTTTATTAGTTTGTTATGCACATCCAAATGTCAAATAACAATCACACAACAAACAACCAAACAAGTACAATCATACAAGCATATGTGCATAACTATAGCCACTAAGTTGACTACACTTGTTTGCCATCACAAGTGTTGTCATAAGGTCTTTCCTAAGGGTTCAACACAACACAAATGATGAGGTCTTCAAAGACTCCCACTTGAACTTGCATCCAAATGCTTCAAGTCCATCGTTTGTGTCTTCCTTTTGTGCTTCCTTCCCGAGCATCTTCTTTTACAAAATATATATCCTAATACATATTTTCTAGTAAAAGAAAAAATACTTCTAATCTATTTATTACATGCCAAATGAATAAATAAATTACAACCCAAATAGAAATACCAAAAGGATTATTACAACCCATAAAGAATGAATACAACCAACATGACAAGATTACAATCAACCAAATCCCAAACACACATGGTCAAGGCTATGTTATGCACTAATATATGTATCCACATACATCATTTCAAGAACTAAATGAACCCCATTTGACCCTAAATTTTCAGCCAACACAAACTAAGAATTTAGGGTCTATTGTCCAAACAAAAACACAATCAACCAATTTGATATCTTCCTTTCAAGATCCAATCATAAGCATGCATGATTACAACCTTGAAAGGTTGGGGTATCATCAAATCATCACAAAACAGCCCTAATGAGGTTGTTAAACCTTATATATCCAAATATACAAGAACATATGAAACTAATCATCCACATAACCGGCTCTAGATGCCATTGTTGGGTTTACTAGAACACAAAATCTATGTTTAACCTTTTAAACATTCTGAAAAACGCAGCGGATGCATGGCTTTAAAACCAATTTTAAAGCTGAAAATCTTATGTTCTATATGTTGTTTTAAGATGAAAACAAAAACCCAAATCAATAGGATCATATATATGTGAATAGATTAGTTATCATGAAGCAAATATAACAACCAAATCAACACAATGAACTACCTTTAGAAGCTGTCAAAAATTTGGATTTCCAGCGCTTGGAACGCCCCCATGGAAGCTTGGAGCGCCCCTATGGAAGCTTGGAGCGGCCCTATGGAAGCTTGGAGCGGCCCTATGGAAGCTTGGAGCGTTCCTGATGCCGAGGCTTTCATAAGCTGCTGAAATCGTGGATTGAATCAAGATAACGATGTTCTTGAGTGGCCAAAACACCAAGAGAAGGTGTTCTCAAGCAATCATACCCACAAGCCTTCAAGGAAACACCATTTTGCTAGGATTTTGTACACCAAATCCCGTCAAGAAGACTGCTGGATTCGACTTTCAGCCGTGAACAAACACAAAGCTGCTGGAACTTTGTTTCATACATGAAATCCGTCTTCTAGATGAGAAACACAACTCTTGGTCATCGATTTTGCATGTGAGAGAAGTCTAGATCAGATGTGTGTGTGTTCTTAGAGAGGATTTTTTGTTTCAAAAACAAGAAAAGGGAGAAGAAGGGCAAAGGCCCCTTGCGGCCGTGAATACCAACAACCCTTTTTTAGGGTTTTCATCCCCTTTAAAAACCTCCTAACTTTTATTTAAAAATGTTTTAATGTAATTAACCTTTTAATTACACATAATATGCACACACACACTATTATTATTTGATGTTGCTTAACTAATTTAAACAACATAACAAATAATATCCATGAACAAACTATCCTCATAATTTGTTCTTTCTCGCATACAATTTATTTAGAAAACCCATTTTCTAAATTGGTGTAATTATTTAATTGCATGATCATATCATCAATTAAATATTAATTGGTGTTTGCTAAGCTTGTTATTGGGTATGACCCGACTTGGATCACAACGTACTAACCACATCAATGTTCTATGTATCTTGGGCATACAGAATCCAACAATCACAACAGCTGAAGAAGTATTCCTCAGAAGTTATGACAGTTCTTCTTTTAGTAGTTCTATGAAATGATCAAGTCTTCCTGCATGCTGCACAGAACATGAAGTAGTATTGCTACGAAAGTTTTACACCAATTCAGAAACATTTCAAGGTTAAAATCTTTCATAGCCAAGACCAATATCTTCAAAAGCCAGAAATGAAGTCTTTCTGAGCTTCAAGACAAAGTCTGCTGAAGCCAAGAAACCAAGACAGATTCTTCCGAAGACTTTTATCATACATGCTTTATCTGATGTACTTTTTCTGCCAAGCTGAACCACTTTGCCACTGCCCACTCTGGTTGGTCACCAACATATATGAGTTGGTGAAAAGGTCCATGCTTTAGGAAAAATGTACATTGAGGTCATGGGTCAAACCTTTCTAATTTATGTACCTTTATCCATTTTGTAATATATTAGGATGTGAGCTATGGCATGTCATAGTCACTAGCCAAAAGGCAAATCTGCCTTTTGACTCTACATGGATTGTGTTGTCTAATTCGTGTATCCAGCTGGCCTTCAAAGTATGGCCGTTTGTAGGTTGTAGTATAAAGTATCTCAAAGTCTTGTAATGTATGTATGCTGAATACTTGTAACTTGAATTTGAGAAGCAATATACAATATCCTTGAAAACCAACCACTTGTGTTGTTATCTTGTTCTTTCTTTCTGAGTTTACTTTTGTGTTCTTAGCATCATCATAACCGGTTTCCCATTTGATCTGTTAAGTGTTCTAATACACTCTCCTCATTGTGTTGTTGTGTTGTAAGTGCTAACCCTTCACCCGGTCCTGCAGGCTTAAAAGAGGCCCTCATGAATGTTATGGCCATGATAGTATCAGTCATGAGCATAATGCGCAGGAAAAAGGGGTCTGTGCATGTTATGGTCCTGACAGAATCAGTCATGACCATAACAATATCTAAACTTCCAAAATCTTCATACATATCTTGTCTTTTTCTTTTGAAATCATCAACAACCATCCAAAATTACAAAATCCAAATTAATCATAAGTAAGTATAGATCAAGATGAATTTGTAACAAAAAACACTTAAGATGGGTAAAGATATGCATTATTAATATGTATGTTTATTCACATATCATATAACTTTATTACCTTATAACTTATAAATTATAAATATAAAACCGCTGAAGTGAAGGTTTCAAGCCTTGAAACTAAACATTGATTACTAGATTAGTCAATTAACTCAATGCCAATGGAAAGTAAAAGTTAAATAACTATATTTACGGGTATGATACGGGTAAATGAATACGTTCGTTTTACGTAAGAAGACCCGGTATCATCTAATACATACCCTTATTATAATCATAATAATGTCTAAAACATATACAATATCATAAGCGGGTCATTATCCAGCAAAACAAGTTTTATCATTTGTTACTCATTTCAAAACGCCAATATTAAATGCTTATTGAACTTAAGATCTTGGCCCATAAGATAAAAAAGGTTCGGCTCATGATCACGTGTCTCGTGAGTCAATCATGTATGAATACCTAAATGTGCACCACTAGTATGAACTATGAGAAATTATGAGGCAATAGATTATATATACTAATACATATTATGACAAACTAACTATTGCAAACGGGTTCAAAAAATTCCATTAAGTAAACAATGTTGATTAATCGTAAGATTGATGTAAAACTATGTACTCTAAAAGTAAGATAAGGTAGTGTTTAGACTTACTTGTATTGAAAAGTTTATATAATTTTACGTTTATTACTAGTAGAAACCCCCACGCGTTGCGGTAGGTGTAGTTGTTTTGTCGTCTTGTAGTTGTTGCTTGGCGATGTGTGTATATGGTGTTTGTAGGTTATTCGTTATGATGATGTGTATTGGTAGCTTTAGTTCTAATGAATTTGAATTCCCTGCATCATATAAACCAGCAGTTGCATTTTCAGCTAGGGGTATGCGGTGTAATGTAATATAGTAGGTATTCAGTACCTGAAATTTATCATTATCAGGATTGAGGTCTGTATCATGTAAATATTGACTAATAGTAGACTATTGAACCAAATACAAAGCAAAACCCAAAAAATCAGAAATAACTTAATTGTCACACTCTCAATTTTCACGAACGGGGTTTTACCGTCAGGCGTATGACATAACCAGGATCTCAGATAAGCATCAGCTACACCAAACGACTCGATAATTATAAAACATATAAGTTACTTAATAATAATAAAACAAACCAATTATGTTTAAGTATTGCTGAAGCGAAATTAGAAAACATTTAAACAACTGTTAAAAGCTGCGCAAACACGCGCCCAAACCAATTTAAGTAAATGTAAATGTATCTAAACCAATTTAAGTAAATGTAAATGTATCTAAACCATTAAATCAGTTTAAAAAGTAAATAAGAATGATATGCAATGGATGCAGCACTCCTAGATGTGCCACATCAATGACCTGAGAGAAAACATGCTAAGATAAGTACAAAGAATGGTGAGTTTATAAGTTTATCAGAAAATATTAAATAATATTAATGAAATTCCAGATTCAGTAATTAAAGCATATAAGTAGGTAGCTAGCCTACAGCAAGTCACTATGTGTATGAATTCACGACCGAGCTGACAGTAATAATAATATAATGAATGTCTCGGCTGTGGAATCCAGATCACAACACTGTAAAACAGGTTATACATTCACCCGTTTGACCTACAGTCAAGCTAGCGCGACTACCCCAGGCTGAGTTTGTCAAACCTAGTAGATCTACTAACAATCACCTTGCTAGTAACATATTAACGGTCCGAAGAGGCGTAGTATAACACACTAGTATTCAAGTGTATGCAATATTATGAAATCTAAGTTATTGTATCATTTTATGAAAAACAACATGTTTCTTTCCCCTAAAAAGAGTGTATAATGTAAAAGTGAGAACGTAAACTCACCTTGAATGCACAACAATGAGTAAACGAAAGTACACTGATTAGGGTTCCGATTGACCTGAATTTCAGTTAATGTATAATTAGTATTAATTATTAAATATTAATGCAATGGTGGTATGGTTTCACGTTCTCGTTTACGGTGCAAGCTAACGATTAAGTTTCGCATTCATAAGCGAGCATAACCAAACATAACGTCACGCACGCACAAAGCCTAATTATTCTTGCGTACTCGTGGCAATACATATAAGTATTATTTGTACATTTTAATTTTATAAAGCTATATAGTAAGCTCACATTATTTAATACTTACAACACACCTATAATATACTTAGTATATACATACATGTGGCACCCTCGTATGGTATATATATATCTACCTATCATAACACATAATACACACTCATAATATATATATATATAGACATACATACATATATATATATACATATATATACATATATATATAATAAGCACATATATAATATTACTAGGAGGCTTAATCACTATGCACTTTACAATAACAACTCATTGTTAATTAATACTCCATTAAACCCACACCACAACCAAATCAAGTTACACACATTGTAACACACATAATTACATGAATAATACCCTCTAACACAACCTTTATCAAATCATGGATGTCATGCAAATTAACCCACATTATGTACTACAAATAAACCACCCAAACAAGCCCCTCCCGAAACCCACAATCGGCCGCACCCATGACTTCATATAATATCGCATCCATACATAAATCATATACATACATCACCATTTATATACTTACATTCACTACCTTCTGCACCACAAACCACATAAATCCTGGACCCAATACACCTAATACATGCATACGTGATCACAACCATCATACAATTCGCACATACATAACATATATAACATACTCTAAGAAAATACATGCATACCAAAGAACACACACAATACAGCCGTGCATATTTATATACCTGCACACACCTGGATGCATACACACATACAGCATACGCAACAGTTGGCAATCACAACAGAAACAACCTTCACACCGTACACCCGCTGAACCAAATCAAAGCAGAAACCGAAATCGTAACAGATCGCACGGAATCAATGGATGTACCGTATCGATAGATGGGGGTTGCGATCGACGAGACAGGATTTGTCGGGACCGTGTCGTCGTGATGGAAGTGCCGATGACACTATGGAACCATTGAGAGGTTGCTGTGGTTGAAACTTTACTGAGAGAAAAGAGGACCGAACGATGGAGCTAACCTGCGGAGAAGGTCGCCAGAGGGGGAAGGCTACCGGAATGAGGTTGATCGTGCACAAAGCTTTGACGGCAGGGGTTTCTCGGTGAGTTAGGGTTATGGGATGAAAGTGATTGATGTGAATGGAACTGTGAATATGGGTTGGTTTATTTAAATAAGAGTTAGTTTGATAAATGACAATTCTGGTCCCTCTATTTAAGGTTATTTGCCTATTATTAGTGAATAATTGTTAGTTAGTTTGGGTTAAGTTTAGTTAGCTTAGGATTAATTATTATTTATAGTTATAATAATAATTATAATTATGGAATTGATATATGTTAAACTCTTGGACATAGATTTGATAACACAATGATGTTAAACTGAGAAACACTGGCTGTCATATCATCCCCTTGTTGAAAGAATTTTCTTCCTGAAAATTAGAGCATTGGATTTAGCGAAGAGCAACAGGTGTCATAACCGATTACGTATCCAGGACGGTTTCCAAGAAACCCTGAAACAAGTCCAAATGAAAGAATTTATGAAAGGTTTAGGTTTCGTGAGGGTTGCGACATCATCCCCTTGTTGAAGGGAATTTAGTCTCGAAATTGAAAGAGAAGATATCTTAAAATTGATACCTTAAGATGTGGAAGTCTGATCCTTGAATAGTTATGGATACTTCTTTTTCATTTGATCCTCATGTTTCCAGGTAAATTTTGGTCCACGCTTTGAGTTCCATCTAACGCGCACAATGGGAATCTTGCTATGCTATTGGGTCTTGACTTCTCGATCCATAATCTCTACTGGTTCTTCAACGAAATGAAGTTGTTCATCAATTTCCAGTTCCTTTAGTGGAACGACAAGTGATTCATCAGCATAGGCTATGTATTCCACTAAGCTCTTCAGGTAAATTCAGCTGATAGGCTACTAGACGAACCCGTTCAATAATCTCAAATGGCCCAACGTATCTAGGGTTTAGTTTCCCATGCTTTCCAAAGCGTAGTACACCTTTCCAAGGTGAGACTTTTAGGAGGACCTTGTCACCAACCTAAAACTCCAATGGTTTACGACGTTTATCAGCATAACTCTTTTGTCGATCATGTGCCGCTGTCATACGGTTACGAATTTGCACAATTTTCTAAGTCGTCTCATGCATAAACTCAGGACCCGTAAGTTGGCTTTCTCCAACTTTTGCCCAAAAGATAGGTGATCGGCACTTGCGTCCATACATTGCCTCAAATGGTGCGGCCTTAATTGAGGTGTGATATCTATTATTGTAGGAGAACTTAACCAATGGTAAATGAGTTTTCCAACTGCTGCCAAAATCAATCACGCATGCACGCAACATGTCTTCCAGTGTCTGAATCGTACGCTCACGCTGACCATAGGTTTGTGGGTGATACATAGTGCTCATATTTAGTCGCGCTCCCAATGATCGTTGTAATGATTGCTAGAAGTGAGAAGTGAACCGAGCATCACGATCAGATATGATAGATATTGGCAAACCATGTCGGGAGACTATTTCCCTTAAATAAATTCATGTCAGCTTCTCCATTCGATCAGTCTCTCGGATTGCCAGAAAGTGTATGGATTTTGTCAGGAAATCTACTATAACCCAAATGGTATCGCATCCGCTGGGAGTCCTAGGTAACTTCATGATAAAGTCCATTAAGATCTGCTCTCGTTTCCATACTGGAATTTCGGGTTGTTGAAGTAAACCGGATGGTGTCTGGTATTTCACCTTAACTTTAGAGTAAGTTAGGCATCTGCTTACGTATGTGGTAATCTCAGCTTTCATGTTCGGCCACCGGTAAAACTCCTTCAGACCCTGATACATATTGTATGAACCTGGATGAATTGAGTAATGTGTCTTATAAGCTTCATCCATTACCAGCTCTCGTAAATTCCCAAACTTTGCTACCCAGATCCATTCCATGAAATAACGGACTCCATCATCTTTGATCTCTAACTGTTTCTCTATGCCTCGTATGGATTCTGCTTTTAGGTTCTCAATTTTCAAGTCCTCAGATTGAGAAGCCTTGATTTGCACTGGAGATCAGAGTGGATGGTCATTTGTAATGCACACACCCAACAAGATTTCGGTGTTTCCTTTCGACTGAGGGCATCAGCTACCATATTAGCCTTACCCAGATAATACTTGATTACACAATCATAATCATTGAGTAATTCTAACCACCATCATTGCCGCATATTCAGTTCCTTCTGATCATATATGTGCTGGAGGCTTTTGTGACCCGTATAGATCGTGCACTTGGTTCCATATAAGTAGTGCCTTCAGATCTTCAAGGCAAACACTACAGCTCCTAGTTCCAGATCATGCGTTATGTAATTCTTCTCATGTACCTGAAGCTGTCTAGATGCATAAGCTATGACTTTGTCATGTTGCATCAGTACACATCTCAAACTCTGAATGGATACATCATAATAAACAACAAAGTCATCAGTTCCTTCCGGTAAAACTCGGATCAGTGCGCTACAGAGTTTGTCTTTAAGCGCCTGAAACGCTATTTCCTCTTTGCTGCCCCATTTGTAGACGGTTCCCTTGTGGGTTAGGGCAGTCAAAGGTTGTGCCAACTTTGAGAATCCTTTAATAAATTGTCTATAATAGCCTACCAAACTAGGAAATTATCGCACCTCAGTAGGCATTTTTAGTGCTGACCAATCCTTGATTGCTTCAATCTTTGAAGGATCTACATGTATGCCATTTTCTTTCACCACATGCCCAAGAAATTATACTTCTCGCATCCATTAGTCGGATTTTGAGAACTTTTCATAAAGTTGTTCATTCTTTAACAAATCTAGAATAATTCTCAAGTGTTCCTTATAATCTTCCTTATTCTAAGAGTATATCAGTATGTCATCAATAAAGACAATGACAAACTTATCCAAATAAGGCTTGCAAACACAGTTCATGATGTCCATGAAAACTGTTGGGGCATTGATCAGTCCAAAAGGCAGCCCATAGCGAGTCTAGAACATCGTCTTAAGGAGGTCTTCCTCCCGAACCCGTAATTAATGATAACCTAATCTCAAATCAATCTTAGAATAGTAGCATGATCCTTGCAGCTGGTCAAACAGGTCATCAATGCGCGGCAGTGGATATCTGTTCTTAATCGTCACTTTGTTCAACTCCTCTTATTCGATACACATTCGAAAGGTTCCATCTTTCTTCTTCACAAAAAGCACTGGAGCTCCCTAAGGTGAAGAGCTGGGACGTATGAATCCCTTGTCTAGCAAATCCTATAATTGCTTAAACAACTCTTGTAGTTCATTCGGTGCCAGGCGGTACGGCGCCCGGGCGATCGGAGCTGCTCCAGGTGCTAACTCAATTTGGAACTCTACCTGTCTGTGCGGAGGAAGGCCAGGTAAGTCTTCGGGAAATACATCTGGAAAATCTTTAACAACTGGAATATCTTCGATATGCTTTTCCTTTCAATTCTGCGACAAGTGCCAATAAAGCAAAATGCCCTTTCCGGATACATTTCTGAGCCTTCAGATATGAGGTGTTGCCGACCACAGCACCAACCTTATCATCTTCAACTGTAAGAATCTCATCACCCGATATGGGTAAGTTGATCAGTTTTTCCTTGCAAATGATCTCAGCGTTGTTATTGGATAACCAATCCTTTTCGACTATTACATCGAAGCTACCGAGTATGACAGGAACAAGGTCTATATGGAAGGTGTGTCCAGACAGACCTAGCTTATAGTTTCTAAATACTTGGGTAGCCGTTATCGTCCTACCATCAGCTATTTTTATGGCATACTCATAATTCAAGTCAGTAGGTACTACCCCTAGTACTTTACTAAATGTAGTGGACACATAACTCTTATCAGCACCAGAGTCAAACAAAACAGAGGCATAACATCCATTAATAGTAAATCTACCAGACACTACAGTAGGGTCGTTTCGAGCCTCACCTGAGCCCATGATGAAAGCTTTGCCCCTACCACCGCCACTACCACCATTGTTGTTGTCCTTTGGCTAATCAGCAGCACCATTGTTACTATTTCTTTTCAGCTTCAGATATTCCCTTTTAAAATGACCGGGTTGATCACATTCATACCACCCAGTCTGATTATAGTTCTGTTATGACTACTGTTCAGGTGCTTTTGCTGAGAGGTTTACCATACAATTTTTGGTAGCATGTCCAAACTTTCTGCACCTCTCACAAGTGCTCCTCGTGCACTGCCCGTTGTGATGGAACTTATATTTGCTGCACTTTGGGAGGTTGCCATGATAGCCACCAGAATTGCCCGTGTCTTGAGGAGGTTGTGACTGGTTGAACTTTTTGTTTTGATGTTGCTGGTAGGTAGAGGATGAAGATTGCTTCCCACTAGAAAAAAGGTTCCTATTTCCTCTTGTTGTCATTAGAACTGGATGCAGCATTACGCGGGGGTAGCTTGCCCTGCGCAACGGCCTGATCCGTCAGCTTGTATGCCAGTCGGATAGCCTTCTGAATAGTAGCGGGCCTAGTAGTGGTAACCATGCTTTGTATTTCCGGTACCAGGCCATCAATGTACCTCTCAACTCGTTTGTAAGCCGGGTTGATCATAGTAGGACACAGAGTAGCCAACTTGTGAGAACGAGTTATATAAGCTTCAATCTCCAAACCAACCATTCTCAGGTTCCAAAATTCAGTTTCTAGTTTTTAAACCTCATCCCTGGAACAGTATTCTTCCTTGAGTAAATTCTTGAAATCTTCCCATGTTGTGGCATTTGCAACTTCAACACCCAACATCTGGACTTGAGTGTTCCACCAGCTTAGTGTAGCACCGTCCATCATGCCAGCAGCATACTTCACCCTAATCTTAGCAGGGCAATTGCAGATTTTGAACACTGACTCTAGCTTTTCAAACCAATGAAGCATTCCCACTGCTCCCTCAGTCCCCTTGAATGGGTTGGCTTATAGTCCATAAAGGACTTGTATTTGCAAGCCGGTTATCCTCTTTGTCTTTGGAATCGATATTAGGTTACGAAAAGCTATCATGCGGATTTGGAAAAAGGGTAAGGAAACCTTTACTTACGAATAGGGTTCGGTTGTGGAGGGTGTTGTCTTGCCAATGCTACGATAATGTTCTGGTTGATTAGTGCCGCCAATTCTGCAGGCGTCATGGTAATGCTACCTCTACCACATCAACGGCCTCTTCCAGACATTCTTTAAAATCACAACATATAGAAATAAGCAAATATCCAACATATTTAACTTCATTCAAGTATAAGCAATTAAAGAATTTAGCACACACATAACTAATAAGTTCAAATAATAATTTCTGACTAAATAAATTGTAAGTACGTCTACAATGAATCAAATCAAATACTAAAATCCAAAACATCAGTCGGATGGGAACAACCCTTCCCATCTAGGTGTGAAAAGAAAGAAAGTTTAAGAACTAAAGAAATAGAGAAGATAGAGAATCAATTTGAATCAACGGATCCCATGTTGTTCTCTGGTTCATCATCTTGCTGCTCCTTAGGTGCTTCCTCAGGTTCTTCTTCTGGGTCCTCATCCGGGTCTTCCTCAAGCATTGGGTCGTCCGCAATCTGGAGTGCAGCTAACTACGCCTCCATTCTAGTCAGTCACTCATCCATCCCTAAGTTATGGTGATCCTGCTCGTCCATGTGGTCAGAAAGTGTCATCATGTTACCAGCCAAGTTATAATGTCCAGTAATGGACATCGATAGTCGCTCATGGGTGTCTCCACCTGCAAGTGTATTTGATTCATCTCGTATCATGAAGTAGAGTTCTCATCAGTAAGTCCTCTAATGCTTCATCGCTCAGTGTCTAGCGTAGCAACCAAGGCTACAACAGCTCGCTCGAGGGGAACATCAAAAAAGGAAGGGTAGGTGACGTAGAGGCAGTCGCTGACCTAGTCCTAGGTATAGTAGTAGCTAAGGTTGGAACGCGCTCCTTGTAGATCATACGGTCTATGTAAGTAGAATAGTAATCCCAGTCACGTGGAGGATCGCGCTCAGGTATCGCAAATGGTTGATCCCAGTCCATCTACTCATAAGGCTAAGGAAATCAAGGCTAGTTAGGTCCTCTATCAGGTACATGAGGAGTAGGAGATTCAGAACATGTTGGTCTCTTACCTAAGGCTCGCGAAGAAGATGCCATCCCTATAGTAAAACTTTATAGAAAAAATCCTAAGCAAGTAAACAGCAAGCAAGTATAACTTAACAATCTACGTGTGTGTAACTAATGCAAATCTAGCCATAGTCTAAAATGCAATGAAAATAAGATGCAAAAGTTCATTCTAGTTCGCTATAACTACTACTCTGATACCAATCTGTCACACCCTTAATTTTCACGAACGGGGTTTACCGTCAAGCGTGTGACATAACCAGGATCTCAGATAAGCACCAAATGACTCGATAATTACAAAACATATAAATTACTTAATAATAATGAAACAAACCAATCATGTTTAAGTATTGCGGACGCGAAATTAGAAAACGTTTAAACAACTGTTAAAAGCTGCGTAAACACGCGCCCAAACCAATTTAAGTAAATAAATTTAACTAAACCATTAAATCAGTTTAAAAAGTAAATGATATGCAATGGATGCAGTGCTTCTAGATGTGCCACATTAATGACCTGAGAGAAAACATGCTAAGATAAATACAAAGACTGGTGAGTTCATAGGTTTATCAGAAAACAGTAAATAATAGTAATGAAATTCTAGATTTAGTAATCAAAGCATATAAGTAGGTAGCTATCTTATAACAAGTCACTATGTTCATGAATTCGCGACCGAGCTGATAGTAATAATAATATAACGAATGCCCCGACTGTGGAATCTATAACACAACACTATAAAACAGGCTAACCTTTCACCCATTTGACCTCCAGTCAAGCTAGCGCGACTAGCCCGGGTGAAGTTTGTCAAACCTAGTAGATCTACTAACAATCATCTTGCTAGTAACAGATTAACGGTCCGAAAAGGCGTAGTATAACACAGTAGTATTCAGGTATATGCAATATTATAAAATCTAAGGTATTGTATCGTTTATGAAAAACAACATGTTTTCCTCCCCCAAAAAGAGTGTGTAATGTAAAAGTAGGGCTGTAAACTCACCTTGAATGCATAACAATGAGTAAACGAAAGTACACCGATTAGGGTTCCGGTTGACCTGAGTTTCAGTTAATGTAAAATTAGTAAATGGTTGTATGGTTTCGCGTTCTCGTTTACGGTGCAGGCTAATGATTAAGTTCCGCATTCATAAGCGAGCATAACCAAACATAACGTCACACACGCACAAAGCCTAATTATTCTCGCGTACTCATGGCAATACATATAAGTATTATTTGTACATTTTAATTGTATAAATCTATATAGTAAGCTCACATTATTTAATACTTACAACACACCTATAATATACATAGTATATACATACATGTGGCACACTCGTATGGTATATATATATATCTACCTATCATAACACATAATACACACTCATAATATATATATATATATATATATATATATATATATATATATATATACATATATATATACATATATACATATATGTATATATATATACATATATATACATATATACATATATACATATATGTATATATATATATATGTATATATACATATATATACACATATATACATACAGACACACACACACACACACACATATATATATATATATATAATAAACACATATATAATATTACTAGGATGCTTAATCACAATGCATTTTACAATAACAACTCATTGTTAATTAATACTCCATTAAACCCACACCACAACCAAATCAAGTTACACACACTTTACACACATTGTAAGACACATAATTACATGCATAATACCCTCTAACATAACCTTTATCAAATCATGGATGTCATGCAAATTAACCCACATTATTTAATACAAATAAACCACCCAAACAAGCCCCTCCCGAAACCCACAATCGTCGGCACCCATGACTTCATATAATATCGCTTCCATACATAAAATCATATACATACATCACCACTTATATACTTGCATTCACTACCTTCTGCACCACAAACCACGTAAATCATGAACCCAATACACCTAATACATGCATACGTGATCACAGCCATCATACAATTCGTACATACATAACGTATATAACATGCTCTAAAAAAAATACACGCACACCAAATAACACACACACTAAACACAAGACAAAACACACACACTACAACCATGCATATTTATATACCCGCACACACCTGGATGCATACACACGCATGAACACATGAGCATACACACATACAGCATACGCAACAGTCGGCATCACAACGGAAACAACCTTTGCACCGTACACCCGCTGAACCAAATCAAAACCAAAACCGAAATCATAACAAATCACATGGAATCAGTGTACATACCGTATCGATAGAAGAGGGCTGCGATTGACAAGACAAGATTCGCCGGGACCGTGTCATCGTGATGAAAGTGCCGATGACACTATGGAACCGTTGAGAGGTGGCTGCGGTTGAAACTTCGCCGAGAGAAAAGAGGACCGCATGATGGAGTTAACCTGCGGAGAAGGTCGCTAGAGGGGGAAGGCTGCTGGAATGAGGTTGATCGCGCACGGTGGTAGCTTCGACGGTAGGGGGTTCTCGGTGAGTTAAGGTTTCGGGATAAAGGTGATTGATGTGAATGGAACCGTGAATATGGGTTTGTTTATTTAAATAAGAGTGAGTTTGATAATTGGCAATCCTGGTCCCTCCATTTAAGGTTAATTGTCTATTATTAGTAAATAATTGTTAGTTAGTTTGGGTTAAGTTTAGTTAGTTTAGGATTAATTATTATTTATAGTTATAATAATAATCATGGAATTGATTTATGTTAAACTCTCAGGTGTAAATTTGATACGCAATGATGCTAACCTAAGAAACACGGGCTGTCACATTAATGGAGATGACTATCCCAATGCGAATGAAATTGTGTAATGCGAATACAATTATGTACCTGCTTATTTATTATCCGATTATATAAAACTCCAACCTGATTAGGGCTGACATGTCACTATCATAGTAATTAAAACATAAGACATGATTTCATAATTGAAACATTAGAAGTACATCAATAAAACAACATTTAAGAGCCCTAGGGTTAAAGTATTTTTATTATATGTTATTTAATTAGCCAATTCAAATGATTAGCATATGCTATAAAGTTGCTAGCTATCTTTGTCCAAAAGTCCTAGAGCTCAATTTATATCTCTTCACGCCCCATCCGGAGTAATGTGTAAACCTTTTATGAAACAAATATTTATGGAATGAGTTGAATGCAGAAATACAGATAAAGGCACAAGTAATAATAATAATAACTGTGATAGCATTAAGATATAAAGAAAAATGAAATGATACGACGTGTAGTAAGACAAGTTAATATAATAACTTGTATAATATGGATGTACGCATTAAGCCAAATAACTAATATCAAAATAGACATGCACATATAGCTGTAGACCCTATATACTAGACGTGAAATGGAGTGTTGGCATACACAACAACCATCCACCATAAATATATATCCTAGGACCTGTCCATACGCCTCTTCAACATAATGTGGCCAATGTACCTCGTAAGTACCGAAGAAGACGTCATGATCTCTGCTCACCGTCACGGTTGGTGCCACGTCATCGATGCCGTAATGACATGCTTGTGGTCACCCCCACAAGTAGGGACATGCTCAGTTAAGAGAATACAACAAACTAAAATAGTACTATTATGATATATCAATTACATTCTTTTCAAGCATCAAACAATTAAGTAATCATATCATAACATAGGAACATGTGATAATGAGCTCAAATCAATAAATTTTCACCGCATGTAAAGTAATACTAATTCAACGTAATATGACAACAATAATATTGAATCATGATATCAATGAAAGTATGGCAAATTGAAACGAATTGAAATGACAAAGACAAATATTCCAATAAAATGTGAAAGTCAAAGAGATTTCAATAGTTAAGTCAGCTACCATAACTACAAAGGGGCGGGTAAGAAAACCGTACCTTGACTAGTATATCTCAATGATGTTAGACTTGTTCCCTAAAGGGGGTCGTGGTAAACTGCAAATGATTTATATTTGTTGAGATTATCATTATAACTTTAGACATTAAGAGATCACTTGTATATTTAATCTGATGACATAGGTTAAACATAAAAGATGTTATCATGTCACATCCCGCCGGAAGCGTGAAGCGTTTTGGATGTGACTTGCTTGTTCAGAACGCATCGATTAAAAGAAGTAAACTTTAACACATCAAAACATATCATAACATAACATAATACATTAATTTATCCCAAGTTAGATTAAGTTAGGATTACATCATATATAAGTAATCAAAATTTGACATAATCCTATTACAAACATAGTATTTAACTAATACATCTTTAGAGTCTATGGAAATGAGCATCCACCGTAACACTGGAATCATAGATGTTAACAGTCAAGTTCACACAGACTCTTCCCACCACTTCTCCCCAGCCATTATAAACATCAAAAGATAACTCTATATTGTTAGTCATGATTACCTGAAAAAGCATACTCAAAATAGTCAACATAAAGTTGATGAGATTATAGGTTTAATTCCAAACAAAATATTTTTGATGCATCAAATACAACCAAACCTTACTTAATAATCAGATGATTCATAACTTTCATGACGTAATTCATAAAATTAGATAATATAGCATCACAACACTCATCCTGTTGGTGCAGGAAATATTTTCCTAAGTAGCGCTACCTATATTATCCAACAGTTCCACATCCGAATTAATGGTTGTAACATAAATGACAGTACATCTCAAAAATTGCATCAATCATAAAACAATATGCTTTCCCCCCCCCCCAAAAAAAGTTTATAAGAACAAAACGGAGCTATGAGTCTCACCTTTATTTCCAGCGATAACCTATAAAATTAATTATAAGTTAGATACATAATTTTCTTTAATATTTTCAGAATCTCAGATGGAAGTAATTTATGTAAAATTATAGTAACATCATAAAATAATATCACTAATCATATAAAAATTCCAACTTCCATTTTATTTTAGATAATTTGTTAAAATTATTACAAACTTACCATAAATCATCAAAAATAGATACTGCCGTCCATAAATTCCCAAATTTTTCCAGAATGTTGCCCCAATAATTTATATCACCTCATAAATTTTCTGATATTTAATTCACAGTATATATTTTTCTATAATTTTCCCAATAATCCCAAATTTAGAAGAAATATCTATACAAATCCAAAAATTATGAAATTTATACATTCTGTTGGGTTCAAACCATCATAATTTAGGTGAATTTTTCAATATTTATTATACTGCTTAACTATTTCTTTCAATTTTTCCTTTACAGGTCATATAAAAATACATATCTTAGTCATAAAAAGGAATTAAATTCCAAAATTAATTATGGAGCTTTTGTAATACATGAGAATCATTATATGATTTTTCTAGAATTTTACCAGTTTCAGTTCTTCCAACTGCTAATTTCCTTTTATTTACTTGGATATTTATATAAATTATTTTACTTATTATATTTTTACCAAAATTTACAGAATAATAATTCAAAATCTTTCTAAATATTTTCCAACATTTACTCCCACAATTTCAGTCATTTAAATATATAATTGAATTTAATAAGATTTTACACCATAATTCAACCCTTTGTTGATTATTTTCATAATTTATTAAGCTTTTAGACTTTGTTAAACCTTTTTCTTAGAGATTTAATCGGAACAACATAGTTTAATAAAGTTTTGATGAAAAAATTTTTATATTATTATATTACAAGGGTTGTTTTATATGTGTTTATCAAACACATACAATTTGGTAATCTAATTAACAAATAGTTTAAAGCTAGAACCTTGATTTTGACAGAGGGAGAGGGTGAAAAGGTGTTTGATACACGTTCCTCTTACCTTGATGAATCAAGTAGGGTCTTGTGTAACGCCCCAAAATTTCCCGAAGCAAGCCATTTAATAATAATGGGCTTTTAGGGGTTAATTTAAGAAAGAAAGGTAAATTAGTGGGCTATGGACTAAATTTACCTTAATGGGCTATGTTTTGATGGGTTTAAGGGCCCTTAATCAGCCCTTAAACATGCATGAGCAGCCTCCATTCCATCAATTTCAACCCTAGCCCCAAAATTCATAAGGAGAGAAAGTAAAGAAAACTCAAGATTTGGAGCTTTAAAGGTTGAAAGATTGAAGATCTGGGTGTTGGAGCATCAAACCCTAAGAAAAGAGCAACAAATCCAGGTAAGAATCGACCCCTAAACCCTTCTGTAGATCAAACCCGGATTCTAGGGTTTTGGGTTTTGAAAAGTTTCAAAGAAACACATAAAGGTCAAATTTTTACGTATGAAAACGTGTAAAAAGGTTAGAAATGGTTTCATCGAAGGTAAACCAAGGATTTGGACGTAAAAAGTTAAGATTTTGGGTTAAAAACGGGCTGGTTCGTCATTTTTATGCATCCAGCGAAACTGTGAGCCCGATCAGCAAAACTGTACACTCATCCAGCGAAACTGTGCACTCCTCCAGTGAAACTAAGAGAGTTCCAGCGAAACTATAGTTTCGCTGGTGCGAAACTACAGTTTCATTGGCAATTTTGCCAGTGCCCAGGTTGACCTATAGACATTGCGAAACTAGGAAATTCCAACGAAAGTTAGGCGCTCATGGCAGCGAATCTGTCCAGTGAAACTGGCAGAAGTGCTGAGCAGTGAAACTGGTAGCGAAACTGCCAGCGAAATTAGCAGCGAAACTGTCAGCGAAATTGTGAATAAAATGACGTTTTGTGTATTAACTTCCGTGCAGCTTGTGTATTCGGACTATAGCTTAAGTTACTTAAATTGAAGCTATTTTGCTAAGTTCAGGTGAGTTCTAGACCCCTCCTTTACCCGTTTTCAATGTTTTGGGGTGATATGCATACTAAAATACATACTTTTATGATGACGGTTTTTAAGACTTTTTATCAAGAAAATAAAATTTTATAAAGTAAAACGTGCCATTTAAATAGTTCAAAATAATTTTCGGGCGCGCTGACCTGGCAGCCCGGCCCCAGCCAGGGGCGTTGCCCCTTGGACCCCACTAGGGGCTGCCGCCCCTAGAACCCCGCTATCAGAGGCTGCCGCCCCCGAACCCCCGCTATCCCGCGGAGGGTCCGTTATCTAGTTTATCTCTCATGATTGATGAAATGTGAATGCTTAGACTAAGAGTTTGCTTCTTATTATGTGTTAAGTGTATGTGAAAACTAAAGATATAATGAAACTTAAAAAACTGTTATTGGGCCCATAACGTGTACCTTGAGAAAGTAAAGCCTTGCAAACAATTGATAAAAGGAGGGTTGCATTCGTTGTGCCCTCACCCTGATAAAGTAAATGCTCAAACAGGCAAGTCAGTAAGGCCATGAATTGGCGTGACAATAATGGCCTGATTGGGTACGACAGTAAGTCCTAAATTGGCGTGTCGGTAAAGTCCTGTGGTTATCATAGGCACCGATAGTGACAGGGAATTGACGGTTAAAGAAGAGCAATAATTAACAAATAATGATAAAATATCAATAAAGTGATAGCTCGTGTGTATTAATGTTCTGATAGATGGTGATTATTTTCAACTGTTAAAACTAATATCTTTTACAAAAGCTATTTAACAAAGTAAACCTAGAATTTACTCAGCGAAGCTGACTTTTATATGCATATCAGTTAACAGGTGAAAGTTAGGGCTTAAGGGATGGGAGCATGGATCTGAAGCTTCTTGGCATCTAAAGACTGGCATCTCTGATAGAGAAGAATTTAAGAGGACTTTAAAGAGTTTTTGATGTTTAAAGACAATGTTTATATTTAATTTAACTGCGTTGTAATGAATTGAAATTTCTACATCTTTCCGCTACAATATATATTACATATATAAGAAAATGAATGTTTTAAATCTATGTTTTTGCTGTGAATGACCAACTGTGAGGTTTCCTGGGATCAGGGCCTTATAAGTTGGTATCAGAGCCAATGTTTAAGAGATCTAGGAAAACTATTTTATAAACCTAAACTTAAACAGACAATATGACCAAGTGTCAAGGATACCAGTCCAAGAAGCTCAATGCCAAGAGGTAACAAAATATGTTGTAAGTATTATTCTGATGGGTAGTGCCTTCTTATTTAAGTTAGAATCGAGGGTAGGGTATGATAATATTATGTGTGGTGCCTATCTGAAATTATGTGACCTATACATGCATAGAATAGGTATAGTAGGTTCTAGTCTTAGTATGGTTCAGGATAGGAAAGTTTAGGACATGAGAAGTTCTGTAAGTAGTTAGTCATAACTGGCCACTGTTATTTAAAATTTACAAAAATTGTCGTGATCTGAACTTTCCTTAAAAGACCATATTGACATTCTGAATCTTATAGGAAGTAGAAAGAATGGCACCAAAGAAAGCAGTTCCAGCTATAGTCACCCGGAGAAGCACTAGGGGAAGGCCCCCGACTAAGGCAAAAGAAACTGCAAGTAAAACTGCAAAACCGACAAAAAGGTCAACCAGAAAGCCGGTTGAGGAACCGGTTAAGGAGGAGGTTGAGTTAGAAACAGGAGCCGAGGGGCCTACCACTGACCATGCAAAGCTGAAGGAAACAGTAAAGGAAGCTATCGCCCATGAGGTGCACCAGATCCTATCTGGAGTGATAAAGTGATAAAGTGATAGCTCGTGTGTATTAATGTTCTGATAGATGGTGATTATTTTCAACTGTTAAAGCTAATATCTTTTACAAAAGCTATTTAAGAAAGTAAACCTAGAATTTACTCAGCGAAGCTGACTTTTGTATGCATATCAGTTGACAGGTGAAAGTTAGGGCTTAAGGGATGGGAGCATGGATCTGAAGCTTCTTGGCATCTAAAGACTGGCATCCCTGATAGAGAAGAATTTAAGAGTATTTAAAGAGTTTTTGATGTTTAAAGACAATGTTTATATTTAATTTAACAGCATTGTAATGAATTGAAATTTCTACATCTTTTCGCTGTAATATATATTACATATATAAGAAAATAAATGTTTTAAATCTATGTTTTTGCTGTGAATGACCAACTGTGAGGTTTCCTGGGATCAGAGCCTTACATCTTGACCTCAAAATCTTGATCTTCGGTTTGGTGACTATGTTAACCGAGGGTGACAAGAGTGGTGGTGATGAGTGGTTGTTTTATGGAACCCAAGAGCTAGAAAGGTGGTGACCGAGAGTTTGAGAGTGTATGGAGATGGTGGTATCCGGTTGTGTTTAAGGGACCAAAGTGGTGTTCAAAGAAACCGAGAGTTTGAAAGGTGGTGGTGGTCGATGGAAGTGTGGTTATGTCCCTCGGCCGAGAGGTGGTATAAATGATGGAGTTTTGGTCATGATTAGTCTAGGATCATAGGGTGGTGATTAGGAAATTATAGCCTTGATTAGTTGGACACTAGGTGCTAGGTGGCAAGTTCTTGGAACTCCTTCGTGCTAGGTGTCGAACCAAGAGGTGCATGAGTCACTAGTTCACTTAATGCAAGCTTAATTAAGTTTAGATGCTTAATCGGATGAGTTGTTAGCTTAATGATCCGAATTTGATACATTAAGTTTTACTTAGGTTGATGTTTTAGGTGTTCAAGGTTTTCTTAGTTTTGTTTTGATGTTAAAGTACCTGGAATGTTTCGTTGGATTTGTGTTGTTTGGTTGAGTTGTGATATGGTACATTTGATCTTATAATGATAATGTATTTTGGGTTTAAACATCATTTGGTAACATTATTTATACATGCACACGTAAAAGTGTGTCCATGTATACATAATTCGCATGCATGCAAGCATGCATACGTACATCATACACACATACACATGAAATAAATATATACAAATCATAACAAGTTGGTCACATAATAGTTAACACGTAAAAATCTCTAAGGTTTATCAAACCTTAATTTTTAGGGTTGTCACATTCTCCCCCTGTTAAAAGAATTTCGTCCTGAAATTCATTAGAGAGTAGTTCCTAAAATCGAGTAGAACTTATCTGATTACCAACTTGAAACAAGTGAGGATATTTGTTTTTGATTTCATCTTCTCTTTCACATGTGTATTCTGGTCCTCTCTTTGCATTCCACTTAACTTTTACTATAGGAATTCTATTCTTTCTTAATCTTTTTACTTTCTTGTCTATAATGGCTACTGGTTCTTTCACAAAATGAAGTTTCCTATCTATTTTGACTTCCTGAACTGGTATCTTTAATGCCTCATCCGTTAGACATTTCTTTAAGTTGGATACATGAAAAGTGTTATGTACTTCACTCAGCTCTTGAGGTAATTCTAACTTATATGCTACAGGGCCAATCCTATCAATTAAATGGACCAACATACCTAGGGTTTAACTTACTTGGCTTTCCAAATCGGAAAATTCCTTTTGTGGGTGATACCTTTAGATAGACTTTATCTCCAACCGGAAATTCCAATGGCTTTCTTCGCTTATCGGCGTAGCTTTTCTGTCGATCAAGGGATGCTTTCAATCTATTTTTAATTTTAGTGATCTTATCAGATGTTTCTTGTATCAATTCAGGGCCTGTAAGTTGTCTGTCACATATTTCATTCCAACATAAGGGTGATCTACACTTTCTTCCATACAAGGCTTCGAATGGAGCTAATTCAATACTACAGTGATAACTGTTATTGTAAGAAAATTCAATAAATGGTAAGTGGGTATCCTAATTCCCACCAAAATCTATAGTACAAGCTGCTCTTAACATATCTTTCAGTGTTTGTATTGTTCTTTCACTTTTTTCATCAGTTTGTGGATGATAAGATGTACTTATATTCACTTAGGTTCCTAAGGCCTTTTGTAATGTTTGCCAAAATCTTGAAGTAAATCTACTGTCTCTGTCTGATATAATTGATACAGGTATTCCATGTCTAGACACAATTTTTTCACGTAAATTCTAGCTAGTCTTTCTATCTTGTAGTCTTCTCTTATAGGTAAGAAATATGCTGACTTAGTTAATCTATCTACTATTACCCATATTATGTCATATCCATTTTTGGTTCTTGGTAGTTTGGTTACAAAGTCCATAGTAATCTGGTCCCATTTCCATTCTGGGATTTCTGGTTGTTGTAAATATCCTGAAGGTTTTTTATATTCAGCTTTTACTTTTGAACAAATATCAGACTTTTTCTACAAATTCTCTGACTGACCTTTTCATGCATGGCCACCAGTATTGGTTTTTCAAGTCCTTGTACATTTTATTATTTCCTGGATGCACTGAATATCTTGATTTATGTGCTTCTTCTAGGATAATTGTTCTAAGCATGCTATTGTCTGGCACCCAAATTCTTCCTTTGAATTTCAGGATTCCATCAGTTTCTTCTTCCACATCTTTTAATTGTCCTTTTAACTTCAACATATCTTCTTGTTGGGCCTCTCGAATTTGATTTAACAAATCTAAACGTAATTCTATTTTCATGGTACGTACTCGTAATGGCTTAACCCTTTCTTTTCTGCTTAAAGCATCAGCTACTGCGTTTGCTTTTCCTGGGTGGTACTTGATTTCACAATCATAGTCACTTAGTAATTCTACCGATCTTATTTGTCTCATATTTAACATCTTTTGATCAAATATATGTTGTAAACTTTTATGATCCGCATAAATTACACACTTAGTCCCATACAAGTAATGTCTCCAAATTTTTAGTGCAAACACTACTGCTCCTAGTTCCAGATCATGTGTAGTATAGTTCTTTTCACTACCTCTAAGTTGCCTAGATGCATATGCAATTACTTTGTCTTTTTGCATCAAAACACATCTAAAACCTTGATGTGATGCATCACAATATACTACAAAATTATCTGTTCCTTCTGGCAATGCTAAAATAGGAGCACTACATAACTTATTTTTGAGAAGTTCAAAGGCTTCATTTTGTTTTTCTCCCCATATGTACTTTTTATCTTTCTGAGTTAGCTCTGTCAAGGGTTGAGCTATTCTTGATAAATTCTCTATAAATCTTCTATAATATCCTGCCAAACCTAAGAATTGTCGTACCTCAGTTGGCGTCTTTGGAATTTCCCATTTCTTTACTGCTTCAATTTTTGCTGGATCTACTTGTATTCCCTTTTGATTGACTACATGTCCTAAAAATTGCACTTCTCTCTTCCAAAATTCACATTTTGAAAAATTTGCATACAATTTTTCTTTTTGTAGTAAATTCAAGGTTAGTCTTAAATGTTGCTCATGGTCTTCCTTATTTTTAGAGTAGATCAGAATATCATCTATGAAGACTATGACAAATTTATCCAAATAGGGTTTGCACACTCTATTCATTAAGTCCATAAATACTGCTGGAGCATTAGTTAACCCAAATGGCATTACCAGAAATCCAAATAGGGTTCTAAATGCAGTTTTTGGTATATCCTCTTCTTGTACCCTTAACTGATGATATCCGGATCTTAAGTCTATTTTGAAAAAATAACTAGATCCTTGCAATTGATCAAATAAGTCATCAATTCTAGGGAGTGGATATCTATTCTTTATGGTAACTTTATTGAGTTCTCTATAATCAATACACATCCTAAAAGTTCCATATTTCTTTTTGACAAAAAGAACTGGTGCTCCTCAAGGTGATACACTAGGACGTATAAATCCTTTATCCAACAATTCCTGTAATTGATTCATTAGTTCTTTCATTTCTGTTGGTGCTAAACGATATGGTGCTTTAGCAATAGGGGCTATTCCCGGGACTAATTCTGTTTTAAACTCCACTTGACGAGGGGGTGGCAATCCGGGTAACTCATCAGGGAAAACATCAGGGTATTCAGTTATAATTGGAACACTATTAAGGTTGTCCTTATCTAGCTTTGTATCAACTATATGAGCCAGAAAAGCTAGGCATTTCTTTCTTAAGTATTTTTGTGCTTGCTTACACGAAATTATTTTCATAATACCACAAGGCTTTTCACCGTATATACAGAGAGTTCTATTTCTTTAATCAAAGGGATTTTTATCATTCTCTTACCACATATAATTTCAGCATGATTCTTACTTAACCAATCCATACCCAAAACAATATAAAAACCTCCTAATTCAAAAGGAAACAAATCTATATCAAAACAATAATCGTCTAGGGTTAAGATGCAGTTAGGAATAATCTCACAGACTTCAATTGTTTTACCATCAGCTAATTATATCATGAATTTATGCTTTAATTTCTTAGGGGTTTGATTAAGCAATGATTTAAATGTTTTCAAAATGAAACTACGAGTTGCTCCTGTATCAAATAATACTGTCGCGTACTGATTGTTGATAAGGAATGTACCCGTAACTACTTCTGGCTCCTGTCGAGCCTCCTCAGAATGTATTATGAAAGCTCTCCCACGAGGGTTGTTCTGGTTTGCTGGAGCTTTACCCTTCAGTTGTGGACATTCATTATGAAAATGATTTTCGTTTCCACATTGGTAATAGACAAGTTTGGGGTTAGTGGGATTCCTGCAATCTCGGGATATGTGTCCCTTCTTTTTGCAATTATAGCAAATTACTATCATGCATTTTCCATGATGATATCTTTGGCAGGTACTACACCATGGTCGTCCTTCTGTCTGGGTGTCACACCCCCCGCTGATAGTGGAAACACGGGGAATGCGAGCTAGACGGGATCGTCATAACACATGGTATGCAATAGAGTAGCAATAATAATATGGTGACAAGCGTGTCATGACGACACCCGAACACAATTGGAGACTTGTGTCGTGTATTGTCAAAGATCATGACAGCATAGCCATAAGCACAACATAATGTTCACATAAGCATTAAGGATAACTTGTAATGTAAATTCCCACAACTCGGGAATAAGTGTTCAAAGGAATGTTAATTGTTTAGTGGACTGCAACAATGTACAAAATGTATGTTCAGTCTCAAAAATGCATCCTAGGGTCTCCACTAAAAGGCAGCACTCCTAGAACTTCAATTACCTTGATCACCTGAAAAGAAATGCTCAAAAACGGTCAACATAATTGTTGGTGAGCTTCGCCGGTTTTAAGTAATAAAAGATGTTAAGATGAAAACAGTAAGTAAGTTTAAAAAAAGTTACCACGACTATACTTATGTGCAGGTGGTTTACCGTTTATAAATAGCTACAGCCAAACCTAGTCATCGGTTCCACACGGGAATTGATGGCTGTAAGAAAGGTTTTCTCGAAAAAGAATATAGTTTATAAAGACGTAGCAAGATCCACACAGCGCATACGTATAGTTTATAACCAAACCAATCCTTAGGTCCCAATGCCGGGATTAAGGGTTATACAAAAAGGTTTTCCATAGCATAATAAGTTCAAGGTGACGTAGCAGGGTCCACACAGCGCATACGTTTAGGTTACAACCAAACCAATCCTTAGGTCCCAATGCCGGGATTAATGGTTGTAATGGATGATCGGCTTAGAAGAACCATATAGAGGAACCACACATAAGAACCACACAGCCGAGAGCATCCAAGGTCAAAGGCATCCAACAAGTAGTAAGCATTCCATGAGTTCCACATGACGCAGCAAGATCCACATAGCGCATACGTATATGTTACAACCAAACCAGTCCTTAGCTCCCATTTCTGGAATTAATGGTTGTACTGAAAGATACATATAGAAGTCCCACACAGAAGTCCCACACAGAAGTCCCACACAGAAGTCCCACACAGAAGTCCCACACAGAAGTCCCACACAGAAGTCCCACACAGAAGTCCCACACAGCCAATTTACAGGTAAAATCACACAACACATAGCATCAAGTAATAGCACATAGTAATGTATGGCCACCAAGTAACATGTAAGGTGTCACATAGCATAGTGTCAAGTTCTAACAAATCCAGGCCTCAGTCAATCGAGATCATCACATAGCCCAGTTTAAGCACATTCTTGGTATACCAAGGATGCTTATATATAGGGTTCCCCACAGCGTTCCCACCACATCCGCGATACACCTAGAACGTTGCCTAAACCAGTTACATGACATCCGTCTATCCTTAGCATCAATCAACATGACAAACGAGGTAAGATACTTATAGAAGTAGCAGCCACCTCCACCAAGGAAGGCGCTCGAAAACAAGTAAAGTAGGTGAGCATTCTTTTCCCCCAAGTTGAAAATATTTAAAAAGGTTTGGTAAGAGTAAAAAGGGGCCACGAAACTCACAGAACAGATGATAAGCACAATCGATGTAAGATTTCCTGGGATAAGATGCTAGGAACCGTCAAACACCTATTGACAGTTACTGATAAGCATTAGTAATGATCATAAAGCATAAGATGATGTTCAAGATTCGGGTAGTTCCGGTTCGGTCGTGGGTAGTATACACACAAGCAGACACACATACCTCAGACCTTATGTAGGTCCAAGCATTTAAAGATAGCCGTCATTGCTATGACATTCGAGAAATGACATTATTTCTGATGTTACCTCGTCAATACCAGACACTCAAAAGGGGAAACCACACTTACACGCATCACACACAACACAGGAAAACTCCACACAATGATTCTATTTACACGACAAGACCAGACGCACGACTGACACTCTATTCGCACGAGTGGACCTTCAGTCATACGAATTAGCTACTTTCGTACGATTGAACCTTCATTCGTGCGACTAAGCTTTCAGTCGTACCATGCATCACCAGTCGCACACACACCCAGTCGCATGCCCTATTCGCGCGACAGTCCCATTCGCGTCGAGGGGGGTCGCGACTGCAGGAAGTTGCAGGGCGGCCTTCGGCTGCCCGAACACGAGTTTTACCCACCCAGAACCTCCAGAACTCATATCCTAACCTGTCTAGACAAGATGCACACTCAAAAACGCGACATGCAAGCCCACACGACCTCATGTGCTCGGATGAACCCGAGCACCCGAAAACCCTAAAACGCAGCAGCTAAATCGGGCTAAAACAAGGTAAGTGAGGTTATCTACCTGCTAGGAACGAGTATTCACAATGATGCTCAAGATTTGACGACGAAAATGCAACAAAGGGTTCGATTTTTGGTGTAAGATCGGGAGAGAAATGGAGAAAATGGTGGAGATGAAGAAGAAATAAGGAGGAGAAGATGAAGAAGAGGCTGGGAATGGGTATTTATACCCAGCCTAGTTTGGTCTTTTGTCAAGTTTAGTCCCCGCACTTTGCCCCCAGGTTCCCAAATTTTGTTTCGGTTGAAAACGTTATTAATTAGTCTTGTTTTATTGATGATAAAATGTTATTAATGTTATTTATAAGTTAAAAATGATTTTTATTCGTGACAATTATTTTAATATAAAAATGACATGTTTAGTGTTAACGGGGCAAATCTTGGAGAAACGTCTTAAGATAACGACAAGTCAAGCAACGATAACACGCATATAAGGACAACTAAGTAAAACAAATATGGTATCCACGTAGATGGTTTATAAAATTGAGGAATGACTGACAACGAAGGTTAATCGATCACGTTAAATGACGGACCTTTGGTGACGGATGTCACAGTATCCCCTAGTTGAGGGAATTTCATCCCGAATTTCAACTGGTGCTAGGTCTAAGAGCGTCATCCTCGAATAGATGTGGATATTTAATTCTCATCTGATCTTCATGTTCCCATGTAAACTCTGGCCCTCGTTTGGAACTCCATCTCACACGGACGATAGTTATCTTGCTGCGCCTTAATCTTTTGACCTTTCGATCCATGACCTTGATAGGTTCCTCCACAAAATGGAGGCTTTCATCAATCTTGATATCCTCAATAGGTACATGAAGTGATTCGTCAGCTAGACACTTCTTGAGGTTCGATACATGGAAGGTATCATGTACACTGTTCAGCTCTTGTGGCAACCGTAATCGATACGCCACCGGACCGATTCTTTCTACAATCTCGAATGGTCCAACATATCTTGGGGCTAGCTTCCCTTTCTTTCCAAACCGAACGATCCCTTTCCAAGGAGAGACCTTAAGTAACACTCAATCCCCAACGTTAAACTCTACCGGTTTCCGACGGTTGTCGGCATAGCCCTTTTGGCGATCTCTAGCAGCTTTAAGTCGGTCTTTGATTTGGAAGATCTTATCGGTGGTTTCTTGAATGATCTCTGGGCCCGTAAGCTGACTTTCACCAACTTCAGCCCAACAAACTGGTGATCTACATTTTCGGCCATACAACGCTTCGAACGGTGCACACCCAATACTAGTATGGTAACTGTTATTGTAGGAAAACTCGATCGGCGGTAGATGAGTATCCCAACTGCCACCAAAATCAATGACACATGTCCTCAGCATGTTCTCAAGCATTTGTATCGTTCGTTCACTTTGGCCGTCTGTCTGGGGGTGATAGGCTGTACTCATGTCTAATCGAGTGCCCATCGCTTTCTGTAACGTCTGCCAAAAGCGTGAAGTAAATCGACTGTCTCGGTCGGATATGATTGACACCGGCACCCCGTGCCGTGTCACGACCTCTTTGATGTACAACCTTGCCAGCTTATCCATTTTATAGTCTTCTCGGATAGGCAAGAAGTGAGCGGATTTTGTCATTCGATCCACCACGACCCATATCGAGTCGTGCCCACTTGGCGTTCTCAGGAGTTTGGTAATAAAATCCATAGTGATGTTCTCCCATTTCCACTCGGGAATTTCAGGTTGTTGCAATAATCCCGATGGTTTCTGGTGTTCAGCCTTGACCTTTGAACAAGTCAAGCATTTGCTCACATATATAGCAATATCTTTCTTCATGCCTGGCCACCAGTACAGCTCTTTCAGATCGTGGTACATCTTGTCTGCACCAGGATGAACAGAGTATCGAGTCTTGTGTGCTTCATCCAAGACTACTGTACGTACATCTCCCCATCTGGGGACCCATATACGATCCATGAAGTAATGTATGCCATCATCCTTGCAATTCGTCTGTTTGTCTAACCCTTAGAACTCTTTTTTCGCGAGGTTTTCTTCTCTCAATGCTTCCCTTTGTGCAAGTTGGATCTGAGCTTTCAAGTTCGTCTGAATAGTCAATCCAAAGCTCGAGCACATCGTGATTTCACGCGCCCTTTACGACTTAGGGCGTCAGCCATCACATTTGCTTTCCTTCCAATCAAACTTCTTGCCTTTCTGAGTCATCAAGGTTAACGGTTGGGCAACCTTTGTGAAATTTGCAATCTACCTGAATTCCACTTTCGTTAACCACCTGACCCAGAACCTCACTTTTCAAAGCCAAAACTCGCCCTTCGAGTACTTGGCGTAAAGCTTCTATTCTTGCAATAGGCTCAGTATGGTCCGAAGATGTTCCTTAGGGTCTTATTTCAATCGAGAGTAGATAGGTATATCGTCTATAAATATGATCACGAACTTATCCAAATAAGGCTTGCATACTCGATTCATCAGGTTCATGAACACGGCTGGTTCATTAGTCAGTCCGAACGGCATGACTAAGAACTCATAATGCCTATAACGAGTCCTGAATGCTGTTTTCGGTATGTCATCCTCAAAACTCTCAGTTGATGACATCCAGAACGGAGATCAATCTTGGAAAAATACGAAGCTCCTTGTAACTGGTCAAATAAATCATCGATTCTTCACAGTCAACTTGTTCAACTGACGAAAATCAATGCACATGCGGAACGACCCGTCTTTCTTTTTAGCAAATAGGACCGGTGTTCCCCATGGCGAATGACCCAGTCGAATAAAACCCTTCTCCAGTAGTTCCTGTAATTGGTTAGATAATCCTTGTATTGCAGACGGCGCTAACTGATACGGTGCTTTTGCTACCGGCGTAGCTCCAGGAACTAACTCGATACGAAATTCCACCTGTAGTGAAGGAGAAAATCCCGACAAGTCATCAGGGAATACTCCTGGAAAATCTCGTACTACAGGAATATATACCAACTTTTTGCCTTCTTCTTTCTTTTCCATTACACGGGCCCAAAATGCGTAACACTGCTTTCGTAAACATCGTCGCATCTTCATGCGAGTGATAAGCTTTAGAGCTCTTCCCGGTCGTTCTCCGTGAATCTTGAGTACCTCCTCGTTTGGCTTGGGGATTTGTATTACTTTCTCCAGACAAACAATCTCGGCACCGCGTTTCGACCACCAATCCATTCCCACACTCACGTCGAAGCTCCCCAACTCGAAAGGTATTATGTCTATGTCGAAGGCATGGTCCTCCAATACCATAGAACACTGTCTAATAATCTCATCCGCTTGTACAACTCTACCGTTGGCAAATTCTACTGAAAAGCTAGTTTCTAGTCTACTAGGGTTCAAGGCAAGCACGTGTGCAAAATCAGAAGATATGAAACTATTGTCTACCCCAGTATCAAATAGTATGGATACGAAGGGGTGGTTGAGAAAATACGTACCTGTATCAACATCCGGGTCCTGACGGGCGTCATTTGCTCCGATAACGAATGCACGTCCTCTGGCAGCACTTCTTTGATTCCCTTGGCCTGGGTTGCCAGCTATGGCCATCACTTGCTGCTGGTTAATCCCTTGTTGACCCGGTGCCCTATTCAGTCTGGGGCACATGTTTCGGTAGTGACCAAGACCTCCACACTCATAACAAGCTCTAGCATTCCCGACGGGGTTAACCGTGTTGGCGAGTGTCACCAGGTTTGATACAACTCTACAATCTCTCGCTAGGTGCCCCGGGCGCCTACAGTTCGCACACGCCCGACACGGCGTCGCTGGGGGGTGATGAAGGTTGCACCTGTCACATTTCAGGTGCGGCCCAGCATATTCCCTCTTCCCTTGAGTCACGGCCACAAAGTTTCTGGTCGTTTTGGCCTGCTTATCAGACTTTCCGGTGCCAGACCGGCTTGTTTCCCCAGTCTCTTTCCGTTTCTCTGTTCCTTGGTTATACTGATCATTAGTATCATTACTCCTGTGGAGTTGATGATTCCGAAGAGTGTCGCTCACTTAAGTCACTATAGTTGGAATCAGTGCGGCTAGCTGCTGAGCGATCATAGCAGCTATATCAGGGTTTTCAGTTCCCTGGTTGTCGCCAGCTGGGGCACCACCTGCTCTTGGTGATCTACCCTACCTCTGCCTTGAGGGGTCTCACCATCTTGGTTGGTACCACGTGTGACTCTTCGGGGCGGCATCTTCTAATCATAGAAAGATGTAAACATGTAAGCTTTAGTCACTTCTGAGATACATGTATGATTCCACTCATCAAGTTCCGATAACCCATGCTTTGGTCCATCAAGATCGTCACGTAACCCAGTTTAAACACATTCTTAGTATATCGGTGATGCTTATATATAGGGTCCCTCACAGCGTTCCCACCGCACCCACGATATACCTTGAATGACAGTTAAACCGTTTACATGACGTCCTAATTTCCCTTAGCATAATCCCAATGAATAACATAATGTAATGTGTAGAGAGTATCATCACTCCTTTACATTTCTTGAAGTCCACTTTTATTCTAAGCATTCAATCAGCTCCTTAGTTACTGAAATGCTAAGTGGAGGAATGTTTCGCGGAAGATAGGATCAATGTCATGATTGGAAGTACCATGAAGGCTCTAAATAGGACAGGACTTAAGTAATGGTAGGTGTTAGTAATGTTATGTTACCCTTAATAAAGCCTCACTAGGATTATGATCCTAGCACACCCTAGGGTATAGAATAGCACACCAGTAATACTCATGATCGTTAACTCACGGTAAGATTAGCCAGACTTCTCATGCACGGCGAATAGCAATTACGTGTGCACCCGTAATGGTAATTTGCCTTGTATGGTCACCCTTAGCTTCACTTACTCCAAGTTGACATCATAGTATTATCCACATTCATCAAGCACATATGCATAGAATCATGTATAGAGTCAAGTAACAAGTATAGAGGAACGCACATGTAATATTGAGTGCAAGCCAGTCCTAACATGCATTCTACATGAAGGTTCCTAGGTTATAGTCTAGGTCAAGTGTATTGCCTAATTCTCTATAACCAATGGCTCTGATACCAGTCTGTCACACCCCCCGCTGATAGCGGAAACATGGGGAATGCGAGCTAGACGGGATCGTCATAACACATGGTATGCAATAGAGTAGCAATAATAATATGGTGACAAGCGTGTCATGACGACACCCGAACACAATTGGAGACTTGTGTCGTGTATTGTTAAAGATCATGACAGCATAGCCATAAGCACAACATAATGTTCACATAAGCATTAAGGATAACTTGTAATGTAAATTCCCACAACTCGGGAATAAGTGTTCAAAGGAATGTTAATTGTTTAGTGGACTGCAACAATGTACAAAATGTATGTTCAGTCTCAAAAATGCATCCTAGGGTCTCCACTAAAAGTCAGCACTCCTAGAACTTCAATTACCTTGATCACCTGAAAAGAAATGCTCAAAAACGGTCAACATAATTGTTGGTAAGCTTCGTAAGTTTTAAGTAATAAAAGACGTTAAGATGAAAACAGTAAGTAAGTTTAATAAAAGTTACCACGACTACACTTATGTGCAGCGGTTTACCGTTTATAAATAGCTACAGCCAAACCTAGTCATCGGTTCCACACGGGAATTGATGGCTGTAAGAAAGGTTTTCTCGAAAAAGAATATAGTTTATAAAGACGTAGCAAGATCCACACAGCGCATACGTATAGTTTATAACCAAACCAATCCTTAGGTCCCAATGTCGGGATTAAGGGTTATACAAAAAGGTTTTCCATAGCATAATAAGTTCAAGGTGACGTAGCAGGGTCCACACAGTGCATACGTTTAGGTTACAACCAAACCAATCCTTAGGTCCCAATGCCGGGATTAATGGTTGTAATGGATGATCGGCTTAGAAGAACCACACAGAGGAACCACACAGAAGAACCACACAGCCGAGAGCATCCAAGGTCAAAGGCATCCAACAAGTAGTAAGCATTCCATGAGTTTCACATGACACAGCAAGATCCACATAGCGCATACGTATATGTTACAACCAAACCAGTCCTTAGGTCCCATTTCTGGAATTAATGGTTGTACTGAAAGATCCACACAGAAGTCCCACATAGAAGTCCCACACAGAAGTCCCACACAGAAGTCCCACACAGCCAATTTACAGGTAAAATCACACAACACATAGCATCAAGTAATAGCACATAGTAATGTATGGCCACCAAGTAACATGTAAGGTGTCACATAGCATAGTGTCAAGTTCTAACAAATCCAGGCCTCAGTCAATCGAGATCATCACATAGCCCAGTTTAAGCACATTCTTGGTATACCAAGGATGCTTATATATAGGGTTCCCCGCAGCGTTCCCACCACATCCGCGATACACCTAGAACGTTGCCTAAACGAGTTACATGACATCCGTCTATCCTTAGCATCAATCAACATGACAAACGAGGTAAGATACGTATAGAAGTAGCAGCCACCTCCACCAAGGAAGGCGCTCGAAAACAAGTAAAGTAGGTGAGCATTCTTTTCCCCCAAGTTGAAAATATTTAAAAAGGTTTGGTAAGAGTAAAAAGGGGCCACGAAACTCACAGAACAGATGATAAGCACAATTGATGTAAGATTTCCTGGGATAAGATGCTAGGAACCGTCAAACACCTATTGACAGTTACTGATAAGCATTAGTAATGATCATAAAGCATAATATGATGTTCAAGATTCGGGTAGTTCCGGTTCGGTCGTGGGTAGTATACACACAAGCAGACACACATACCTCAGACCTTATGTAGGTCCAAGCATTTAAAGATAGCCGTCATTGCTATGACATTCGAGCAATGACATTATTTCTGATGTTACCTCGTCAATACCAGACACTCAAAAGGGGAAACCACACTTACACGTATCACACACAACACAGGAAAACTCCACACAATGATTCTGTTTACACGACAAGACCAGACGCACGACTGACACTCCATTCGCACGAGTGGACCTTCAGTCATACGAATTAGCTACTTTCGTACGATTGAACCTTCATTCGTGCGACTAAGCTTTCAGTCGTACCATGCATCACCAGTCGCACACACACCCAGTCGCATGCCCCATTCGCGCGACAGTCCCATTCGCGTCGACGGGGGTCGCGACTGCAGGAAGTTGCAGGGCGGCCTTCGGCTGCCCGAACACGAGTTTTACCCACCCAGAACCTCCAGAACTCATATCCTAACCTCTCTAGACAAGATGCACACTCAAAAACGCGACATGCAAGCCCACACGACCTCATGTGCTCGGATGAACCCGAGCACCTGAAAACCCTAAAACGCAGCAGCTAAATTGGGCTAAAACAAGGTAAGTGAGGTTATCTACCTGCTAGGAACGAGTATTCACGATGATGCTCAAGATTTGACGACGAAAATGCAACAAAGGGTTCGATTTTTGGTGTAAGATCGGGAGAGAAATGGAGAAAATGGTGGAGATGAAGAAGAAATGAGGAGGAGAAGATGAAGAAGAGGCTGGGAATGGGTATTTATACCCAGCCTAGTTTGGCCATTTGTCAAGTTTAGTCCCCGCACTTTGCACCCAGGTTCCCAAATTTTGTTTCGGTTGAAAACGTTATTAATTAGTCTTGTTTTATTGATGATAAAATGTTATTAATATTATTTATAAGTTAAAAATGATTTTTATTCGTGACAATTATTTTAATATAAAAATGACGTGTTTAGTGTTAACGGGGCAAATCTTGGAGAAACGTCTTAAGATAATGACAAGTCAAGCAATGATAACACGCATATAAGGACAACTAAGTAAAACAAATATGGTATCCACGTAGATGGTTTATAAAATTGAGGAATGACTGACAACGAAGGTTAATCGATCACGTTAAATGACGGACCTTTGGTGACGGATGTCACACTGGGTTTTCTTTTCTTGTGCTCCTCCTAGGAAATTTCTTTGTGGAGGTCGAGTTATCCTTTTCTGAGGGTTTTCTCCAAATTTCCTTCCTGTGTGGTTATCATTCCACTTTCTTTTCTCCCCTATCCATGGATTGCTTAGTGACCCATTTCATATCATTTCATCGGTTAGACTTCCTGATAAGCTTACAGCCTCCTGAAAGGTTTTGGGCATCGCAGATTTAACTAATCCCCTTATTTGTGGTACTAATCCCTAAATATACCTTCCTATCCTTTTAGGTTCAGGGCTTATCAGGTGTGGCACTAATCTGGAGAGTTCATTATACCTATCGGTATATTCCCAATGTGCAGCTCCTCTCATCTCTAATGCCAGGAATTCAGTTTCTAATTTCTCTATTTCATTATAAGGACAGTATTTTTCTATTACCAGGTTTTTGAATTCTTCCCAACTTATCTTATTCATGACATGCCTACCTTTAGTTTGCATTTCTATTTTCCACCAGGAGTATGCCTCTCCTTTAAGTGAATGCAAAGCAAACAGTGTTTTATAATTGTCGGCACAGTTACTAATTTCTAAGACTGCTTCAATTTCATCTAACCAACGTAGGGCTTGTACAGCTCCTCCTCTTCCATCAAATTCTTGGGGTCTGCATGACATAAAAGTCTTGTAAGAGCATCCTTTTGTGACTCCATTTAAGATTTCTTTCTCTTGTCGTTCCTCTGGATTAACATTTTCTGGTCTTTCATTTTGGTGTGATGTGGTTCCAAAGTTCAGATTCTGTTGTTGTTGGGCTATTAGAGTAGGTAATGTAGCCTCTATTTGTTGAGATACTAGTTGAGAGATCTTGTCATCCTCATTTGTGTTATTATTCACAGGTGTTTCTTCCTCAAGTCGGGTTCTGGGTCATCCAACTCGTGCTGTTCTTCGTACAGGTCGAGTGTTTCTTTTTGGCAGCATGATTCACTATAGTTATAATTAATTAGTATCAAAAAAAATTTAACACAACTCTTATCTAACACATAACCAATAGAAATTCAAACACAGAAGATATATATATCATTAAGTTCTTATTCTTTTATTTTGACAAGTTAGACTAGATAACTTCTAGTTCTTGCGAATCCATTCCCATATCTTTGTGAAGATATTTTTCTTAGGCGTTTTTAGTTTCTTGACATCCTTCTGGATCTTCCGGATTTCGTGTTGGATCTTCTTGAGCTCTTAGAGGGTCTGTTGAGCAGTCTCCATCTGATCTTTATCCAGTTTTTGTCTTTTAGTTATTTTTCCTTCATTCCCGGAAGAACCAGAATTTTGTATTTCTATGTATTCATCCTGCTTAGCCAAAAATCTATCTCCACGTCGTATCTTTTTCCTAGGGATTTTAATTGTATATCCCCCTATGTTTACTGGTGCACGTTGGACATAAAATTTTGGTTTAAAGTTATTCTCAACTTCAATTTGAGAAGTTTCCATAATTTGCTGTGGTTCCGGTTCTGGTGTTATTTCTTTAAAGTTGCTATGGTCTGAGCACTCGGAATGATCAGTCTCATTGTGGTAATTATCTGAATTCATAGTTGTAAAAATTTCTTTATAATTTTTGGTAAAACAGTTAGTCACATATTTTCATAGATATTCTATATGTCATATATTTTTATTGCAATTATTAGAGATATGCATATAATCACAAAATTTCACATAAAGTCATACCATATATATATTTATCAAACATATTGTTTATTATAACTTAAGCTTATGGTTATAGTCTAGGTATTTTTATAGTACCTAATTCTCTATATATAACCAATGGCTCTGATACCAACCTGTCACATCCCGGCGAAAGCGTGAGGCGTTTTAGATGTGACTTGCTTGTTCAGAATGCATCGATTAAAAGAAGTAAACTTTAACACATCAAAACATATCATAACATAACATAATACATTAATTTATCCTAAGTTAGCTTGAGTTAGGATTACATCATATATAAGTAATCAAAATTTGACATAATCCTATTACAAACATATTATTTAACTACTACATCTCCAGAGTTGATGGAAATGAGCATCCACCGTAACACTGGAATCATTGATGTTAACAGTCAAGTTCACACAAACTCTTCCCACCATTTCTCCCAGCCATTATAAACATCAAAAGAGAACTCTATATTGTTAGTCATGATTACCTGAAAAAGCATACTCAAAATAGTCAATATAAAGTTGGTGAGATTATAGGTTTAATTCCAAATAAAATATTTTTGATGCATCAAATACAATCAAACCTTACTTAATAATCAGATGATTCATAACTGTCATGACATAATTCATAAAATTAGATAATATAGCATCACAACACTCATCCTGTTAGTGCAGGAAATATTTTCCTAAGTAGCGCTACCTATATTATCCAACGGTTCCACATCCGAATTAATGGTTGTAACATAAATGACAGTACATCTCAAAAATTGCATCAATCATAAAACAGTATGTTTTTTCCCCAAAAGTTTATAAGAACAAAACGGGGCTATGTGTCTCACCTTTATTTCCAGCGATAACCTATAAAATTAATTATAAGTTAGATACATAATTTTCTTTAATATTTTTAGAACCTCAGATGGAAGTAATTTATCTAAAATTTCCAAAAATTTAATAGTAACATCATCAAATAATATCACTAATCATATAAAAATTCCAATTTCCATTTTAGTTTAGATAATTTGTTAAAATTATTACAAACTTACCATAAATCATCAAAAATAGATACTGCTGTCCACAAATTCCCAAATTTTTCTAGAATGTTTTTCCAATAATTTATATCACCACATAAATTTTCTGATATTTAATTCATAGTAGGTATTTTTCTGTAATTTTCCCAATAATATCAAAATTTAGAAAGAATAGCTATACAAATCCAAAACTTATGAAACTTATACATTCTATTGGGTTCAAACCATCATAATTGAGGTGAATTTTTCGATATTTCTCATATTGTTTAAGTATTTATTCTAGTTTTCCTTTACAGATCATATAAAAATACATATCTTAGTCATAAAAAGGAATTAAATTCCAAAATTAATTCTGGAGCTTTCGTAATACATGATAATCATTAAATAATTTTTCTAGAATTTTACCGGTTTCAGTTCTTCCAATTGCTAATTTCCTTTTATTTACTTAGATAATTTATGTAAATTATTTTACTTATTATATTTTTACCAAAATTTACAGAATAATAATTCAGAATTTTTCTAAATATTTTCCAATTTTTACTCCCACAATCACACTCATTTAAATATATAATTGAATTTAACAAGATTTTACACCACAATTCAACCCTTTGTTGATTATTTTCATAATTTATTAAGTTTTTAGACTTTGTTAAACATTTTTCTTAGATATTTGATCGGAACAACATAGTTTAATAAAGTTTTGATGAAAAACTTTTTATATCATTATATTACAAGTGTTGTTTTATATGTGTTTATCAAACACATACAATTTGGTAATCTAATTAACAAATAGTTTAAAGCTAGAACCTTGATTTTGACAGAGGGAGAGGGTGAAAAGGTGTTTGATACACGTTCCTCTTGCCTTGATGAATCAAGTAGGGTCTTGACTTCAAAATCTTGATCTTCGGTTTGGTGACTATGTTAACCGAGGGTGACGAGAGTGGTGGTGATAAGTGGTTGTTTTATGAAACCCAAGAGCTAGAAAGGTGGTGACCGAGAGTTTGAGAGTGTATGGAGATGGTGGTATCCGGTTGTGTTTAAGGGACCAAGTGATGTTCAAAGAAACCGAGAGTTTGAAAGGTGGTGGTGGTCGATGGAAGTGTGGTTATGTCCCTCGGCCGAGAGGTGGTATAAATGGTGGAGTTTTGGCCATGATTAGTCTAGGATCATAAGGTGGTGATTAGGAAATTATAGCCTTGATTAGCTGGACACTAGGTGCTAGGTGGCAAGTTCTTGGAACTCCTTCGTGCTAGGTGTCGAACCAAGAGGTGCATGAGTCACTATTTCACTTAATGCAAGCTTAATTAAGTGTAGATGCTTAATCGGATGAGTTGTTAGCTTAATGATCCGAGTTTGATATATTAAGTTTTACTTAGGTTGATGTTTTAGGAGTTCAAGGTTTTCTTAGTTTTGTTTTGATGTTAAAGTACCTTGAATGTTTCATTGGATTTGTGTTGTTTGGTTGAGTTGTGATATGGTACATTTGATCTTATAATGATAATGTATTTTGGGTTTAAACATCATTTGGTAACATTATTTATACATGCACACGTAAAAGTGTGTCCATGTATACATAATTCGCATGCATGCAAGCATGCATACATACATCATACACACATACACATGAAATAAATATATACAAATCATAACAAGTTGATCACATAATAGTTAACACGTAAAAATCTTTAAGGTTTATCTAATCTTAATTTTTAGGGTTCTCACATATCATTTGTCATGTAATTTTAGTTTATAACATTTCTTACTGCATGTAACCAGTATTAAAGATTAGTTGTTAAATTAGTATAATTATGAAGAGTAATATGTATAGTGAGATATATATATATATATATATATATATATATATATATATATATATATATATATATATATTATTTTTATAATGGTTCTACTTAAGTAAACATTTTATGATTTCTTATGTATTAGATACATAACACTTGGTTGCATCATTTTTTAAAATTTAATAAGATCACGTTTCATTTATTTTTCACATAATTTCCCTCACTTAAACTTATTAAAGTTTTCTAAATTTGAGGAATAAAGTTAAATAATTTCATATTCCTTTAATAAAATGCATATATAGTTTATAATATTTTTACTATAATATTTATATAGATGTAATTGTTTTCTAATCTAGTTCTTTTTAGCTTTTCAAAGTCATTAGACATTTATAGTGAAAATATATTCACAATATTCTTTAGGTTATATATCAGTGACTTGATAATTAGGATTATATTCTATACATATATATACACATATGTAACACAAAAGAAATAGATGTATCGATCTGTAGTAATCCTTGTTTAAAACAAATAAATAATAATGAATAAAAAACAATTAGAATAAAAGGTTATGGATGGGATCTAGCTACAAGTTGTGAATTCAGCCACATATTGGAGTTGTGTTATTAGAGAAGAATTTTTAACTATTTTCTATAAGCTTAAAAAATATACATAAATAGAAATAATAGCTAGTGTCTATCTCTTTCTCCTTCATTTTGTTTCTTCATTTCATACTTACAGGTCTAGATCACGTATTTTTTTCGTTTGATTTTCTCTTTGTTTATTTTATTTTATTCTTTTTTTATCAAGGGTTAAATATGCATTAACTTATCAATATACTCAAATCAGATTTAGAACGTGATACGTGCCAAGCGACATATGTTCTTGTTTATGTTATTATTATTGTTTTCCTTTTAGTTGTTGTATTAGGATAGTGGGTACAAGCGTAGTGTCCATGTTCTTGTTAGTGCTCCATGTTTCCTGCATTCTAGGTGTTAGTTTTTTCTTTTATAAATACTATGTAATTGCAATGTAAAATGAGAAGAAAATTGATTGCAAAGTTCTAGTTATTTATCTTGTTTCTTGGGAGTGTTTGCCTACTACAAAAGGCTAATTATCTTGGGAGATTAACCATCTCGAATCGGTCCCTATCATTTGGTGCTTTCATTGAGCCTTAGCCTCCATGGCTTTGGAAGAACTCGAGGACTCTACGTATCTGTCTCGCTTCACTGGTTCCAATCCTGCCCGGTGGATTTGTGATACTGAACGGTTCTTTTCCTTCTATACAATTTATGAGGAAGAAAGGTTTCCTTATGTTGTTGAGTCCTTCGATGATGAACCTTTTTCTTGGTTCAATTCATGGTATCGAGGACCCGAACACCTTACATGGAAGTCTTTCACCACTGCAATGCTTCAACGTTTCCATACCACCACTGCCTCCAATAATGAAATTCCACCGCCTCAATGTTCTGCTCGACCACCACCGCTAAGCCCCGTACCACCACCGTCACTTCCATGCCATGAACCGCTAATACTAATACCACCGCCATCGTCTCTTGGTTATTTCGGCACGCCTTGCCGGCCACTCTCACTCCCCATCACCACGTCTCACCCTGCTGAAACCTCACCAACAGCTTCACCACCTTTGAACCCTTCTGATGTTGAACCACTACCAAACCACCATACCAGCTTAACACCTATAATTCCAGCGGTTGCATATTTTGATCTTCATGATATCCATCATGCTTATCTAAAAGCCTCTTGTTCCACCTGGATGCAGAAGCCTTTTTGGTTCAAATTGTCTGGGTTTTCTATTGACAACATTAGCCCTTCTACTCAGCAAGCTTGGGCTATGCGAAAGACATCACCGGCTTTTGATGGGCAAACTTCCAACAGACTTCAGATGGACATGATGAAGCCACACGTAGTTAAAACACCTGCTATGGGAAGACGCGAGTGGCGTCCGCCATGGCGGCCCGTTTCGACGGCACCGAATGCTTTTGGGAGAGTCGAATGGCGACCCCCATGGTCCTTTATGCCGTCCTTGAGGACAAGGACGTTTTGAAGCGGTGGGGAATTGATACGTGCCAAGCGACATATGTTCTTGTTTATGTTATTATTATTGTTTTCCTTTTAGTTGTATTAAGATAGTGGGTACAAGCGTAGTGTCCATGTTCTTGTTAGTGCTCCATGTTTCCTGCATTCTAGGTGTTAGTTTTTTCTTTTATAAATACTATGTAATTGCAATGTAAAAGGAGAAGAAAATTGATTGCAAAGTTATAGTTATTTATCTTGTTTCTTGGGAGTGTTTGCCTACTACAAAAGGCTAATTATCTTGGGAGATTGACCATCTCGAATCGGTCCCTATCAGAAGGTCGATGTTGATTACCTTAGTCGTACCCAACAGATCTGAAATTGGTGGTTCGCCGAAGAAAAC